>LS488063.1:36711-92229 GCA_900490705.1 Pristionchus arcanus
GTACCCCCTCCCCCCGCCCGTGTCCTCCACCCTCGCCTTGTCGTTGCTTTCCTTGTACAGAATACTGCTTTCTATCGCATGTTTCGCATATTCCGGCCTATTTTCTCGGGAATAGACCCCTCCGCTTCGCCCCTTTCGATTATAATAGAATGATTTGGCTAGATTGGGTGCCTCTCTTCCCTTTTTTGTTCAGAATGCCATCCCTCCCCTTTTCTATATCCCTATCCCATCCCTTTCGTCTTCGTCGACCGCCAGACGACCATATGAGCTTATTCAGCGTCGCAAATGCGGTTATAATTCGGCCTGGTAGGTTGAAACAGTCACTTGGTGACTGATAGGAGCTGAACGATCTTGGTAGAGATTTGTTGTTTGATTGGGAAATGCCCGTTTGCACTCTGATTTCAGCGTGTGTTCTAGGAACAAGGGTAATTGAGCTACTAGTTATTCAGTTGTTTTTTCCAAACTTTAGTGGCTGGTATTAGTGCGATAACAACACCTGCCGCCTACGCATTCACCGTGTCCTTTGTGTACTAGAATAGCCAATAGTAGTCGGGATCTGACAACACGGAAGAGAATCTGGTGATATTTCCAGCTCCTCTCATTACGCGAGAGCTGCCCTCACACACACCGTAGTTCAGCCGCTTTTCAAGTAAGGCGGAGTTTACATGCCTCCCCTGTACTTGTGTAACTTCTATAAGATATATCCCCTCATCCTCACATCTTCATTCATCCGGGGTGAATGTGCAGGGACACAGTCAGAGATCCCTCCGTAATGAATCGCCAATCGCGGGGCCTTCGATGTCGTCTCCCCATGCATTTCGACGTTTCAAAGTCGACGATGTTGCTGCGTTTGCGTGTGATGAATGCTGATAGACCTGCCCTTTGTTCTCCCCACCATCCCTACATTTTCATCCCCCATCCCCTTCTGATTCCTTCTGCTGTAACTGACGTGCCCCGTAGCAGTAACACGCCGCGCCGATTGTTATTATTGCCAGATGATATTCACTTTGTGATTTCTCTCTGTTTTGCCGTGTGCGCGAGTACTGAACGCGTGTCCCCGTATCAACTCAGCCAATCTGATACCATTTCAGCCCACTCCTTTAATCATTTCTCCGTGGCGCGCTCTTCTCGTCATCATTCACCTCTCCGGCGCAGTCGAGTACGGTCTTCTCTTTCTTTGTTTTTCGGAGGGCCCGAGAGGCTAGAGATCGCGCCATAACATCTTCCCTTCAACTGCAGTAGTGCATACCGCCGTTTATGACAGTAAAATACGGACTTTCAGTTGGTTTTACCATCCAAAAACAATTCCTGAGTTCTGATTTCTCAGAATAAAGCGCGAAAACGAGTGCATCCCAAGATCCAATCCTCCCCTTCACCCTCGATCGAGGGAGGGGGCAGCTGGCTCGAGGGAGGGGGCATATCGTACTGAGGAGCATTGCCGACAAACAAATAACCGGCGCGCTACCGAACAAAAACGTACACATAAATAGCCACACAAAATGGCAATTTATACGAAAACTAATAAGGAAATAATTTGGGGAAAAAGCGAGCGATAATCATGTTTTTGTATTGTAATATGGGCCTTGTTCAGGGGTTTTTATCGGATACGAAGGACAGGCCCGGGACCAGATCTGATCGGACCTCAAGAGTGCTACCATCGCTTTTCCGGCGACGGCGCCGATTTCGAGCGCACGCTCATCAAGTAAGCATCTTTGATCTTTGATCTCCATTTTTTCCATCTCCATTTATCTTTTCTATTATCACTCTGATTGTATCAGACAGGTGCTTGACATCATTACTGATAGGCAAAAGCAACTGCTATGGTTTCTGTTTTCTTCCTGGTTTGGGGGCCTCTCTCTCGATAATAGAGAGGAAGGAACACGGTATGTGTACCCGGTGCCTCCCCCTCGCCTCACTCTCGCTCTCTATTGTTTGCCTGTACTCAATCGAGAGTCCGAGAGGGGAGGGGGGATGGGATCAGGCAGGCTGACATCATATCATTGTTAAGATGACCCGCCTTTCTTTTAAGATGATGATAACTGACGTTCTTTTCAGTTGGTTGCATCGGAAAAACACGACGCATTACTCGCCCATCACACCCAGTTACCACTCAGCACTCCTGAAATTACAGGTAAGGACGGATTAGACAGAAGAGACTCCCTCATTCCCTCAGTCTCTTCTCACCATGGATGATAATGCGTCTGCCCTTGGCATCCATGACTTCGTGACTGGCTTATTGATGATATCCAGCAAAGATCAAAGATCAACTTTCAGGTGGATAGCCTCCGGCATGGTGAGCAAGTGACGACGTCATCTTCGTCATGTGACGCTAAGAAGGTGGATCAAGTCAGCCCTGAGACGCCCCTTCGAGAGAGAGCACTGTGCAAATTCGAATACGTCCTCAATTACAATCCGAGGGTTCGTTCTCTCTTCTTCCTCATCCTCAGCCCACTCATCCAAGAGACCAACCCAATTAAGCGCACATCCCCTACGCAAATCCCACGTCTTCTCGCCTTTTCTCTTCTCAGATGATGATGAAAGTGGGGATGATGATATAATTGGCCCCGCTTCTCTGTATACGCGCCCCAGCTAGCCTTCTGTGCCCCTCTCGGATCGGGGTCTCGAGAGAAGGCCTAATTGAATCAGGCCTCCGCAGAAGGCGGCTCGACGGTCCTCACAGCGACATCGATGATGATGACAATTCAGAATCCGCCTTTAGCCCTTGCGCCTTTGTCTATCCAACCCTACCCCCTCCTCACCCCCAGAGAACAATCACAGACTCACAGCGGGGGCCACGCGGGACTGTCACCAAATGATGAATGGCGATGATCTTTTGATTCTTTCAGCGGATCCCGGCTGCTCTCACAGAAGTGCGATGCTCTTGCAAGCGACCAAACTCGAAGCTGGTCGGCCGCAAGATTTTTGAGTGCGAACCACTCAAATATCATGTAAGTTAGCACAACAAAACGGATTTTGAAGTCGAATTTCGAAAATAATTCAAAAAATTTTGCAGGTACGAGTACTGATGTTCGACGAGAACTGTCTCGAGTACGTTGAATACACGGAGACCATCGCACTTGGGTGCATACCAGTTGTACAGGTAAATTTTTTTGTGCGGCGGCATCTCTTTCATCTTTCCCCTATCCCGCTTGCCTTCTTGTGACAGACGGAGGGGCTACCGTAATCTCTCACCAGTTACCATCCTTAAGTGTAACCTCGAACCCGAGATTACGGTAACAACACCGATGGATTACGGTAGACAGTCCATCTGTCACTAGTGACGTCCCCCTTTCTTTCCTTTCGCTCTCTATCGCGGACCACGTCCGATCGTAACCTTGAAGGTTCAGGCGAATGCAATGGCGGACGGACAAGAGGACTTCATCGTGCCCATCTCAGTCGCCCCTCAGACGTAGAAGATGGACCTCACCTCCTCCCCTCCCTTTCTGCATCGCCTCTACACGGGTGCTCTCAACCCCCTTCCTAATCCCCCCACCCAATCCCCCCTATAACCTCTACCCTCTCTGCTCCCTCATATAGGCAATCTCTCATCCCAGCCCCCCTGCACCCCCTTGTCATTATATTGTGCTTTGTATCCATTGTTTTCTCACTACTAGGTTCTAGCTGCTCTCGTATGTCAGAAGGAAGGTGTCTGTGTGTGTGCAAAATCGCCTGTTTTGACAATGCGTCCGTGAATATATTTAGAGTCGGCGGGGAATTATAGCAGCTGGGTGCTTGCACTCTCGGAAATCCATCATATGGCTCACGTAAGAGGCACAATAGATCAAAAAAATGGGCGAAGATCCATCAGAAAATGACTAGACACACACACACGCTTTCTGGCTTCCCTTCCCCCCTCGAACTCTCTGATATGTACCATATTTCGTATATACGCTTCACTGCAAATCGCTTCCTTCTTCATGCAAAAACACCTCCTTTTCCCACTCGAAATTACTAGTTTATCGTGTAGCTTTCCCCCCTGCGTATTGTGTTTTTCCAGTAATTATGCCAATCCAAATCGTTCCATAATTGACGCTTCTTGATCGAGATCTCATCGTGATTTTCTCCTTTTCTGTCCCACCATGTCATCTATTCCCCCTCTCCCCCTGATTCTTCTATGACGAAAGCAAAAACACCCGAGAGAGCAACATCACTCGCTGCTAGAATCACCTCCCCCCATTTATTGATCTCTTCTCTGGAATCAATCAATAATGACTCCCGTCGGCGACTGTCGCCAATTGCCCCATATCGCCATTTCACAACCCCCCTACAAGATTCGCAAACCCTCTCCCTGATCTCTGATCTTTGAACTCTGATTCCTTTCCAACGCACGCGATTGATCTCTACCATATATTCTACCGCATTTAGCCATCGCCTGTCAATTCCAAATGATTCGTCGTCAGCTGCTTTGTTTTTGTGTCTTCCCTGCTCTTTCTTCGATTCGACCACTATTTCGCATTCGTCTCCTCTCGTTTTCAGTCTATTTTGTCCCCTTCCCGTCCCCACTGATCCTGTCTGTCCATCTGTATACTGTAGCCACACGATATGTACTCATCCCATGATGAAAATTGAGATTAAAGTCACTACTACAAGGGAAGAACGAGCATTTGTCGCATTGCAAAGAGCGGGTGTTTTCCCGAGAATACTACCATATATTCGAAAGAAACTGTTAATTGGCACGCAGTATTGAACTTAGACATCAGAGAATTTCGATAAAACATAGTCACAATTTCGCTAAAAGAAATAGTTTAGGGCTGTTCAAAATATAACACCTTTCGCATGATAAGTAGAGGGGTTAGAGAACCAATCCGGGTCAATGAAGAAGTTTTCTATTTCGAAAGAATGCCTAATGAAGATTACTTGTAATGAATCTAAAATATTTTGTCAAGTCTCACCTGAATTTTTCAAGTTTTGACAAGGAATCACTACAAAACGGCATCGATACAATACTCCCCATGAGCAATATTCCTTGACCTCGGCTAATGCAAAAGGTCAGTGATTCTATCAAGGGACTGTCTGTCAGCAAGGCAAGTTCGTCTGTTGTTGTCAGGTGTATACTCATCCTTACCCATCCATATGTGAAATCCATATGTTTGAATTCGCCAAGCTTCGAATTTGATTCCAGATTTCAATTTTTTTCAAGAATGAATGCCTTTTCTTATCATTGAAATATAAATTTTTAAATGAAATTTCGGTTCAATAGAAGCAATCATCATTAGCTGTTCTTTTCAGCATTATGTAATGCATTTTCCAGTAGCATCATTATCTATTGACATCATTTAACATCCTACGATTTACGATCATAACTTCTATTCTATTATCCAGTCATGTGTTGCATTCGCACTTTAGCCAGCACGAAATATCCACAACGACTAACTTCTCGTTTCACAATCCACTTTTACAGCTGAAAGTTCCAGTAAAAGGTAGGGGCTTGGGCTCGTACGTGCCTCTGGGTTATTGATGGATTCCCGTAATCTTCAGCTCTTTGACGCATTGGCGAGGGGGCAAGCCCCATTCCAATAGCCTGTAACAAAGCCGAGAAAAGAGAGGGGGGCTCTTTTATTCGCCCTGAGGTCTCACGCATTCAAAGAGATCTGAATAATTTCTGTGTGCTGTGTGTAGGCTTTTAAGTGAGCAAATCTCATTCTTTTCGGGTGTGATGATCGTGAACTGAGAAAGTGCACCAAAGATTACTGTATTCGTGCCGAATGAGTTTTCCTTTCTTCACGCGACCTGTTTTCAAACTCCTACATAGCCTACCGTAATCCTCGATGTCGTTGGACTGATTGATCTCTGATACTCTACTTGTAGCAAGAAATGAAGACAGGTAGCTTTCAACATTATCAACATATGAAAGCGTGCATGTGCTCAAGCTACCGTATCTTACATCAAAATATTTTGCGAAAATTTGCTCCGATAACGAACATTTTGCAAAAACCATGACACAATATCCTCATTTATCATTAGAATTCATTCTTTGGGTACTTTAAGGAATCATGTGTGGTTCGTGCCGTAAATCTACAGTACCCCGAACTGTGAAAAAATCTACAAATTTTCAACGATGCATTCGATCTCTCTTTGCTCCCACTTCCACTTTTAGTGTCTTTTACTGCAGTGTTACGTGTCCATGCGATCGGGTACTGCGTATATATTCCGGTAGAAAGCGGTCATGGTAAAGCGCTTCCGTCGCTTGTCTAACAACGTACGGTTTGAACAAACGTCCGAGCTCCTTCTCGCTTTTTCTTGTGGTTTGGCGCCGCAAAGTGTCAGAATTATACGCGATGTTGCGAAGAAATCAAGCTGATTGCTGAGCTTCATTCACACGTCTCACTAACGAAACATTTACGAGAAGAGAAACCCGTCCGACCCGCGAATCCTCACGTAAAAGGGCGTAAATTGCGCCTTACTGATCCGCTTTATTGGCCAAAATCGCAGCCGAAATCCTTCACTTTCCCATGTTCGTTTTTCACTTTTCGGCACTTTTGAGTGGGCTAACTCTCCACTTTTGTGGTTCTGAGAAATCAGGCACTTCAACCAGAAAAGAATTTCGTAAGTGTATCTCTACTTGTCCTACGGCATAGCAGTGATCCCAAGAACCCTGATTGGCGAGGAAACTACTGTTTTCACCTCAACCTCACCTCGTTTTAAGTCAGTTGCATTCTTGGCTTCGCTCTCTCTCCACTCGTTCGCTCCCATTTCCGGAGCACATAGAATACCGTGAATACGGACCGAGGGTAACCCGAGACTGCTTGCCTGTTTTGACCAAGGTAGTAAGGTACCACGTTCTTCAATGTTAAATGTTGAGCATGTATGGCAATATCAAGGTCTGTGCAGCTATTTTACAACGTTTAACTCTGCACATAATGAGCTCCGTTAATGATATTTTTGGTTATGGCATGGGTAATTCGAGACTGCACGGCTGTTTTGACCGCGAGCAGCAGTAAATCCACGTTCCCTCTCATTAGAAGGAAACCGATATTCTCTTGTATTCTCGATATTTTCCGGGCACCCCCTCTCTCTTCTCTTTTGTCGCTGTAATCTGAATAGCATATGCGCAGGCACAGGCTTGTTTATTGTGCGACTGGCAGGCTGGATTCTCGTCGAGAGTTCCTTCCTTCTTCTCCCTTTTGGATCTCTCGATCCGTTTCATATCCCCATTTCCTCCTTTCACACACCCGGCGGTCTCTCCAATATCTCTCACATATTTCACTTTTTCCTTGCCGCCGCCCTATTGTATCTGCGTGCCTTATTGTACCACTGCGAGACTCGTTGGCTCTCGTATTTCGTTTGCCGTATATATAAATACACGGAAATGTCTGGGGAGGTCCTTGTGTTGATCATAGGCCGAATTCGCAGTAATCACCGAGATATTTTCGAAATACGAAAGGTCGCTGAGAAATGGTACTCGCTCGTCGGGTGGTCGCTGATGTGTACAGGTGTCCCCTGTGTTTTCGTCGAAAGGCCCGTCATTTCAAAGAGTGGAGAGGGTTCAAGTTCGGTTTCCTTTTGAGCTCACCACTCCCTAGGTCGACGATTCCCATTGAATACACCACTCACTCGGCCGACGATTCCCATTGAGGCACACCACTCACTCGCCACCACTTCCCTTTGAACACAGCGGTCGACGATTCACAATACGCGCTCGCCCATTCACTCACAGAAGCCACTGCCTATTCGCCCCTTTCTTCTTCCCCTTCACACTAGAATGCGCCCGGAATCCTCACAGTTCAGCCCGCCTATTGTGCGTTCTCCAAAAATCTGAGGAGGAAAAGGAAGGGAGGGGAGGAGGCAAAAGTGGTGAGCAGAAGTCAAACCGAGAGCTCCCCGCCCCGCCCCCTTTCACTCTCGATTAGAGGCGCGCTGTTCCGTGTGTGTGAGAGCATTGAAATCACGCCTGGAGGTGGCCTGAGTAATCCCCTCCCCATTCCATTATCTGCCACTTGCATCCTCCTTCTTTCCTTTTGCCCCACGCGCTCTCTCCACATCATTCACTAGACTCAAATTAGTCGGTTTTTGCTCTATCCTCCACTTTGATGTCTCGTGAAGAGAGAAAAGAGAAAGCGTCGACTCATTAATTCATATTTTGCCAACCCATTTTGGTTCTGGAACGAGACAATTCAGCATAATTTTGCGCGCTCTTCTCATTAGACGTCTAATGATTCATACAGCTCCGCTGCGCGCTAAGCATTCTTGTCACGATCTATCGAAGAGAGAGAGTGAGCCATCCGACCTCCAAATGCTCTTTTCACGTCTTGTGTTCCACTGATCATTTCCATCCTCTGGATTCTCTGTCTTCACTTTCCCTAGCTCTCTATCATGTTCTTCTCACACACTCTTATCCGCAACTCAGCTTGTACGAAACTTTAGATACGGTGAAGAGTATTCCATTGGCTATACAAAAAATTGGCTATGATAACAGTCATGGACCCTTTCCGATCTCTGGGGCGGAGTTCATTCTCCACACCATTACCCCGCCTTCCCCCCCCCCACTAACTGCCATGTTGTAAAACCGCCCATGAGCTTCCCCTTCTTTTCATTGTCTTATGGAGTTGATTGTCGGTTTTCTCGCCGATTTCCTCGCTTCTCTAATCCTCTGGAAGTGTCCTCCGTAGATCATTTCCAGATGAGTCTCAACTTCACCGGTAACTCGACCGACAATGCCACTATGATGGATCTGGATGAGTTATTGGATCCGAGGGAGAAGGAGGTGATATTTCCACCATTGTTCGGTGATTTAACACGACATTCAGGAGCACATGGACTGGGAGAAGGACCCGATATCAGTCTGGATGGAACAATTCACTCACATCTGCTCTATCATCATGATAATTCTGGCTGTGATTGCTCTTGTCGTCAATCTCTACCTTCTAATCGTAAGTGCACAGTAATCTAAGATCCCCAAGCTCGAGAATATAACAATTAAAGGGTCTCGGGCAGTAGAGACGCCTTTGTTCATCACAATTCCTCATGAAGTGGTCATTACCCTTGTTTCTTGTTCGACTCGCGAGAGATTCTTCGGAAATAGCCCCTTCTCCCTTGAATCACTCACTCTGTTCCCCCTAGAGTTTCGCTGTTTCTAAATGTGTGCCCGAACCCCGCGTCCCGAGGGCATTTTCCATAGAGGGAGGAAAGGCGGTTATGAACGAGGTTAGCCTCACGGCTGCTGTGGAAAGTGTGAACAACAAGTGGCAGCGAGAGAAGCGGAGGGAAGGGGTAAAGTGAGGGGGGAATTGTCCTCAAGAGTTTGCCGCATCGTTTATCATCCGACAGCTGGGCACATCGTTGAGGTTGGATGAGGAATGGGCCGGGAAAGATAAGAGAAGTATATCCGACGGGTAAAAATGAAGAGAAGAATCTCTCACGGGGTTAGTTAGGTCTCGTATGTTTTTAATTGAATCTGCTTATTATGTTCATCACGAGAGATCGGTTCACTGATTACTGGGGTAGGGATTAGAAAACATTGGCAGTGTGTGAAAATAGGAAGAATCCTACTACTATGTCGCAGGAAATGAGTGAGAATTGAGCAAATTTCATTGCGCGTCAAAAACGAAATCCGAGCCAGCCACTAGACTCGATGATTCATGGCACATATGTGACTAATTTTCATCGCTATTCTGACAGAGTCATGCAGAAATGAGTTTAAATATCACTTTACTTCTAGAAAATCGGGAAATATCAAAGAGCAGGGTAAAGGCTCAAAGGAAAGGCTCAAAGAACAAAAGAGCGCTTGGCAAAGGACTTTGAAGAGAATCTATTGAATAGAAACATTTTACAGAGGAAGTATCTTTCTCTATGTCTCTATGAAACAGTTTCATTTCTGTTTCACACACAATTCCCGTTTATTAAGTGTTCCTGCTCACAGAACAAAATAGTGTTCTTGGAAAAGGGATTGATGAAAATATATCTATCTATTTCAGTGTTCCCGCTATCTTCGTCGTCCGATCGGCGTCAATCTTCGTTTATGCGTGTCTCTAACGGCCTCCGATGCCCTCTGCGCATCCTTCTACATCCTCACTTTCATGATGAACGTCTTCATCCCGGGAAGCATGTCGATGTGCTTCATTCTGCTCATCGAGGTTCGTGCTGGGCGGTCGGTAGTTTTCATTCTGCCCTTCGAATTAGGTGAGGGATGGTCGGGTACTCATATATTTCTGGAATCCACTCATTCCTGTCTGAGACGTTGGTCGTAAGTGGTCTTATCCTATAAGTTCCCGAATCAATGCTCAAAATCGTGAGCACAGAATCCTCTCATGTCCTGCTCTCGGGGTGCAAACTACTTGACGCACCGCATAACTAATTCAATATTCGCACTTGCTACTGACTGAGCGTCACGCGAGAGAAGCGATCTCTAAACGACGAGAAGTTTTCCCGGGATCGCAACTATAATTGCAAGGAATTATGAGCGCCACGCGATCTCAAAACGTCGCAACATATAGTTAATTAATCGGCAAATGATGCTGACGTGCCAACTTTGAACTAGGGGTAAATTTTTCTCATATCTTTCGCTTAATAGCCCGTATGACTCCAATATTAGCACTTTTTGCGGAGCAGGCTTCCCGCTGCTGTTTTTAGTTTCATCATGCGCCATTGGGAGGAAGGAAAGAGCGAGCAATGCTCTGCGTCTCGTCATTTTACATGCTCTCTCGGTGTCTCTAACCTCGAAATGGAAGGGGAAATGAAGAGAACGTGGTTCTCTTCCACGACTTCCTCTTGTTTCCCGTCGTGCATCATAATAACTAACTATTCCACCACAAATTGCATGGTGCGAGAACGCATTACTGTGGGAAGAATAGGCAATGTGCTCATGGAATCTGGGAAGGCTCGTCTGTTCACTTAGAATTGCAAATACCTCTTAGTTCTCACCTTTCAGCTGATTGGCTTAGAACCGGCAGGTGACATTTTTGCTAATTTCCTCGGTTCCATCGTTTTTTTTGCTCAGCGAGAGAGCATGAGGAAGGGGAGAGCCCTGCCGGATTCAGAGAACCGACACCTCCTCCTGGGGCAAGGAAACGAGCGTGTTTTGATGATGGGGCACTGCACCAAGTTCACCACTTAAACAGAGATAAACACCGTAGGGTTATGGGCCTCGAGGGAGAAGGGACATCTTCGTCAACTAGAGATCTTCCCATTCCGGCCCAAGTCGAACACGCCCTATTAGTTCCGGATAAGGATGGTTTCACAGTATACATTCTCTTGCTTTCACTTAATTTATTACAGTCAGAGTGACTAGAGAACGATAAATGCCGATAGACATCTCTTGTGAAGCAATCCTTAGTTCCAAATTTTAGGAAATCAAGCGGTTCTCTTCTTTTGTGTACACTGCCTCATATTCTCTGACTATGAGAAGGGGATAGGGGAGAGAGGGAGTACTCTCATCCAGACAAGTGCCTCTCAGCGTGTGTCCAATCTGTTTCTGGGAATGGTCGAGAGAGGGGGAGAGAGAGGGAGAATGAACAGGCGGGGATAATCGCATGAGAATGAAGTGGAGAAGCACAGTGAATGCCACTGACTACCTCACAACAGCCTGTTGAGGGCAGAAATGGAAGATCTAGAGCGAAATTGAGCATGCCACCCACTTCTTTCAATTTTTATCATTCCCTTACCCCTCCCGAGATATCAGACAGACAAGTACGGGAGCATTTTCTCTTGAAGAGCATCTATCACAATGATTCATCTTGTAGGAATGACGCTTATGATTTTGACCATTGTTCCCTTCCATGGAGAAGAAAGCGCTTCTGGGAATCGGGAAACGAGGGCAATTGAAACCTCTCACTAAAGATAGAGTTCGGGAAAGTCACGGAAAGATGTTTTGCAAGGCTAGAGAGGGGTTTCGCTCGTAACTCAATCACATAAAGCAGAAGAAGGGCAAACTTCCGATCCAGGGATGACATAGCTGGATAGAATCTCCTTCAATGTCTATAGACAGTTTTTAGTCAACATCCTTGAGTGCACGTGGTGTCTTTATCAATGAAAAGAACCATAGATGAAACCACCTTTACCTTTCATTTCAGGTGGGAAAGTACTCGACCTTCTTCGCTTCAGTCTTCACTCTTCTCGCTCTGGCACTCAACCACTACGTTGGTATCGTCTATCCACTGAGACGGTGAGCTAATCTAGTATTAAAAAATAGCCACAATTGGTAGATTATGTGCAAAAAGCCATCTACCAAACGCAGTCTCAAAGAATTCACTACAATAGACCCCATTACTTAGACGCTAATCATGTATTCGGTCTCTAGCAAACACCTCCAGTAGCTAGCTCATACAGTATTCATTCGAGAGAGAGAGAGAGCAGCGATACTACGTCATTTGTGTAAGCGCTAGCCACAATTGCTATTTTTCGTGGGCACTGGGTAAATCCGCATACAATCAACAGATTCGCGCGTCATTCTTCGAAAAATCGACTACAATTGGCTGTTTCTGTACGAAAATGGCAACTATTAACGCCTGCTCAATGGATCAACTACAATACTCTTATTCCTCGTCGAGAAAGGAAAAAAATTGAGGGCCGTTCATCCATTAATCAGAAATTGCACGTCCCGCTACAATTCATCTTTTTTTGCAGAAAATTTTGCTGCGCAATCACCCCAGTCACTTCCGGGTTAAAATAGTCCGTATTGCAGGTTCCAGAGGGGAAAACGCTCAAATATCAGATAAACTGTCAGATGGCAATGCCTAATGTCAAATGTAAATTGTCAATTGTCAATTGTCAGACACGCAATCACCCCTCGAACGGTTCGATTCGCGATGGCAATGGCGTATATCGTGCCCTTCGTCTTCTTCGTCTCTCTATTCTCCATTCATCCGGGAGGATTCAGAGCTGGACCTAAGCCATTCGAATTCTTTGACCCCGAAGGATGCCGCGATGCAGACATATTTCGTGAGTTTGATGAGTTTCATTTCGACGTATACATTTTGTAGATCGGGAGAGTATTGAGAGTCTTTCGTCTTTGTCCTTTGAGCTTTCGCCAATCGAATGACACTGTCCTTAACTGAAGCATACAAATAACTTGGACAGGCCGGAAATTGGGTGGTGTTAACATCGGGACATCTAATAGGATCAGATATTAACAGGACAGGGCTGGATGTTCCACACCAAAACATATTATGCATCCTTTCGCATTTTGCAAACATTCTGGCTTCAATGCGAGAAAATAGCGACAAATTTGTACAGGAATAGAACATTCATGCGTAATAGCTGCAAGCACTAATCGACTAAGAGCTTCCCTCGTTCCATAACGACCAAAAGTGATAACACGATGAATATTCGGGGACTTCCTTGGCTTCCGGATAAGTTGCGAATGTCAATGCATCTAAATATATAATAGTCGCTATACCCCGGTAATTATATCCTCGCTTCACAGTATTCTCATCAAAATTGTAAAGTCTCTTGGTGTTCGTCAACAAGAAAGCATATAATGGAGATAGTCCGTCCATTGGCCAGAGTCTCTTCATTTCTCCTACTCACTCGTTTTGTCTCACCAACTGCGGAGTATTTTGCATTACGAGAGTTCGTTGGCCATAGCGGGGGCTGCCCCATTGTACGAAGTCGAGCACCGAGAAAGGGAGGGGATTGCTCATACCGAATTCTTTTCTCGCGGGTGCTCGCTCGCATATTTTCGTTATTACGCCATAGAGAGAAGAAAGGAACTGAGTGGGGATATCCCGGAAAAATAAGGTCCAGGCCAGCTCGAATTTACATGTTTTCTTGGGCTATTTACGGGTTATAAGGACGGAAAGAATCGGAAATATCTCGGAAAAGCAAAAACTTCCTAGAATGACCAGTCAACTTGTCAGTCATCTAGATCAGATTGTTTGATGAGATCTCGCAAAAACGACTCTAGGGGAATGGACCGAGACTCTCAATAAGATATGCTATCTTGGTTGACAGACAAAATGAAGTGCGTGCGCAATGGAAATATTGAGAACACAGCATGTAAACAACTGCGAAATTTGAAAGACTCCCGCAAGTCATCGCACTTTGTGAATCCCGTTGGGATCGAGTACTATAGGCGGTAAACAAAACCACTTTATATAACCACTTTATAGAAATGGAGATGAATAGTTACTTATAACTCGTCTCGGGGGCTCATTACCCTCGGCTAGCGGGCAGAGATGAGATAAAGTTCGCGGGAAATAGTCCTCGAACGCGATTGAGCTTTGGCCACTCTTGATGAACGTCCGGAGATCTACGGTCGGGGATACAAAAAGTCTTCCCAACTTCGTCGAAACAGTAAATAAAAGACAAAGACGGTGTATGAGGGACGTTAAAATGGGTCAAAACTAAAAAAATCATTCCAGGTTCGCCACACTTTCGCTGGGTGGTCGTCCTACCCTTTATCTTCGTTATCCTAACTCTAAGCTTCCTCTACGTGCACATCCTTGTACATATGGGAAGATCGCAGAAGGATCCGCTATTGCAGTCAACTGCCAAGGTGAGGAAATCTTTTCGAAACTCGTTACTCCCATTTAGTCGTTTTGGAATAATTCGGTTTTGATCATTCCGAGTGTTCACAAATGGTAATGAATTTCGTCTAAATCCATTACGGACTCTGACTAGCAGGGAATGAGTTGGAATGAGAGGTTCACTAGAATATTACATGCGCTCTGTCCATTCTCATAATGCACTGTCACCGAGCAAATCTGCCTCAACCGGGAGAGATTTAATTTGTTTTCGAGGTCTTACTATTCAATGGGGATTGTCAATTTGAGGCTTTTTTGTGAGTGGTGACTAGACTAACAAGCCTTTCAACCGATCTGAATCTCTTCATTCGACAAAAAGTGTCTGTGTGGTCCGGAAAATAGGCCTGAAAATGAGAGTGCCTTCCTTTCAGTCTAACAACACGAAGCGGTCGTCGAACCGTAAACTGCTCGTGACGTTGGTGCTTCTAGCCGGCTCTGCCTGTGTGGGTGAGTGGTGAGACAGGAAGGGTTGGAGAAGAAGAAGAAAGAAAACCACACCGAAAACAAGCATGCCGGCAAAGTGGCAGTGGGGGACTTTCACCGTAACACATCATTCTACACTTACAGAATAGAGTTATAGTCGAACTGCAAACTTGAAATATGAATTGTTTCTCAAACTTATCCCAATACTCATTTTGAATGTCGCTGATCGGTTGAAATCCGGATAAGTTTCAGAAACATTTTATATTCTGACATCAATTTTTCAGTGCGATTACTGTGTGGCGGGGAAATTCAAAAGTTAATCCCATTGTTCACCCTTATCTGGAGAGAACAAAAGAGATCAGAATGCTGTGGTAACAATAAACAGATTTCCTTCCATTTCACACTGGTACCTTTGCCACGAAGAAATGAGTAATTTAGCCTAATTTAATTAACCGCAAGTGTGCACATTACAAGCCGGGAAGCGCAGACGTGGGGTAGTCGACGACGCGTAATGCGTTAGTATCCGACTCAGTACTTTACTTTACTTTTAGTTGATTATTCTCGATGAACGTTCATAAGTAAGTCTATTGATAGAAAAGGAAGCGTAAGAAAACATTAGCAGACGTCCTCGTTCTTACAATTGCGCTTATTCGAATTTCCGGATCACTCTAGTTCCCCTATTTCTCGCAACACTCAGCTGCAGAAGTGAGAAACATCATGAAAGATTCACTCGCTATTCCGGGAAGGGACACGAACCTCTAAAGGGCGCAAAAAGCTACTGAATTTGTCAAGCTTACGGGCTTTTGAGGGTTCGAAACATAATAGCCCGAGGGTATTTGGACGAGGGAGCAGAAAACAAAGCAATTGGGCAGAAGTTATGGGAAAGGAAATGATAGCCACGAATGTTGATGGTTTTCAAGCGGTGGAGTTGAGTTGGTTGGGTTTCACATTGAGAAGGGGTCTGACCATAAATTGTGCTAAAAATGTAAAATTCATCAAGAATAATTAACATTTTGAGGTTGGTTGCCGACGGTGATTCAATTCATGATTACGTGTGACTCCTGCCTTCTCCCTCTGAGATTGAAAGCAAGAGCTATCCTTGGAGCAGTATCCATGTTCCTACATATTGCTAAGTAAGCAATTATGTGATAAATGCAAAACTGTTGATATACTCAATTGCAATTCGAAACATTCGGAAAGAAAGATACAATTGCAATCTTAAAAATTCAGGCTAATCCTGGACGCTTTCATCTATTCTTCTCGTCTTATTGAAATTAAATATTCAATGTTCATTTTCTGTGATATGTTCAAGAACAGAATGAGAAGTCAGTGATTTTTCATGTTTTTTAATCAATTTGGAATTTAATTTTGAAAGAAAACATGTAACATTATTCTGTGTTATTTTCAGAGCTTTTCGGCTTGCGCTACACCAACCCTACCCTTCCTTCCGAATTCACTCGATATCTCTCGGAAACCAAGGAAAATCGGTCTATGCGAAGAAAGCACACCGCCATGCTATCTCTATCGCCCAAGAGCGAGCCTGGTACGTGAGGAACTAGATCTGATGCATACATTCGGATGATAGCCTAATGGATGAGAATTAATTTTTTTTAGTGTTGTGGTCTTTTGTTTTATTTTGTATATTACGATTTTAGTTCGCAGTAGGCTATAATCCGAATGTTCTCACCCGGCCAAGTGAAGTACGTGCGTTTTAGAAGGCTTATGATAATTAATGGGCATGGAACATTGTCTTGAAAGAGTTCCAAGAAAAGAAGAATACGTGCAATTGGCCAGGGTTCATTGAGCCCAATGCCAATGCAACAAGCCAATGAATAAATTGACGTCAGTCTCCCTTGCACGTAGTTCCTTGTGGAATAGAGCCATACAGTAGAAGGGATGTAGAATGGAGGCTTAGGGGTGAACGAATTCACCTATAATATCTTCTAGTACATATTTTTTGTCGAACTCTGATAGTGAAAACAGGGCTTATGAACATATTTATTAGTAATCATGTATCAGATTAGAGAAACTGCTAACTGAGGTAAAAGAAAGAGAGAAGGTAGAGAAGGTATCATAAGGTATCGCGGATGGATGATCGAACAATTATTTCAGTGGCCAAGCGAGCCTCTTCCGTTGTGATGATGGGAAGCAACGGAAAGAACCACGAAATTCCGCTCCCACATAGAAGCAACACCCTCCATGTAAACCAATTTTCATCTTATTTATATACCCAATAATAATAAAAACAGCACATATTCCTTCATCTTGTTGTATTTTTTCATTGCGAAGAGGTCATTCTTTTTCAGTATTTATGAATAGGCTCATCACCAAAGTTCCGCTTGAATAGTGAGCTAACGAAACCTTTCTCGCACTCTTTTGGCTACACCAGCTCAGTTTCTCACAATTCACCAATTTCGCTTCGAAAAAGTGTCTCCTTGACATCCAATCCCAGCGAGAATATCGATATTCCAGCCGACTCGACCGACTCGCAAGACTTCCACTCCCTCTCACACGCGCAGTGCCGATGTCTGAGATCGATCTAATAAGGCGAAGAGATGGATTGACCTATCCTTCCAGTCACTAATCCCCCTACTCTTCACCCCACTCGCCGGGTCACTGAACTCGCGCAAACGCGCACACTTTCTCTACAGTGACGAGCGCGCCGTCGACAAACACGCACCCCTGTACCCTACCCTCTCACATCAATTCCAAACCCAAATAAAACCCACCAACCCTCCGTGTATAATCACAGTTAGAAACAATGTGTATGCCAAATCAACTGTTTTTATTCAGCCACCTAACACACATGCTACTTCCCTGTCAGCCGCCACCCTATTACCGCACTGCATATTCCGTTTTTACACGTCCCTCTGTACATTTGCAGTTCGCAATGAGTTTTCACCCACTAAATTTTCTCTTTTTGTTCGAGCATTTCTCCAACACCAATTATCCAACCCCATTCCCATCTCTGGTAGTTCAAAGTACGTCGTTATTTTCAACAACCTGCAACCGCTGCAATTCTGCATACTCTGTCTCTCTTCATCATACCGTTACTCACCTCTATAATATCCGCCGCTTTTCCACGCTCATTTCCCGTGCCAGTACCTTCCCTTCAACCTGTGACCTATATTCTGTACATTGTCCGGCATCCAATGCCCGCATCATCTCTCGTAATCGAACTTTGTGCGCGCCACGCGCCATTCCCCCACTGTGATCCGCACCTCGTGTTTTCTCGTCCTTTCCTATCTCTCTCGACTGCCCTCTCTCTTTCTCGGACACGCTGAATCAGAGAGAGAAGAGGTAAGAGAGAGGAAGGGATCAACTGCTTCGTATCCCTCTGTCTCAGTACGCCATGTGTTACTCGCTCCTCTCTTTCTGTCGGCCTCGAAGATCAGATAAAGAGATTGACCTCAACCTCAGTTATCTTACAATCCCTCGTCCTCCTTATCTCTCGCTTATCGAGCGTAGGACCTTCTCAGTTATCTCTGCGTATCATCGAGTCACTCAATCAGTCTGATCAAATATGTTAGATTGGGTAGGTCAATTCAGAAATCAAAATTGTCTTGATTTATCGAGCGATCTTAAAAACTCAAATTACTAAAGAAACCGTCAGGTTATAGTAGTACGTCTAACATCCAGCCTTAGTGTTACCTAGCATCGTCTTACGATTATAAAATTGATTGGATACACTTTCACCTCATTTTTTTCCTTTTCGTCAAACTTCGCACTGATCTATCCAGGAAAAGCAAGCGATTTGGTCATACAGCTTACTGCCCTCTCATTCCTTGACTCAATCGAATCACTCATTCAGGCCGCTCTTGATAATGATCGAGCGGGTAAAAGGAAGGTTTTCAGAACGTGTTTTCTTTTGGAACTTACCCAAACTTCTGGCTTGACCTATCCATGGACTAGAGATTAGAAAGCGCACTGCCCTCACTCATTCCTTCCACTCCACGTGTGCTCATCTCGTCGTATGATCACTCTTCGTTTCTCTCGTGGAAAGTGGAGAGGGAAGAGAGACGAGTGATAGTACCTCACGCCATGATAGGAATGATATGGGACGAAAGAAGAGGAGGAGGAGGGGGAGGGAAGGGGGAGAGTACTGACAGGGTGTAGTGTATTCCTTCGCTTCTTCTTATCGGACAACGCCATCTCGATTGCCCGTTGTACCGTTTCGCGCCCTTTTACTCCCATTCGATTTTGAGAGGGGCGAATATCGATCTGTGTTCCTTCTTGGTTCGTGTGACTGTTCACCTGAATCTCCGCTCCCTTTGTGTCAATGGAACATAAGGAGAACAGGTACAAATGAATTCGATTTGCGAGTTGAATATCGATTGGTGTTTCAAAACATGGTTCATGTGGTAGACTGTTCACCTCCGATCCCATCGCCTTCTTGACAATGAAAGCGAAGTTAGCCTATGGAGTTGTGAAATCTTTAACTTACTTCAGAGTGGGTACGTGCTCGGAGAGAAAAGAGAGAATTCAGAGAGAAAAGAGTGCTGCCGTTGCTCGCACGGCACTTTATTCGCGTCTTTTCGTCGAGAAGGGGAACAGATGCTCACTGGCCACTTAGTTCCGTCTTCTCTTCCTCTCTTTTCTTCCCACTCTTGATTTAATCACTCGTTTCCCCCCTATTCTTTCTCTAAATGTGCCGATCGCGCGTCGCGATTGGCGATGCGTCATGGCCCGTTGCGCAATCCCCCTTCTTCCTTACCCGATTGACCTCGTTCCTGACGAATTATTCATTTATTCGCGTTGATTATCGATTTTTCCACCGAAATTTATCGATTTTCAGGCATGCCGCCAAAGCGCTCCGTCGCCAAAGCCAGTAGTCCGGCGCCAGCGGCAGGACCCACGCAGTTTGAGCGGTTTTGCCAGTGGTAAGTAGGTTTTTTTTTGAAAAATGGCATGAAAAATCTAGAATTTACCTAACATTAATTCTAGGTATGTCAAAAGCGACTGTCACTTGACAAGCGAAGAAATGCAGCGACTCGGCGATCACAAATATTCCGCAGTCGACACGAGTTATCTGGATGAATTGTGCATGAAACGGTCAGAAATTCACTTTTCAGTCATTTTTTGGTTGTTTTCAACGAAATTGGTCACTTGACCTTGCGATTTCTGGACTTAAAAGCTATCAAACGCGAATCGATCGTTAAGTCCTTCCCTATCTTTCGAGTGACTGATATGAGGCGCGTGATTGCCCTCGAATCTCTCATTCGATCACTGATTATTGCGAGGGCCGAAGAATGAGAGTGAGGGTGAAAGTCCGGGAGGGGCCGAGTGCCAATCAAACTACTCTACTCGATGGCAAGAGTAGTGGTACGATGTTGGCCGAGTTGGACGTGAGAGTGACGTGCGCGTGCTATCTGGTCAATCAATGGGGAGTTCTGATGTTTTGTCTCGCTGAATACAACGCTAGACGGCAATGGAACAATATATTCACAGTGGAAACATCTTTCTATACTAGAATACCGTTCAAAAAGCATCAAATCTGACAGATATTGAAATTACCATTCAACTTATGGTATTTTCAGATTCTGGGAGTCAGTGGTTCCCCTCTGTCCGCTCTGGCTCGCCCCTAATTTGATTACCCTCATCGGGCTGGTGATCAACCTCGTCACTTGCCTTATCCTCTCCTACTTCAGCTTCTCCGCTCGAGAATCAGTGAGTAGATATCGATCTTTCTTGAATTCAGTAGTTTCTCAGAAATGAATGGGTTTTGCACACGTGTGATTCGAGTTTTTTCTTGAAAAAAAACTCAAATCGAGTGTAGATAGACTCTCTCCATTTCCCTTGTTCCCTCGCGTTTATTGTCAGAGAATAGACAAAACATAGAGTGCGACCCTTGTGCGATCACTACTCTCTCCCTTGTTTGGGAGAAGAGTTATCGCAACGAAGCAAAAAAAAGGCTATACAGTGCGAGAGATTGATTGGATGTGACAGGTAGCGCGAGAATTGCAATTGGAGAGTGAAAGGAATGGTGTGACCGTGTTGTTTCAACGAAATGGCCCATTAAACTGAGTGAATGGTTACAGTGATTCATTGATTTCGAAAATTGTCTAGTACTCAAGTGTTTCCACATGGACAAAAGTGCGAAATTGGGATTATGTGTGTAAATGACTAATAGGAAGATCACAGTGGTTGATTCATATACTCTTTCCATCGAAGATTCATTACACATGTGTTTCGTAAAGGAATGACGAATTTGTGGCGTTTGTGTTACATCAATGCGATGTTTCAATGTCACTAGGATGTAACGCTCACTAAAACAATTGTAAATTGAGCTTTCCCGTGTTTTTCACTTGTGATAAATATAAATGTTTTCATGAATCACTCATGCTTTTGTCATAGACTCAATCTATGTAGTGTGAGGCAAAGATCAAATCAATATCAATTATATAATTATTGCAGGCTCCCTCCTGGTCGTATGCTGTCGCTGCTCTCGGCCTCTTCCTCTACCAAACACTCGATGCCATCGATGGAAAGCAGGCCAGAAGAACCAATTCGTCGAGTCCTCTCGGAGAATTGTTCGACCACGGATGTGATGCCGTTTCACAAGGTAACATCTATTTCAGCAGTCTCGAATTTCCGGCATTTTTAAAAGATTTCGAGCAATTGTAATCCCATTAGTGAGAGTCGATCCCTGTCATTCTTGGCCGTTTCTCGCATAATATTTATATATATAGTTTCAATATTTCCCACCTTACAAGGTTCGTTCTCTGAACCAGAAATACACCCCTTAAAGTCAGCAGGAAAAAACACCATCCTACAGGATGTGACAAAACAGTGGCGCTCGAGAAAATGCCGTTGTTGCCTATATTTGAATTGTAATTACCGGAAGTGTGACATCATTGTTATGCCGGGCATAACTGCGAAATTATTTCGATTGTTGCTTTGCAGCCCCGACATGCATATAATTACTGATTTGCGCGCATTCAGTTATTGTTATTACGCATGACACTTGTTATTTGGTTTTGAAATGGCAGAGCCGCTGAATACCGATGAGCAATTGCGCGTTTGAGGCAACGCTTCCATTTTCAGATTGAACAAGAGTAAACATCGCTAAAGACCTCATTATCGGTTGGTTCCAATGGTTGGCTATAGCACCTGTACCACCTGTCATGTCTGTAGCACTGCCTATCATTCACCAAAGACTATTCCGGGAAAAAGTCCATGAACAATTGATGAGTCTGTTGCCTTCTGTGCCCATGCGGGTACAGACTACGAAGTCGTAGTTCCACCCTCGCTTTATCGCACCAGTGGGAACGGATAGGCGATTCGGAATCGCACTGTGTGCGAATGTGGTTCAAAACCGTTGTTGGAGTATTAATACTCGGAGTCAGTGGAAATCATACAAATTTCATTCATAAATTGGTTTTTTTTAGAATCCTTCCTGGAAAACATGCATACGAAAATTAAACAATAAATGAAAAAATGCTTCCAGCGTTTGTCTCATCATATTCTGAAATGGTTCACGAACGGGACGTTGGACTTTTTGAGAGTGTGTTCTGATCAAAAACGTTTATGGATTTCCAGTGTTCGTCGCTCTCAGCATCTGATATCTTTGGCTATCCAACTCATAAATATGTTTGACATTCGCTTCGAAAATATACAAACTCCATATTTTCCAGTGTTCGTCACTCTCAATATCTGCTACGCTCTCTCCCTCGGTCAAGTGGACGGAGCCGTGATCATCGTTAATGTCATCTCCGTCGTCATCTTCTACTGCGCACACTGGTCGACATATTGCACTGGGCAGTTGCGATTCGCGAGGTGAGAAGATATGGGTAAGACAATGGAAAAACGAGAGCATAAAGAGATTTATACTACAAATGCATTACCATTCATTTCGATCAATTTACGCATCTAATTCTGTGAAAATGGATCTGAAATGCACTAGGTAGAAATGCAATGCACTAGGTCTCTGACTATGATTCATGCATGCCTTACGAGCCCTCGCCATCATTGATAACATTGCGCTCGTCGTGTACAATCACGCGACCTTTCCCTCAGGGTATCGTCTGATAAGACACTATTCCGTAGTCAACAAAGCCTCTTACGCCCTCGGCGATACTATTTCAAGAAAGCACGGGATCCTCTAAATCGGAGAGATTACAGCTCTGAATTGAAATTGACAGGCTTCACTATTACTGTTTTCGGAATTTGATTGAAAGGTCGAGAATCGCGATATCCCTATATTGAAAAGCACGAAGGAAGTTTGAGCGAAACCTGTCAAATGCGGATGTTAAAGTAGTGTTTCAATGGGCTTCTGAGTGGGAAGTTTAGCTATTTTGATGAAGATAACATTGCGGCGCCTCTTCCGTCGCCCCTGTCTGACCAAGCACCCGAAAGGGAGATGGTAGTGAGGTGCCGCTAGGAAGGTCCGAAGAAGATATTAGGCCCACTAAATCGACTTTGAATAATCCGTAGAAGTCCCACAGGACACATGTGAACGACGGGATATAATTATCCCCTATTTTGACTTCAGATTCGACGTCACGGAAGCCCAGATGGTCGTTATCTTCGTGCTTCTCACTACCGCTCTCTTCGGAGACGTCATCTGGGCAATCGAGCTGGTTCGTGTTTCCTTATTCTATGCCGGCTCCAGAACAACGATCAACTAATGTTCAACACTGACGGTTGTGCCAGATGTTTACTTTATAGAGTAAATGCATTAGATCTAGCGAAAACAATAAGTGCTATTCTCGAGATTTATAAATAAAATTTCAGGGCTTTGGAATCACCGTTCGCTATGTTACCGTGTTCGGATCCCTGATCACTTCGCTCTTCCAAGTGTACAAATACCTCAACATCATCTTCTCTGAGGGAGTCGGCAAGAATGGATCCACCGTTGCTGTATGTCACTTCTATAATTTTTAGAAACAAAGACCGTTAATGTCTAAGCAAAGCAAGGCTAAGTAAATATCATAATTTGATCAAATGAACTATCGGTCAGGGGCCACAACTAATTCCTTCAACATTGTCATGTGGGCTCAAAAAGAGGTCAAACTTCGGGTCAGATGCGTAATTAGTTCTTGCTTCCCCTGTCTTCCCCTAAGTCTTCTCTCTAATTAGTAGCGCGCACCCGCCGGCGCTCGTGATGTAGCGTGTTTTGTCAGTGGACACTTGCGTCCACAAAGGATGTCCAGTAGTCGAGACATCCATATATTTCCCTTGTTTTGAGACCTCGAAAAACAGCGCGCGACGCATTGGGTATAAACGAACGTGCGAAAGCGGGGTACTTCGGGTCGTATGGTTATGGGTCTCCCGCGACTGGAATAGCTGTCCTGTCCTCTAGAAGAACTGATAGACCCCGTGCAAGCACCCATATATGGAATGAGTCAACAACTCAGTAGACTGGGGTTCTGAAGGGGACAGCTTGCTGTTCTTGCCACAGACAACCTTGAAAGGGGATGAATTGCGGGAAATTTGTCATCTCCCGATGTATATTTATGAAAGCACAAATTTCAACAAGAAAATCTGTATCCGAGACAGATTGAGTCTAGTCGATCACATAGGGAAATCTCGAAGTACTCGGCGACAAAATTAAAGGGGTTTGATTCCAATTATCGAGAGTCGAACTCTCTCATTCTTCGCCGCGCGAGACCAGCATAGCGCCCTTCTGCAAGTACGTGGGAGTCAGAAAAACGGCAAAACCATAATAAATTCACTTACAGGACACGTCCGTCCTCTTCCCGCTCTTCCCTCTTCTTCTCGTTTGCATTCCCTTCTGTATGATCTTCGCCCGGGCCGATTCCGACGTTATCGTAGAGAACGTTACTCTGTTCTGCATCGCATTCGGAGCCGTTTGTGAGTGCTTTCCCAGTCATAAGATGTGGTAGCTGACAGATTCCCGTCATGGCCGAATAGTAGATCTTGATTCTTCTAGGAGTTGTCAAGCTCTGACTTCACGTAGTTGAATCAAGATCTTGTTTCCTTGTTTCGAATCTCTTTTCTAACACACTTTTCAAGGCCGAAATCGAACGTTGAACCGGTGTCAAGTTTGAGTTTAGTTTTTTTATGATTGATGAATGAGCTCAAATGTACCATGCACTCTGCCTTTTTTATGAATGATATCGCTTGTACCGGTGAAAATTCTGAGTTTTGATGATTTATTAGCCCGAACTTCGCACAAACTCATGATCCGACCAATAACCGTGCGAATCAAAAACCTCATTTTTTTGCTCCCCAGAGATTCAGAAATCTAGGAACGCTACCACACCTTCAGTAATTTCGTATTCATCTCCATTTCTCATGGTTTCGCTGGTTAGAATCATTGATAGATTAGAGAAATTGAAGAGAGTCTCTGTAGTGTAATATGTCCTGGGTAAGAACAACGAGCATCGGCCGGAAATGACTACTGCGTCCAATGGACCGTAACGAACCCTACGATGCTTATTTGTAGTACCCATTGAAAGACGACGTCCACGCAAGTCATTTAGCGAGTCGGCAACAAATGTTGCAGTGCTTTTTAGTCTACTGGACTCTACATCACCCCAACTCCTGGAAATATTTGGGCGAAATAAGAATCATCATTGACCAAAAAGAGCTGAAAAGACCTTAAAGGCATCTTGAAAGATGGAATCATTGATGATGTGCCTCGTATGGGAAGCGAAATATGCAAAATTTAAGAATAAACAAAATTGTCATTCCAGCCTCGAAGATGTCGTGCCGAGTGGTCGTCGCTCACATGAGCAAGTCCGAGCTCATTCTGTGGGATTGGATCTTCCTCGCTCCAATCATGATCATGCTCAACCAGTACTATGACTATCCCTTCGATGAGCTGAATGTACTCATCTTCGCTACGGTGAGACCTCATTTTTATCTACTTTTTATCTGACCGAAATCCATGCATAATATACTTTTGATATCAATGTTTAGCGGGTAGTGTTGCTTATGGTGGCTCTATGCTGGTTTCTAGATGTCTAGCTCATTAGGAAGAAATTAGCTGAGACTGACTTAGTTATAGCTCTTGAAGAAAACAGAGAACTCTACGACCATCCCCATATCGCATCCACCTCCACATTCCCTTCTCTCTTCCCCGCTCTTTCGCCGTCATTTCCTTCTCTTGGAAACTCATCCCGTTCCCTATCTTCTCTTCTTCTCGGGACAACTCAGCGCGATAGTAAAGTAGTGCGGCTATTGTGAGGTAGAGTCACTGAAATTCCTAGACCCAGGAGCGCGCCACAAATCCAAAGTCTCTGACGACTGAATTGAGTTGCATTGCCAAAACTATAATCGTCGGAATGTCTGGGTCTATTTCTAAGAGAGATACACTGTGAAATGAGAGAGCCACCAACCAGTGACGACTCGGTCGTAGAAATACAATCGTTCGCGCGCAAAAACTCATTAGGCGCGGTGGAATGTCAACGACCGTGGAACGAAATTATGCTATTGCTGCAAATCAGCGCGGGGGCGTCGTTTGACGATATTATAGTGAACCCGGTAGACCTGGCCTGACAGATGTATGTTTCTACTTTACGGTCACTTTCCTGAGAATGTGAACATGCTTGAACGTCACAGCAATGAGTGGGAAAACGTGAAAAATATGGAAGTGTAAAGCACAGAACCACTCTGAACTGTTCGCTTTTCAGATCTATGCTTGGGCCTCGCTCTTGGTCTTCTCAGTGATGATTTGTCGTCAATTCTGCGAGTATCTCAACATCAACTGCTTCGTGCTTGGACCTCGCAATCCTCCTGCTAAGAACAACAAGAGACATTGACTCGCTAATCCAAAAGACACACGACTAATCTAGTCGGATTCGGCTCTGTACGGATAAGTTGGCCCTTTCAGATTAGGTTGGCCCTTAAAAGATTTCGTTGGCCCTTACATTTACATTCAACAAAATCTTATAAGTGCCAATCTAATCTGAAAGGGCCAACTTTTCCGTACAGAGCCTCGGATTCTCCGCCCCAGTCCTCACCTTATAGATGCAAAGTTATTGAGACGGTTGTCGCCCGCTTTTCGGTCAGTATCACACCCAACAACTCGAGTAAAGAAGAAACAGCGTTGTCTAGTGCTATCAAATGCCTCTCTTTCTATAGTTCCTCCCTTATCCCCGCGAATACATGTACAGAAGCCAGACCCCATCCACTCCCATCCACGACCGTGTTTTTCGCTTTTTTCACGCGCTTCCAGTATCATCATCATCATTTCTCGCCCCCTACGGTTGTCCCGAATGTATAAAGTATGCACTTGTGAGCGAAATTGTCTGATATGCATCATAATGAAGGGTAGATCGGAGAAATGGTTGAAACACATGTGGAAGGAAGCCATGATGTTATGCGAAGAAGGTGTTTGTTATCGGAAGACTTATCGTGTTATGAAGAAAGGTAGCAATCTATATATTTGCTGAATTTCCTGCACCGTTTGTGAACGTGAGAAAAGGTAGGTGGATTTGCAATGCCTTCATATTCTCGTCGAATAAAGGGCTATTGTGTCGTGGTTCAGCCGTTTTTATTGCACACCGTTGCGGTTCACGAAGCAAGAAGCTTTATTATTCGACAAGAGGTACACATTCGACGAGGCGCGCAACTGAGTATAAAGAGGAGGAGGAGGGCAACGATGAAGCCTCCTTCTGAATCTAACGACGTCCCCAGAAGCGACTGGACAGCGTGAGCTTGGAGGGAAGAGAGGCCTTGATCGAACGGAAGTACGGTTCCTGAAGGGGATTCATTATTTTATCGTTGTCATTCACACTAAGTATTTCCTTGATGCAACCAGCTGAACGTGCATTACGTTCTTACCCTTATATCAACGATCTCAACGTCAATATCAACTCGTTCTCACGGTTGTTCTACCCAAGTTCTTCAGGCTACTGTACTCCTCCTACTCCCACTCTCAAAGCAAATTGAGGCGAGAAGAAAGCAGAGCGAGAGCGTTAATCAGCGCAAATCACCTGTGCCTGTTACTCTCGGGAGAGCTCTATTGCCACTACACCCAACCCTTTTGGTACCCAATCCAATTACGGCCGCAGTTATTCCTATACCACCTACGCGACTCGGCTCATCATTATGCGAAACCAGCTCATCACAAGTTGATGCTACGGAGAGTGAGAAGGAGGATTTGGAAATGACGCCAATCTCAGGCTATGGAAATCTAGAATCCTCGAAGCCTTCGTACCTGGCTATAGTCGATGTCGTCATCGACGGGAAACTGCTCCGCGTTCTGAAATACGTCTGAATTCATGCCGAGAACACTAATTTTCCGACATATTTCGAGCTGTTTTTCGCTGTCGACTCGAGCGGAAGTAAGAGATAGTCTCTGGTCAAGTGCTCGTACCTCAGACGATCGCTTTCCCCAGAACAATCGGGACTTGGCGATCTTCTGCTTCACATCGTCCCCGATCTCACTACGTTTGCCCCAGAACCGGGCCGATGCGCCGACGCGATTCTTCACCGAGTCAACCGCGCGTTTCGGCTCCTGAAGGGCGGTCGTCTTTGGCGATTTGGAGAGAATAGTAACTCACAATATCGCTCCTCTTCGCTGCCATGAACTGAGCGCAGTCTTCCTGAGAAAGGAATAGATTGGTAATAGAAGTGGAAGTCAAAAGTACCTCGGTCTGACAGCAGTAGGACAGCGGGAGTATAAGTAGACAGAGGAAGAGTGGAGAGGAGATGAGCGCGAGTCGTGCCATGTCTTACTAGTAGAAGTAGAGAGGGGAGCCGGGGGCTAATAGTGGATCGTTCCGTCCCACTCGCGAGCCTTTTAAGCCGACTCGAAGACGACGAGAAAAATGGGCGGAGTTAGCGGTGATCCGCCTCCCCTCCTCCAAGAGGCTATTGCAGAAGATGGGAGGAGAGTAGAGACAAGGGATTAGACGAGTTGTTTGAACGAGAAACGACAACGCTGCACCGCCGAAATATCGAATTATTCGGCGGGTCGGTCATTGATGTTGTTGTCGTAACAGAAAATGCGCTGGAATTGGTTAGAATTCTGGTAATGAAAATATGCGAATATTGCCTGAGAATGACAGGTCCAAACGTGTGAGATGGGAGAAAATTAGAGAAAGAGGGGAAGATATTGAGAAATGACTGAGAATCCATAGATCAAGAATTTCCATGTTGACGCTGTTGACCTGTAAATTTCAGGATAAATAATTAAATTGTGACTAATCTTGTTGGAACGGTGTGCGTGTTCAACCTGAAGTTTCAGAAAATTGGGAGAAAATTGTTCTCGAAAATGTTCGATGCTGTTCTTTTACGTCATGTTTAATTTGAAACAATTGCTGAACTTTCCCGGAAGAAATCTTACCCATGATCAACAACCCCAATTTTTAATACCTGTGTTGGAGTGAGTGATACTGCTCTTATTGAGAAGTTCTCCAAGTTCTTAAATTTCACATCGTTTCAGGATTGTAGACTACATTGTTTACTATACCTGGAACACTCGACTTAAAATAGGTCTGCTGTCTGATGCTTAAAAGACTCGAAGGTATTTCCGATCAAATTAATCTGCGGTTTCACTATAACTTCCTCGCTTTGTAACCGTTTTCGAGTAAGAATACGCCATATTTTCCGGATTTTCGTAGTTGGTAAGCTTTTCTTAGCTCCATGCAGCAAATTGAGTTTCCTCTATCTATTCGTGGAAAAGCAGCGGTTTCTATTGATGTTTGACATATCCAAAGGTTGTCCCAAATTAGTTGCTGACATACTCTTCGATTTTGCATAGCAGCAGATTCATTTTCAGTTCCTCAGTCGCCGACATTTCCTTGTCTACCGTCGTAGCCTATTCACATATTCCAGCAGTTCCCCTTTCAACAATCAGCAGTTCCTCAGAATGTTGCCAACATTTCGAAATGATTCAAGATGTGGCTAAATCGAGTGGGAATTCGGCGGAATCACGCACACTAACAGGTGAAAGTCACGAGTGATTCGAAGAAGGACAGATGATATTGGACTAGGGAAGGAAAGAAGGGGGAAAGGGGAGTTGAACCAATCACCGGTACTAATCAGGGAAGGCGGAATAAATATGTGAACAAACCAGAAACTATGATTTGCAAAACATCATGCATAAACAAGCGCCTCGATTTCTTATGCAAGCCGGGAAGTTGGTTTTATCAGTTGCAGAAGCGTGTGTCACGGTAAAGTGCAATGCTTCTGCAATATAACCAGACAGTGTGGGTGCATAGTACAACTCAGGCAGCTGGGCTTGATGGACTGTATGGACTGGGTCGACGAAGAAGCACCTTGTCTAATTGACGTGATGACAGTGCACTAATATTGCACAAGAGTCTGCAATTGTCATGTTATTGTAGAGTGCCTCGGAACAGAAGTGTTCATTTATAATAATAATAATAATAATAATTTATTCATGTCAGGCGTTAACGCTCAGATGAGGATAGGTCGGAATTCTTCATAGGTTTCATTCCACCAATGTACGCCGATAGGTCGCGTTAGGTCGTCCCTCCAGCGTGTCCGAGGGTGGCCAGTCGGTCGTTTCCTGTTGTTTCCTGTTGTACAGCCTGAAGTGTTCATGTTCATAGGTAATTCAAGTGCTATATTTACCGTCAGAAAATTGATCTAATGGCTTGTGCTCTATAATGAGTAGATTTTGTGCCGTTAGGGTAACAGCTATAATTACATTGCATAAACAGATGTGTTGTTGACTCGGATCCAGCTAAGAGGAAGTCAAAGTTATTTAATATTATGATGAATGATATGATCAAAGCAGATGGCAAGAATAGCCAAACGTCACTTTGGTGTTTTGGTGAAGAGATTGATCAGAGAGATCACTGGCTTCCAGGACGATAATTTCAGTCTTTCATCTTCCCATTGCCTAGTATACTTAATTTTGAAGAATTTAGTGAGCTTCCGACCTTCCGAGAATCATTCCAGACATTGAAATGCAATATATAACCACAGAATCTGGTTCGTGCGTATCCTGTTATGCTTGAGCTCAGCACGACAATACAAATCGAGTGCGACTGGCAAATTGTATGCTATGAGTGGTCGAGAAAACGGGTAAATTTATATATTTTCCTGGCAGACACGCATATTCTGAGTTCGGCACCTCTCCGGTACACTCGTTCTATGCCGTAGCTATCAGTAAAATCGATGCGGCACGAAATTTTACGTTATGGACCACAATTTCAGTCAATTTTAGCGATATTATGCACTAAAAGGAAAGTACCTAATGGAACCGAAACTGAGGTAACCCTGTCTGAGTGCGGAGTATTGCCGAATCGTGATCCAATAGGGAACGAACTGCTTGGCATCGATTTATAGAGTGCCGTACAATCGCTGTAGTGGATGATGTAGGATATAGTCAAATAATTCTCGAATATTTTTGTCCCAGAATTAATCCATTTTTTTCTGCATTGCAGAATTTCAACTGTTAAGACACGAAAATATAATAAATTTTCATAAAATCATCTGAAATTGTCTGTTTCCATGATATGCTTTGCCTCGGATAATAATCAATATCTCCTTCTTCATATCCCACAGAAAAAGTGGCAGCTGAATGCCCATTCGAGATCTTCCATCATACCTCCTCCAGGTGCAAACCTGTTTACTATCGCAGCGCAGATTCTATTTTCCCTGTGCTACAAACCCATCGATTAGTTATGCGGGATTGCAGAACTTTCAGGCGGCTTCTCGTCACGAGTTAAATGCAGCCAAGATAGTGGACAATAACTCGCGCTAATTGAATAATAATAATATGATAACGATTGTAAGAGATTTATGTCAACAGTAGTACGGTGTCCACTACAACATATATCACAAAAACTATAAAGAATGTCCGTGATAGTCGTAAATATGGCTTAATCTGGTTTGATTTATTTCATTCATAGCCTGCACCATTGAAATTGTTATGTAATTATAATCACGCATTAATAAAATAGCGTATTCAAAAACGATCAAGCACATTTTCGCATTTAAAAATCAACAATAAATAAAAATAGTAATTTCTTCATCTATTTTCCAGTTCTTTTCACCGAATGTTAATCCAAAATGAGTTTATCCCTTTTGTATGTGGTGTGAATTCAAACGATTTGTTTTGGTGAATTTACTTATTGCTTGCTCGCGTGCACAACATCTCAGTTTAAAACCTGTTCGTGATTGAAACCGTCTGTTATTCAATTCCCTTATATTCCCTGATAGATCTTCAGAAAAATTGTCCAATAAACCAGTACTATAAATTCGATTCAGTACAATTTCGTAAACAAGAGCAAATTCTAGGAATGTTTCTGATCATTGATATCGCGCATGTACAGATTTTTCACAACACTGTACCAGGTGGCATAATGTGTGTGAATGAATCGATCCTTTTCACAAAATGTCTCTATTCGAGTGTATGGCATTAAAGCATCACTTCATCTGCCGTATGCCTCCACTAACCCACCATAAACACCTCTACTCGCAACTGACCATGTGGAGAGATGGCCGAGCGGTCTAAGGCGCTGGTTTAAGGCACCAGTCTCTTCGGAGGCGTGGGTTCGAATCCCACTCTCTTCAGAATCTTTTGCTGCATTTTCGCTTTAGTTGTATACGATTTGTGAAAGAAAGGGGTTCCCCCAAAATGACGTTTGGCTTCAGAAGGAGACTCGACTACGAAAAAAGAGTAAAAAGGAACTTCGAGTGTCCAACCGGGGGAAATTGGCTTAGGGCGAAGTTTGCTGGACAATCGCATAGGCGAACTTCATGACCTACATTTCCCTTCTATTTAAGCTCTTCAGATTTGATATATCTCAAAGACACCATAGAGCAGAAAAGCAATCAAGCAAAAATCATGCCTAACAGTTGCATGTCTGTGACGAAAGAAAGCTGTTTCTTCTCTTAGGTTTACTTGGAATCCACACTAACAAACACGATTTTTCCTCACGTACTTCGCTGTTTCTCGATCCCTCCACATGGCTGGCATTATTGAGAGGGAGAAGGAGAGGGAGGGAGAATGCATTCTCCAATCTCGGGATGGTTCGCTCCACTCCCATCAATAATCCATCCCCAGTGCAGATCACATTTCATCATCAAGGAGGATCGTGAGAGGCAGAGATTTCTCCAGAGAGAAAGCTCTGTCCCCTCCGCCGCAAAACAATACAATTTATCAGTACTCGTCAATATTAGCGTCACAGAGTTCTACTAACTAGCAAGGTAATGACAGTGGTTGAAGGGCTCTATCAAAGCCCTAAAATGTTCAATATGTTATACGAGTTGTCTGTACTGTCAATGAAATCTTTCACTTTATCAGCGCTGATTAAGATATTACACCATCAGATCTTTTTTGTGCAAGATAGTAGATCAAAGGATTGGTGCTTTCCCCGCTTCCCTCTGCCTCCTCTGCCAGGCTAGTCAAACACACATCTCCTTCCCCTCTCCCTTTGCTCATCTCCTATGCTGTGTGGATATACAACGACACATCAAAACAATACATGCCGGCCCCTTTCTTCTCTTCCCTTTCTCAGTAGCCTCTTCATTCCCGATCTGGAAGGAGTTAGCACCCGAGGGTGTGAGAAAACGCCCACGAATTCACGAATTTCAACCGAGATTTTCATGCGTTTCGCAGGTTTCGGAGGTTGTCACTCCCAAGCAACTACGTTTCAAGACGTGAATATGTGTTGACAATAACGTATGCTGAAACATCCCGACCCCTGAAGCAGAACCCCTTCACTATAGCCGAGGTGAAGCGCCCCGGGGGCATATCGGATTCTTCCCCTGGGCTCTTCCCTCCCTTCTTCCCCTGCAGACAATAGAGTCTTAGTCCATTAGCGCGGATTGACTTCAGGTCCGCTTTCATATTTGATTAGCGAGCACTTCTCACTTCAGAGAAGAAGCAATCGTCTCTGACTCTCTCCATATCGCCCTGTCTCTCGCTAGGATCGAGAAACTGCAGTAATACGATGCTCATCATCATCACTTTCGTTTATTCATCGCACGGCGAAATTGAAGATGATCATAAAAGAACGGAAGTTCGTGCGCGGCCGTGGAGCGCCTTAGCTGTAATAGGAGATCGAGGAAGAGGGCGTAATAATGGGGGATAGGGGATGGGGTCTCCTCCTCAGGGAGATTAAGAGGAGACTTTGGCACCGTGAAAAGACTAGGACAGACGGAAGAAGCGATACAAACTATTCGATTCATTAACAATATGGTGAATACTAGGGCAGCGGGCGGGGCAAATATGCACGTCTTGGGTCTCTGTCACCATTCTCAGTGTGAGAAGAGTGATCGGACGAGATAACGGTAGGGAATGGAATCTACAGTCGAAGTGGGCACCGGTACAAGCACAGGGATTCGAAAAAAAAATAATATCAAAATGCACGCGGGGAAGTATGCAGCTCTCAGTTGTGTGTATGTCACCTCGAGATATGGGGCCGTAGTCAGAACAAGTTTGAAAAAGTCGGGGAGATGGGTTAGAAATTGGAAAGAAGTGGGGGAATGACACGGACGCGTCGAGAGAAGAAAAGGACCCTTTAGACGGAAGCCTAGAGATCATATGGGTGCGATGGGGATGTGATACCGTAGAGATAAGATGGGGCACTTATGGAGTTCTCAAGTTCAATCATTGTAATGTTGAGTTCTTGAAATGACGCCCAGAAAAGATGGATTTTTGTTCAAGAACTCAACACTACAATAGACAATGGCTGGGCGAATGGTTTCCAGTGAAGTCCACAAGTGCGAAATAGAGAGTACAGATAATTTACAACCACTCCACCGAGCTCGATTCCACCAAGCCATGCTCCGAAACGAGCGGGGAAGTGGTGGTGGCGCTGGCGTCCGAGCTCGTTGGAGTCAGCACGGCCGGTGCCTCGCCTGACTCGACGTCATCACCATTCATTCTCAACGATGTCGTCGAGAACGGATCCCCATTCTGCTGTCTCGGCAGATCGTTGAAGCTAACGCATTTCTGCACTGTCATCAGACCAGCCAGCGAGGGTTCCATCCGAGGAATCAGAAGGGTCGATCGACGTTGCTGCTGATGGTGGTGGCCATTGCCCACGTCCAGGAGGGACACGCAGAGGTGGTTGGAGTCACCGCCCAAGTAGGTTGAACTCCTGAAAGTGAGGGCACTTTAGATTTCGCAAAAAAAGAAAATGTAGTCATCGAATTGGCTTGGTCTATCTTAGAAATCAGAAGAAATAATGGACAAAATGATGTTGTAGGTTGCACCATAGTGAGCGCGTTCTAATTAACTTCGTTCAATGACTCTTGATCTAGTGCAGTAGGAGGAGAATCATCATCTAATTCGCTTCGTTTAACTGGAACGGGAAGTCTCTTAATTACCTTGATTGCACTCGACTCCTCGATCGAAACGGACTTCTCCTTAGGAGAAGCTGTGATGTGTCCGCTGTTGCCGTCCTTAATTGACTTCCCATCTGCTGGATATTCTTCCAGAGTGGAGTGACGTTAGACGACATTGGGTTCTCGAACAGAGTCGAGGTGGGCACAGTACTGCGGGCTGTGTGCGAACTCCTTCCTGAAACCATATTGCTATATGGTGTCCTTAAGCCACTAAGGTTTAATTAGGTGTACTAAGAATATAAGGTCAGAGAATGTATGGGTTAAGAGTCGAACCTTTACCTCCGCTATTGCGCAGATTCCGATTGAGAAAGGCGTAGAAGAGCCAGTTAAAGGCGGATTGAGCGTAGGGCAGAGAGTGTAGCAGATACATAAAGAAGATCCGCGACTCGGAGAACATATCCTCGATCTGTCAATGGCAGAATTGGATGATTAATGAACCGGAAGAGTGTCAAGATTGTGTCCCTTGTGTCAGATCCCTAGATCTTTCTCCCTTTCTCACGCTTCCTCCCTACTGAGATATGGGGCGATACTCGGAAATGAATGGGGGGACTGTTCGTTCGTTTTCGACGAATGTGCACTGAACAAAACGAAGAGGGAGTTTAGTGCAACACCGTCACAATAGGAGAAAGGGAGTAATGAGCAATGAGAAGCGATGCTGTGTGGGAATGGACCTGTTTTACTGGGTATCATGAATATGTTCCAGCTCCATTCCCGAGCCGTACCGTAATCGAGTGTGAGAAAGGTCCAGTGCAAATTACAGAACTGGGAACAAGCATCTAATATTTCGAGCACTCGCATTACACGATTTATTTCCTATGTTAATCGCAAAGAATCCAGTAGAGAAAAAACGGTGATTTTCACGGAACTATTTTCTGGTGAGCTGAAGTGGTCAGAGCAATGAAAAAAGTGTACCTCAGGCTCGGTGCCACTCTCGTTGTACTCTCCTGATCCCATCTCCGTGCGGTTAGCGTTGAGAATTCGGGGTGAGGATGTCGTTGGGAGGGTCAGATTCAGGGTCAGGGGAATTGATCGATCTGTAGGGGGCAAGTCGAAGATCTCCTCGTCCAGATACGTATCAGATGCGGCTGAAATAACACATTTTTGCCTTTTCATCGATCAATTAATTTATCATTTCAGGCAATTGTTTCAAGATGAGAATGTGCGGAATTCATCATAGGTAATATTCCACCAGTTGCCCTATACTCTTCGCATTCCTTGTATCTTTCTGAACACCATAACTTCGTATTTGTATGTCTGCAGTAATCGCTGATTAATGTCTGGTTCCCTATTTGGAAGTACTTGGGCCATTAGCGTGTTTGCGCCGTGTTGCGTGGAGCGATGTTCTCAAATCATCAACATTAGGTCCTCCCGCACAAACTTCCGGTCCCTAACACGGTTCTATCTTCAATTTAGAAGTTTCCATGTTTCTTGAAATTTCCCACTTTCGAGACAGCTTGTCTGAAGCTGTCGTATTAGTTCGTTCTTATGCATCTTTCCCCCTTCTCTTCTTTCTGTTTCTATTTTAGAGCACTGGCTATAGTTGCGAGAGGACTCGTTCGTTTTTCTCGCATGCAGCAAGACGAAGTCTCTCTCTCTCCCTTCCCTCCATTGAATAAGGGCATAAAGCCGAGAGTTCCTACTCGTCATTTCACCGCACTCCATCAGTTACCCTAACCGATGAAAGAGTGAATTCCTTCGAGAGAGAGAGAGAGCCTTACTCATCCCCTTCCTTCTCCTTTTCTCCATCAAGACCGAAATGAAACAATCCCGATCCCGTGGGAGGAAAACTCTAAGAGAGGAGGAAAACGTCGGCCGTCCGAAAGCCAATGAAAGGAGAAGAGAAAGGAGCGATCTATATCGTGAATTGCCTCCTAATGTCCCGTGATCTCTAGTACGGGAGATACCCTCTAAATAGTATGCAAATGAGCTCTGGACAATAGGCGGAAATACGCCGGGAGGCCCGAAATTAGGGAAAGTGCACACTAATATGTCTCTTTTTTTCTCGGCAACAGGTCCGTTTGTCTCCCATATTTTGGTGCACTCTGCTCATGATCTCGAATGACAAATAAGAGGCTATTAGGAAGCTGCTACGAGTGGCGAGAGAGCGAGGGCGGCTGAAGAGACGGCAGAGAGGTCAGAGAGGGCGAGAGAGCATGGGAAATGGAGAGACGGCCAGCAGGAAGCTAGTGTCCCTCACTGTTTCCACCTAGCAAAAGCTCTCGGATTTCCCGGGCCCTGCCCGGCTTTTTTCTCACCGAGAGAAGCGCCCCGCATTCCTTTACTACTGAAAGGACGTTGTGGCGACATCTGGCCCATTGAAGTGCTTGGGAATGCTCTTCCCTTCTCTAACTCTCTCCATTCCCCATGCTCTCTCGCTCCCTCAAGCCCCAAAGAGTCAGGGAAAGCCCCCTTATGTCCTCTGAGACGTCGTCCACTTCCCGAGAGTGGCACACATATACACTGATCAGCCATTCAGTAGCCAACACAATCCTCCTCTCAGTTTCCCTCCCTTTCCCTACTCCTTATGGACAAAGGAGACCTGACGACGAAATCCCCTCTCCTCCTCCCCCTCTGGCTCCTCTCTTACTCATCAGCTTCGTATATTCGTCACAAGATGCGAGCCCGGAACCAGATGGGAAGGAGGGATGGCCAGCAGGATATAGCTAGGATTAAGGAGAGGAGAAGCCGTGCAAGATGCAAGAAGAAACACGAACACTGTTCCATATGGATGATTTACAGTGCCTACGTGATCACTAACCGTGGAAAAAGCAATCACTCAGAACCGACTCATGACTTTCCCGATTTACGTGATTTATTTCCTGCATAGTCACTAATCAAAATAGAGAACCCAGCAGAGAGAGAAGCAATACCAGCTTATAACTTTCTGCGTGCTCACTTTACGTGATTTATGTCCTACCGGCACTAATCACAATAAATTGAGACTGAACTTTCTCTGATCGGCAGAAGTGATCAGACAGATATCTTGTAGCGCTAGTGACTACAATATTGATGCCGACAGTCTACCGGGGTATTTGCATTACACCCTTCCCCTCTCTCTCTCTCTCTTCTACAAGAACGGTTCGGCCCCAGCTGATAATCGATGAGATTCTGTTTGGATAGGTGCCTTCGTAGGGAAGAGAAGAGAGAAGGGGAAGCTAACCAGGAAGAAACAGATCATGCACTAGCTCAACAATGAGAATAATAGGAGAATAATGGATGAAGCCATGCGGTGAGCGCGAGAAGGCTGACGTATAGGTGTGGAAAGATCAGATTTCAAAAGATTATCTCGGTGATATATGGGGAATTATAACAGAATTTGTGTGTACTATGGAAGAAAATAGAGTTGGATGTTTCCTTGTGTCGTAGAGATTCAACAGTTCAGAAAACTTATCGAGGTGGAATATGGGGAATTATAATCTAGGTTTCATCTTGACGAAACTGCTATGAAAATGAGAGAAGAGAGACTTAGGGAAAGGTAAAGGTGTATCCACGTCAAGCGATTTTACAGTCGTAAGACAACGCTAGGTGGAACCCACTGGTAAGGCCAGCTGTTAGACTTACGACTGTTAGAGAGAGACTTACGTTGAATGAATTCGAAGAATCTCATCGTCCAGTACGGTGTCCAGCAGATAAAGTAGAAGGCAACGACCATCACTGAGCATCTGACGACCCTCGAGAGACTGATCGACGTCTTCCGACCCACAGTCGACAGTCGAGTGTGCCTGGAAGATCGACTGCTCATCACCAAGGATGGGACAGGGAATGACTACCTGTAGAGCTTCCTGAGGATCGCTACGTAAACGGAGCAGATGAGGACGAGTGGGATGAAGTAGCAGCAGAGGGCGTGGATGAGGTCGAAGGTGTCCCCGAGAGGAATGTTGATCGTGCATTTGTCCACCTGAAGGTGAAAAGGTAAAGGTGTATTCACGTCCAGCGAATTTACAGTTATAATGCAATGCCTGCTGGTAAGGCTAGCTGTTAGCAACCTAAATCAACCTTTTCTCGAGTATCGAAATAACATCTAGTCTAACTTGAAGCACCTTTTGAGTATTGAAAACAACAGGACATCCGTGAGCACCGGATATTCAGAAAAAGCGGCAACAACACCTAGTCTAACCTCAAGTTCTCGAGTGGGCAGTGAAACTGGAGAGTTTGTCAAGCTTTTTACTATGATCGGAAGTGTACTGAAACCCCATCCCTGACGTCAATGTTGTTCTGCGTACTCGGCTCACTTGCACAATAGCATCGCATAAATCAGTCGGCAGAGTAATGGTCATACGCTTCCGTCGTCTCGCGTGATTTATTCTACTATATGGGGGTGCCGTCGTTTTGTTTGGCGGCGGGAGGACGGCCGAGGGAGAGAGCTACTATGCCATAATAGGGACGGCCCGACGCCAGCTATAGTTAGTAGAGTTTCGGAGCTTAAAAGCAACAAGTCATAATAGGAACGGGTTGACGCTAGCTATACAAAGAGTTGGTCGAGTTTCGGAGCATAAAAGCAACAATTCACAACAGCTATGCCATAATAGGGGGGGGGGGTCAGTGCGCGCTAGTCAAGCCCCTGAGGCAAAATACAACAACTCGAATCAAAAGCATGCACACGAACTGACCTCATCACCCTTCTGGTCCTGCATCCTCAGTATATTCGCCTCCATCGTGACTGGAGTAATGAAGAAAAGGGAGATCATCACACATCCGATGATCGTCACTAGGGCGAATTTCGTCTGTCGCATCCACAGAAGAGTGGGCTGGCAAACGGCGATGTATCTGGAATATTTAGGTCAATATGATTAGTTGATAATTAGAAGGCTGATTCTTGTCGGGGGATAAGTCATTAGGATGATTAATCCTTCAACCCCGTTCAAACTGCTAATTACGAACTATGACTAAAGGTGCTTCAAACCGCTCAAAAAATGATTTTTTTCTTTTCCCGCCCAAATACTTCAAAGGAATCCTTGAATAATCAAGTACTTAAAGACGGAAAGGTCTCACCGGTCGATCGAGAGTGCAGTCAGGATAAGAGGAGACAGCGTCTTGTTCATTCCCTCACAGAAGAACAGCAACTTGCACAGCGTATTGGAGAAGGGCCATTTGTTCTCGAGGATGTCAGTAACCAGAAGGGGTACACTGACGAAACTGATCAAATCCACGATCGAGAGTAACAACAAGTAGATGTAGGCTGACGACTGGACGGTGTGTTTCAGTGTCCCGCCCCGGTGCGAGTTGGGAAAGGCACAACCGGCCAGTTGACTGGAAACAGTGAGCATGACCCACATGTTACCCAGGAGACCGGTCAAGGCTAAGCCCGAGTAGAGGCAGATGATCATCAGTAGCGAACCATCCAGCGCCTGCAGTCTGCTGATGATGGACTGCTCGATCGGAACGTCCATTATGGGGAGTAGGGCCGGGATGAAATCGCCGGCTCAGGATGTCATATCACCCCGTGGCTCAAACGTGTGGATGGCGGTGTGTGTGTGCACGAGCGTGCGCTCCTTGCCAGAGAGTCGAGAGGGCGGAGTTTGTGCTTCCCCCTTCCCTCCTCCTCCTCCTCCTCTTCCTACTCGCACTTCAATTGAGAGAGAAAGAGAGAGATCTGCCCTCCGGAGATGGCCACGCCCCCTATACTGCTCTCCTGGAAAGGGAACGGTTTAGAGGAACAAATGAGAACAAGGCATCGACGATCGTGCTATTGAATAGGGCGAAACGCGGAATGAATATGGTTATAACGCGAAAAGGCCAGCGAGCAACATTCTCAAGTGCGCACCTTATCAGTAATAAATGCGAGGGTGAAATTTGAGTAAGGCACTCTAGAAACCGCCTTATCTTTAACCGATCAGAGACTGCAGAGATAATGGAAAACGAAGAGATCAGAGGCGATGCCTCGCTTACTCATGTTATCTATGCTCACTCAGTCGCTAGCACGTCAAATCTGTCCGGGTATTAGCCATGGAACGGGACGGGGGATTTCGCCGTAGTGTCGGAGTAGCAAAATATATGATTATGCAGATTTTCGCGGAACATAGGCATCGTCGGCAATTGTGCCTGCACAAATCATGATGGTGTTTCATCAGCAAGAATGATCTACACGAAAAATTAAATGAGTGGATCATTAAAATAAGTTGCCCTGACTTGTTGTTTATGATTCTCGTATTCTACTCGAGAACAGTACGCAAGGATGAAGTGCCGTCAAGTGGGAAGGGGGGAAATAACAGATGCCGCCTAGTCATCCCTATCCTCCTTCCTTCTCCCTTTCCCCCTCTCGAGTGCCCTGTTTCTTCCCACCTTTCATATCCACTTTCACGTGAGAATCACACTCTCGAGTTTCGCATCGCGCACCCGCGCAGTAGCCAGAGAGAAGAGTTCAAAGGGCTTTCCGGATTGGTGATTCCTTTGACTCGCCTAAGTTTCGGACCTCGATGATTGTTTCCGAGCACATCACCTCGCAGTATGCTCTGTGTTTTGCACGCCTGCGGAGGTGCTCCTGGGAGAGTTCAAAGGAGCCTTCCGGATTGGTGATTCCTTTGACTCCGCTAAGTTTCGGATCTCGGCGATTGTATCTGAACATCACCAAACATGCAGTGTTTTGTGTGCGCCAAAGCAATGACTAGTGGGGAAGAGTTAAAAGGGTCCCCAAGTCGGGTCAGATTGGGACCAGTGTTGAACTTTTCGCCAAGCAACTAGTGAGTTTTGGGCGCTGATAAAATGCTAGGTTCAAAAAGGCTGCGCAGTAACTTGATTAGATATTCTTCCAATCCTCGTCAGTGCTTTTGCACTTCTATCCCATACACTTCTATCTTTATAGAGCAAAGAGGATCGGCGACCAGTATAATAGCTCAAAGAGGCACCCGACTATTTCATATTATCATCATTTCCGTTTCAGAAAACAGATACATCAGCTCTACAGGGAAATGGGTATTTTGTGATCAGGATCTATGGTCAAATTAGAAACATACATCCCAAGAAGCAGATAATTCAAGGAAAATTCAGACCCCACTAGTTTCAGAATCCGCACGTACGTTGAACATTTTTAAGTGATGAGATCCTGGCTCGGGCCAATGTGGAACGTCTCCCTCTGACTAATAAGCCCACGCTGGGGAAAGGAGAAGAGTTCGCAGATCATTGGGCATAATAACTTACTTAGCCACAGGGAAAGCCCCGGCACGGGAGCGAAAAGCAAAATTGTGAACCACTGCAGGATGACTGTTGCGATATTGCGAGTGGTGCAATAATGATAGTTTCGAAACTCTCATGAAGCAGCCCTTGTTGATGAAAATTGACAAGCTAGTGGTAAATACCGATGAAACCAATGGGATCAACTCAATAGTATGTTGATGACGAATGAAACATGTGCGAATAAAGATATGAGGATATAAGGGATGCCTGTTCGATGGCGATGACATCGTATTGAGACAAAAGTGAGATGACATTGCAAGAAAGAAAAGGATGTGATGATATCACCATCGAAACTGCAGCCCGAGAGGAAACTATACGAAAGATGGCATCGTAAACTGTGAGCAACGCTTGGACAGTTGCAAACAGAGGGCATCATAGGGACCAATATATGATGACTTATGAAACAGGCGTGAAAAAGATATGAGGAGACTATACGAAAGATGGCAATGTGTGAGCAAGTTTGGCGCGGGCGTTGAATCGTTTCAACGATAGAGGGGACAAGGCGGCGGCTGATAGGAAACGTTCAGAGGAGAAAGAGAGATGAGCATGTTTGACCACACAAGAAAGCGGAGAGGAGAGCGCAGAGAAGAAGCAACTATTGTCGAGCCTGTTAGCCGCCCTCTCCCCACCTCTTGAAACTTGGCGAAAAGCTTGTATGACCGTTCACTGCGAAAAATGTGATTTGATGATCGGCGCGTGCGCAATTCTAGATCTTTTCTGAAACCATCTACTCTCGACACTCAAGAGATGATCAAACCAGCCAAACAGTTCATAGTGGATAGGGAGTTGACACCGGCATTGCTATTGTACCCCACAAAGAAGCAGCGAAAGCGGGGTGAATGATTTTCGAGCCTTGCCGCTTTTCTAACGTCGGATTCTCCAAGAAAAGGCTGCGTTTACCTCGTGATTGAATCCTCATTACGCACTTTCATTAGAAACAGCGGTGAGGCTCGAAATTGAAAGAATGGGGAAATGAAAAGAGAGAGAGAGGCACATGAGGAATCCGATTGCCATCGGGCACAATGCACGCCATTGTTTGAGTTTTGCCTGTCTGAGCGCGCACCGTATCATTCGGATCATGACAATACATGCGTTTTCTCATTTCCTACATGCGCGTCGGCATTCATTGTACACGTCCATTGGCCATTCACGGATTTCGAGGAGCCTATTCGGCAATATTACTTTGGATTACGGATTCCCATTGAGAGTATGCGTGTGTCTATGAGAGTAGCGTCGTCGGGATACAATAGACGATGGGGAGATGTATACGAAGGCAGAGAGAGAAGAAGAAGAAGAAAGGAAGGCGGCAATGAACAAGTGAACACAACACACGGATTGCCGACGCCAGGCAGAGGCGATATATGCCAAAATGTCAGCTAGTGGCTGTTTGTGCAAACCCCTCACATAAACCGCCCCGCAGAGAAGATTATGCTGATTACGCGTCAGTGAGACGATCAAAGAGAGACAACTATACAGAAAGAGGCGATTTCCCACGAACAGGTAGGTTGAAGGCAGCTCTCATTATATTTGGAATTGAATTCCATTCAGTTAATGAGGAACGTTTATGTGAATTATGCGTTTATTATGCGAATTATGCGTTTATGTGAATTATGCGTGTATGCGTTTGTGCGTTTATTCAGGGTCTAACAAGATCAAATTGAATACTGTGAAGTGGCATACTGAATGAGTTACTGATTGGCATAGTTTCGTGTCATAATTGACAGCGGTTAATCAATCATTTCTGGTCTGATAAGTAGAAAAATGAACAGACTCCATGAATTCACCACTAATTGCGGCAAGACTATTCTAATTGAGAACCAGGAATTTGTGAAGTTCCTCGAATTAGCAGTTTTTAAAGACGGATTGAATGGAGGCAATTTAGATTATCTCAAATTCGGAACACACATGCATTACTGCAATGGCATGCTGAAAATGTCTGGGGCTCATTCGAATTCTGCATGCGCAAGAGAGCGAAGGATGTCACGATATTGCAGCAAGATTGTTGCTTGAAAAACTGGCAGTTTTGCGACTTCCGGTTTTCTTAGCCTTTGAACGGATGAGACAAAGCCGGTGAAAAGTGCCGGCACTTTGGCTTTCATTCGGTGTGAAAACGTAAACAAGAACAATGAGGCGTTGGGCAACAATTCCCGGAACTATTGAGTGTTTGCTACTTTAGAAAGAAAATGAAGAAACGATTCCCTAAAAGAATGGGTGAGGGAGGATTTCGAAATTCACCATCAGGCGTAAATAGGCGCAGCATACAGCCTGGCATTGTCGAACATACCGTACCGCTTTGTATTTTTCGGTCAAAAACCGAATGGTATGCACTAATCTACATACAAATTGGCTCGGTAGACACCCACACTTCTCTCCTTTCTCAGTAATGATACCAATTTGGATGTCTGCGATATCACAGATTTGTAGCAGTATAGGCACACGAGTTGTGTCAAAACGGCAAAGAAAAGGCTGAAAAAAGTGAATGAGCTAAATGATCAGTGAGTGAATGACAAAATGAAAATTGTTTGGGATTCGAGATGATCCTGCCACAGTAGAAGACTTAATCATACACACACTATTAGCGTGATGGGAATTGTGCCGATTATAATCGCTTTGATGTTGCAGCGATTTTTGGCCTCGAGCAGAATGATTCGCAAAATTCACAAACAGGGCTAAGAATACGCTGGAATCGCAAGTGAGCAAAGGTGAAGTAAATACAGTATGGGGTTCGCAAAATGCCGTACAAGCAAAATGAGCCAAAAGTTAAGTAAAATAACGACCAGAGCAAAGCAAATGCTGATAAAGTCGCAATTCGCAGTGAGGAAAGTGCGAAGTGGACACGAGGAGGGGATTGCCTAAATGCGATCTCCTATTCGGGGATATGATGTGAATTCATTGCAGATGACGACTATCGTCTGCATATTTCCTCCCTCCCCTCGGCTATCCGAACACGCAAAAAGCGACGATGTCGTAGCAGACGTTGTCAAGAATCGACTCTCCTCATTTCTCTCGGCATTCTCACCCCTCCGACCGGCGAGATAGTGAACCCAATGCAGACACAAATTCTTGCGAAGTCATCCCTATTTCGGCGTAATGACCGCGCCAATTCACTTTTTGCGCGGTGAATAATCGCCCGGTCGAATAAGTTCATGCATTCTCAATGGCATTCGCGCATATACGTCTGAAGAAGCTACAGCAAAACAATACGAAGGCGAGAGAAATTTCGTAATTTTGAATGATTGTGCAAGGGGGAGATATTTCTGCCACAGCAGCAACACCACAGGCTTAATCTCACTGCCATCAACACTATTAACGTGATGGGAGGGGGAATTGAGGGGCGATTATAATCTCGTTGATGCTGCCCGCGCGATTTTCGGCCTCGGGCAAATGCGCGGAATTGCATGTACACGGCAAATCAAAGCTATCCCAAGAACAGCAAGAGAGCAAACCCCAGGCACCCAAAGATCATCGATACCGTAATTAGACCGAAGACGAAGATAATTGACGTGGAAAGTAACTGCGTTCTCGTTGCTATTCCCGTATCGAAAGTGAAGAAGAATAAGAGGCTGGCCGCCCGGTATTTTCTTATTTTGCCACGATGCAGAAGAAAATGCGGTTCATCCCCTCTTCTTCTTCATCTCTTTTCATCTTTGTTTCTGCATTCGACAGTCCTCAGAACGGAATGAATGATGTGAAGAAAAAAAGGCGATCCCCTCTGAGAAGCGTTCGCGAAAATGAACTGACGTAACGGGCAGAGAAGGAGAATTCAAAGAGAGTACAAAGGAGTGGGGAAGAGAGAAAAGAAGTAGTAACACTGCAGGATCTTCTGGTTGTGACGCGAAATCTCGTGGGCATTAGTGAGCTTATTTTAATGATACAGAAATGGACTGGGATCAATAGCAGATTAGTGGCAGGAATCAGCAAATCAAACAATTTCTCGCCAAGAGCATATATCAATTGGGGTGGTAATTTTACTTGGTAATTTTTGTCATTGTGAAGATGTACTGTGATCTCTAAAAAGACTACAAGACAAGTAATATATAGAGTTATAAAATTTGCGGAACAAAGGATTAGTCGGACCGACGTAGTAAGTAGGAAGAGCTCGTATGCTGTGCATTATCTGTTCGCGAATCTTTTGTTTACACCCTGAAATCGGGTTTCCGCTCGTGGTCTCGTCTTTCACGTCGGGCGTTCGCCATTTCTTCCTGATTTATCAGTCAAATCAAAGGCGAGAGAATCTCTTTATTCCGTCGGTTCTGAATACCCATTCTTCTGAAAAAAACCAAAGACTCCTTACTGAAATACTCATTCAAAGACTCAAAGACAAAGACTGATCCCTTTCGCAGTATGGTTACCATGAAGAGATTCTTTTTTTTATGAGAAGATCAATAATTTAAAAAAAAGGTGAGGAGGTGATTTTTTTGCATCTCGTTCTCGAATGTTATTGATGCTACTCAAATTTGTCAGGAAATGCTCATAATTATTCAAAAAGTTGCTGGATTTATGAATTCAGTAAATAGGTAGGATAGGAGAGATTTTTTTCTCACACAATTTCCATTCCCACTAGAATCCTGCGCAACCCGAACTGTTACCTGAACCGATTCGATTTGGTTTTGGTACTGGTTCATGCCCACATATACCAAGAGCATGACGAAAAAAGAGATTTGTCCTACACCATCCCACTGTTATAACACAATCCTAAGAGCTCTGTTCTGAAAAGCCACATGATTTATGAGGCTCTTGTCCTATGAGAGATCTCGACGACTGGTTTCTTACTCAACCATCAATCTCGCTTGGTTTCCCTACAAATTGCCATAAAACACTGGATTTTGATGATATGCGATTTGTACCACTGGTCTCGTCCACCATCACTCACTTCTAACGCATTGTCCTGTAATTTGTATTCGCTCATAAAAGCCACCAAATTAATGAGGTTCTTATCCTAATATATCTAGGATAAGGGAGATTCGGCCACTGGTCTCCTCCACCGTCACTCCAACGCATGCATGCACTCGTCAATAATTGAGGAAGCAATGCTGGGGAAGACGATCACATTTCACTCTCAGTCGACATCATCTTTCAATCATCTTCTGCTGTTCTGTTGTTCGCTCATTCTCCTCATCTCACATTTCGCCCATCGCGGAACCACCAGTTAGATGGCGTCAATAGCCTTCCGAATTCCGGATATTAATCATTCTTCCGCGTGTTTTCCGCAACTCATCCATTTTTGATGGAAATGTTCAAGTGCTGGTTTTAGATTTGCTCTTTGTCCACTGAAGTTCATCGAATTTAGACTTGAAATCCCAGGAAAAGAGTCTAGTCCCATTATTTATTCGCCCTTATCCTTTATTACCATAAGACGATGCCCGCTCCACTTTTGCATTCATTTTGCGACTTGCTGTCGGCATTTCGGATAGATTCAACGCGCCAGTATCCCGTGTTGTCACAATTCCCCGTACCTTTGCCTATCTAAGAGACCGTCATAAATCGTAACTGCCTTCTTCTCCTTTTCCTTCTTCTGCCTCACTCGTCCGAATAACTAGGAAAAGCCAGGTGGAAGGGGGTAAATATGGCGGGTCTGAACAGGCAAAGCCGCTCGTTCCCTACCTGTTTTCGGCCCGGTTCGGCTCATTTTCGATTCTGTATCCTTCTATTCCGGCATATTTTGAGCTATTTCGCTCCAGTTTGAGCAATGAATGCGTGCGCATAGCGTCAGTTGTTTTCGGATAATTTTCTGGAAAGTATTGGTTTCGAATGTTGATCTGATATCTTTCTCTCGAGACCCCGTTCAATCGACGCCAGTGTCTTCCAATTTTCTCCTCTTCCTCCCATTCATCGTCTCTCTCTCAATCACACACACCCGCTGTGTAATAGCGAAACACAACGAAAAGTGGAGTCACCGGAGGGGACTCGAAGAGAGGGGAAGATTGGGGGTGAAGACAGAGTGAAGAGAGAGAGAGAGATCGGAAGAGGGGAAGGAACAAGAGTAATCGGTTGGGGGGGGGGCACAACGTAGAAATAATGAACACTCCCGAGTGACTCTGTCGCTCTGCTTCTTAATGTGAAGTCGGCTGGAAGAAATCAGTTTCCTCCCTCAACCTTCACTCTTTCCTTCCTCGTTCGAGGCCAACAACTGCAACCATTTCGATCTTCGCATCAGCCCTCGCGGTAAAGTCCTCCTTTAATTCGGGTTTCAGGGTCCGCTTTTTGGCCCCAAGGCGGTTTATGGTTCCTCGAATCCCAGTTTACGACCCGATCAAGCACGCAAAACAAGTGGCTACCTGCCTCCCTCTCCTCTTTCTCATGTCCTCTCTCACGAAGAAATCAAAGGGAGAATAGAGCCCATTCGACGAGGGAGTCCGAATGGGCCGATTGGATCCCCCTTCTCCTCTTCCGATCGAGCGAGGCATGTGGTGTCGATAAGAAGAAGAAGCAGTAGAAAGAAAGTGCTTGGCGCGTCGTATGTCTGATCCCATCTCCCCTAGGTCTCACAAAGAGAGTGGAGAAGCACCGCCGATTGAAGGCTGCCAATCTATCGCTCAGTCATGTTCTCGCCTCTTCGTTTTACCTTGATCTTTTGCCAGTCAGAGAATAGAAAAGCTATTGCGAAATGAGAGAGACAGATCAACATATTTCCTCTGCCCCTTCTTCTCTCTCTCTCTCTATCTATCATGATCGACGTTCAGACGACAGGCATAATATCATGAACACGCGGTTTCTTAGTTGTTTTTTGCTGATCGAAAATTCATTTTCTCGTGAACCCCAGCGATTTTTCAATAGTTTTCAATGATGTTCTCTCTTGAAATCTCGAGAAACTACGTTCTACGTGTGAGATGTCTCATATCCTGATTCTCGATCAGCCCTAGAACTTCTAATGTTTACCGGTTACTCTGGCTCCTGGAATCCTCAATTCTTCGTTCTATTCATTCTACTAAGGAAAAGTTTCACATGAGGAAGTCCTTCCGCCTCATAGAAGCTAACCCGAGCGCAAAAATTTTGATAATTGGTGTTTTGCATTCAGAAACCGGCTGGATTGTTTAGAATTTTGTTAACTTAACTTTTCCAGCCGGGTAATTTTTCTAATCAAAGTAGATGTCTTCACTTGTGCTTCCATCCTTTGACACTGATGGAAGCTTTTGCAGCCAGGGAAGCAGCTGGGTCGCACAGTTTCTAAGTCCATACTCTTGATCTTACCTTTCGTCTCTGTATTCCTCCTTTACGCTTTCAGTCGAATCAACATTCAAAAAAAATAAGTGAAATGAACCTTAGAAACTTTGAAATGAACCTATTTGCAGCCAGGGAAGCAACTGGGTCGCATTAGACTTTACTTGCCCTAGTTTATCCTATTTATCTAATATGTATCTAATATCAAATACATTTTCAACAACAATTCGTTTGTTTGCAGCCAGGGAAGCAGCTGGGTCGCATTTTATTTCGTATTTAGTATATTGCACCACAGTTTAATAGTGCCCTGTCCTAATCTAGAAGTTAATGCAAATTAAAACGTATCTGTTTTCACCGATGGAACTTGGTCGCATTTTTCTCGTATTTTAGGACACCTCTTTTCTTCACAGCTCACCAATCTAATTTCAGCCAGGGAAGCAGCTTGGTCGCATGAGCGCTCGTCGACGGGCGGCCATCGCCATCCCTTTACCTTACGATACTGATTGCGCACCCATCTTCGGTGAGAACTTTTTTGCTTTTCCGGTACAATTCCAATTGGCACTTGTGGTATCACGAAATACAGTTGACAAATCATTTGCCCCCCTCCTTATCGGCTATAATGTGCGATGAAAAAAATCCTTGGTTCTCAAAATTCGATTAAAAAATAGTTCCAAATATAGGGTAGAAGCTCACTCTTTACTCCTTTCTAGTGAAATTCGTGAATTTTTTTGTCAGATATAGTGGAATTTTAACATAATATTATGTTTGATCCTTTATGTTTGGCATGCATCAGTTTGACAAAAACTCTTCTCCATATCGTCTGCGTATCGAGGCTTCAATCAAATACAGTTGAATATAACTCGAACAGCATCGTTGTCTTTGAAATATGACTCACACTACCCTCGAATGCGCTCCCATGTTCGGTGATATATGGCTGGTAGTTATCCTTCTCCCGGCACACCTGAGTGTGGCCCATAAGGCGAGAAACGTCCACCTTGCTCGATTTGAATCTGTGAACACTCCCTATGGCTCCGCCAAAGCGTGAAACAATTTTGGGTGAGTTTCCTCATTCGAAAAGCATCCATAGCCTATTTATTTGCGATGTATTTCTTACAACTGAGATAGATACGCGCCTTTTTTTATTTTTCGCTAAAGTGCAAACTACTCAAAAATTAGAAAAAAACAGTCAAGAAAAGGGCGATTACTGTGTAATTTTTAGACTAGATATCTCATGTCTAGACATATAATCCGCAAAAAATAATATAATTTATGGCACGCAAGGGCTATTTACGTTGAGTGTAGTCCCTAATTTATAATCACCTCGACTATTTGCGTAATTCCATCGGTACTTGCGAATCTAATTGATTTCCGCGATCATCTATTCTTCCATCTTAACACCCTGAAATAAAATCCTGAACTAGAACAGTCGCCAAATAGAGAACATCGTTACACGCTTCTTCTAGCGTAGACGTATTCCCATGAGTGAAATCTCTGATGTCTATTTTCTCCTCAGAACACATGGAACCGTCGAGAATATTTCACGCGTTCTCTTGTTTTGGGCGAAAATTGAGTCAGCCACTGACCAACAATCATTCCGTTTTTCACCACGTGCAAGTTCTAAACCTAACTATCACTAGTTTTTGAACAAATAGCTGTCACTTGGATATTCATAAGGAAAACGAGTTGTGAAATTCAAGTTATAGCTGATATTTTCCAATTTTTATTCTGAGGGTGGCCTACGTGACCTACTCGAATCACTTGAGATCAACGAACCAATAATCTGAACCCCTGGTTGGGTAATTAAACCCGATTAGAGATCAAGTTACCTCAATATTTCTCAGATATCAATGACGATGTGTCTCTGCTCTCGCCCATCCATCAACAAGTCTTTCGACCCTCTTCATTACAACAGGTGAACAAGCAAATGGGGCACATATTCGAACACTAATTGGAATGAGGAAGTTTATTCGAAAAATATGATTTTTTTTTGCATTACAGTCTTATATTTTGTGGAATCTCAAAGGCGTTTGACTCCTAAGAATGTTCTAATCGAAGTAATAAGGTGGTCATGCGATGGCCTTAGGACATAATGGTGACAGGTCTCGCGGTTGTCATCAATGATGAATGGATGAGATTGTTGATGGATCGAATGTTGAAGTGGAAGAAGAGGAGCGAAAAGAAGGAGCAGTCCATATGCCCTCTCTGCTCTCCTCACATTGCTACTTATTCACTCTCCGCCTCCTCATCGCATCGCATGTCTCATCATCGCATGCACGACTTCTAACGAAATCACGCTGTCCTCGCAACTTTTGCGTACTTTGAGCCCTGTGACGAAATTGAGCAACCCACTTGTATCACTCATATTTCTTGCACTTTCTGAATCCACACCCCTATATTGGCATTAGTTTGGCTTCCCGAAGACTTTCAATGACTTGTTTTCTTTCGATATCTGCCCACTGAGCTTTCGGCTGTTCACTAATCTCCTCATTACCGATAGTCATCGTTATGTACTCTCTCAGGGACTCGTACTCTTTTCCCCACAGGGAACAGAGAGATAAGAGAGGTCTCTCGGCCTGCCTCCATCTCGAAACGAGCGCACTCTAGGGAGCCATAATGACTTGGCCATCACCATCTTCTCGAATATCACTGAGAGCCGCCGAAACAACGTATTTGTGGGAATGTGTTAGCAGAGTGCTCGGTACCTCTTTCCATCCCTTCCTCTTTTCCACCATTTTCGCGGAATCATTCCCCGAATAGCATGGCTTCTTATGAGCTGAATAGGGAAACAAGTAGTCATAAATAGTAGGTACCTTTCCTTCTCCTTCTCCTACTCGGCTTTCCGCCCTCTGATTTCGTATTCCCCTCTCTACATACTCTCACACACGAGGTTTCTTGCGATCCGAGGGCGAAAACATTGTCTCCAATATCCGCCCCTATGTTATTGTGCCTGCCCTATGTTATTGTGCGAGACGCGAATGTTTCACGGATATTGCTCCAATCTAGAAATGCGCGCTGCTGCTCTATTCTCCACCATCATTTCGCATTAACGAGAATATAAAGGGCCCCTGGCAAGAGGGGGATATAGGGGGGGAGGCTCTCGACCTCTTTTGTTGCATCCTATTCCCCCTCTCTGCCAGATATGTTTCCTTCTGTCATCGGAAGACGCTTGGGAAATTTATAGGAAAAGGAAAGCGGGCACGTCATTTCGGGGGCGAATTAGCGTACCTTCGGCAAATCTTGCAAGATTCCTCCTCTTCATATGTAATTTCATGCAATTTTCAGTCGTTCTAATAACAATAATTTTGCTCTGCTTTCTTTCTCACTTCTCGTCGTGTTCTTACACACTTCGTCTTCATCTGATTCTAGGTCTTCGCATAGGGCAGACGCGCTTTCCCAGTCTACCTCTTCTCCTCCTCTCCCATCACTCATCCCCGCCTATTCCAGTGCTTGTTAGCCGTTCTCGCGCTTCCTTCTAGAGCCACTGGTTATTAGCTCGAAACTGTTAGCCAAGATTGAACAGTTCCGAGCTACTGTGTGTTCGCGCATTTTATTAATGTTATGATGATGATATTAATTTGTTTTTTTCTCATTAATTTGTCACAGTTTGCAGTTTGACTAAATTTTGTAAAAGCATAAACGAAGATTTCTACTAATAGAATGAGCTGGAAGTTGCCGTCATCGTCGCGAGTCTTCCAGCGGACGGAATCGATTAAGAAGGACCCGACCTCCTCCCAGATTCCTATGCACAATCTGCTCGACAACCGCGGAGACCTCGATAAAGTATACAGGGGCTTCAAATAACCATAATTTTGCTCATAATTCTCCTTCACTTCGCGCTCTGTTCTTACATGTTCGTTCTCATCTTATTCAGGATCTTCGCTAGGGAAGCAACGCTTCGATAAAGTATACAAAGAGTTCACGGGATGACCAAGGAGTGGTGCTCTAACTGACGCCTGATTCCTTTAGTAGCAACTCAATCTTATATATCGCAAGCTTTCATTGACTTTATGGGATAACTAGAGTACGGTAATGTGGTACATTTAGTCGTTAGGGACTCAATGGTTAGCGGAAACTGGAGCCAGTTTCCTAAAGTCGTTCACATGAAATCGCTGCGGGCGTACGGGGACTCTTATGAGTAAAGAGGGACTGGGGATATTCAGGAAGCGGTTATGATGGACTAAACTATTGTTCAGGGATACGGAAGCATTTCGATTTTGAGATGACCAGAGTCATCAACTGGCAACTGGCCTTACCAGTGGGTCCCACCTAGCGTTGTCTTACGACTGTAAAATCGCTTGACGTGGATACACCTTTACACCTTTGCCTTTAGTCAAAAATTAATTGCAGGTGGTGGATGAGACGCACTTCTCAAAGAACGAAGTAAGATCCATCTATCGCGCCTTCAAGGAGACCTCGCCCAACGCTGTTATCAACAAGGTTTGTATGCCATTTCTTAGACATTTTGACTCTGAAACGCGTAATCTATTGGCATTTGAAAATTTTTAACTAATTCGTATCCCACCAACATTGTGTTCGTATCTCGACAAGTTCCATATGTCACGCATTTCACAACGCAAATGTTGACATTCCCACACACGTTTTCTTCTTCTAACATCGCGCAACTACAATCTGGAAGTGAGGAAATTAAATGGCACGTTCGAATTCGAGCGTAGGAGGGAATGATCTAGGTCGAAGCCACCATATCGAATGTAAGAATAGTGATTGCGAATTTACCTGAGAAGGCTAGAAGGAAATGATAAGGCCAAAATTATCCCAATCCTTAAATATAGGTCGAAGCCACCGAATTCTCATATCGAATTTAAGAATAGTGATTCCGATTTTACGTGAGAAGCCTAGAAGGAAATGAGGCCAAAATTATCGCAATCCTTAAATATTGCCATTTTCAGGAGATTCTGCGTGAGAAATTTGGCGAACTGTTCCCGCACGGGGACATCGAACACTTCTCCGATCTTCTCTTCGAGACATTCGACAATGATGGAAATGGAACCATCAACTTCCAGGTACGATTTCATTCGTCATGAAAAGGTTTCAAGAAAAAAGTGCTTTGTGTTCTCGACAAGAGGGTAATTAGAGAAAGTGGAGAAAACAAGAGGAAGAAAAGGTCCTATATCATAATTTGTGAGACGGTTGTCGTTGTTTTCGACTTGTCTCGCTAATAGGATGTTCTTCTCGGGCCATTTTCGAACTCTGAAAAGTCTGGGTCTTTTCTGCGGTCACAAGATATTCTAACGAGCTTAATGAATTACTAAACGGCAATTTTACTATTTTTGCACATGAAACAAAGAACCAAAAATGGAAAATAAAGAACCAAAAGGATATTTTTAGAGCATATTCCGATAGATTATCCGAAACAAAATCGGTTAGTTCATTACATTACTCAGGAATTCGTCCGAGCTCTATCGGTCCTCTGTCGAGGAACGCTTGATGAAAAACTTGATTGGCTCTACAAGCTCTACGATCCCAAGGTATGCCCTCTGGCCATGCTCCATCTATCTATACCCAATGTGAAAAAAGGATATGAGAAAATGGCAAAAAGGATGAGTCAGGGGTCTAAAACCATAATTTTTAAGGAAAAGGGTGAGGTGACCTGGCATCGTCTGTTCTACGTAATTACCGCTACAGATGACCTCATCGGTAAGCATCATCTTTGCCGTTTTTCATCCTTTTTAAACGTATTTTTAAGAGACCTTCTCCATAAAAATTCACCATGGACCGGACATCCCCCTAGTAAAATGATTCAGGTCTCCCCACTACGGTCACAGTAGAGGGTCCGGCCCTTGTTTACAAAACGGTAGTAATTGGGCCTCCATGTCTCTAACGCGGCCTGCCGCATGCGCGCGAAAGTAGTAAATCGGCCAAAAACGTGATTTCCATATCTCGGCAACCGAACAAGTTAGACATGAAATTCTTTTTATGTTATGATAGTGACCTCCTATGTGCAAGAATGCATAATAGAACAAAAATATTTCGTTGCTTTTAGTGCGATTTCTCGAAGAAATTTTTCGATTTTTCGTCTTTTTCCCTCCTTGGGACCGTTTCC
>LS488063.1:93561-124535 GCA_900490705.1 Pristionchus arcanus
GCGATACATGAGATCCTGCGGAAACGTTCCCATGGAGGCTAAAAGACGAAAAATCGAAAAATTTCTTCGAGAAATCGCACTAAAAGCAACGAAATATTTTTGTTCTATTATGCATTCTTGCACATAGGAGGTCACTATCATAACATAAAAAGAATTTCAGGTCTAACTTGTTCGGTTGCCGAGATATGGAAATCACGTTTTTGGCCGATTTACTACTTTCGCGCGCATGCGGCAGGCCGCGTTAGAGACATGGAGGCCCAATTACTACCGTTTTGTAAACAAGGGCCGGACCCTCTACTGTGACCGTAGTGGGGAGACCTGAATCATTTTACTAGGGGGATGTCCGGAGAGAGGGTCGAAATGGTGAATTTTTACAGAGAAGGTCTCTTAAAAGTACTTAAAAGTCCATTTTTCTCTAATCATAATTGTGATTGCTTCAGGACGCAAGGCTAAGCCAACCTACTCTCGTGAGCAACGCGCCTCTCGCGCTCACATCATCTACGCAGTTGGTTTTTATGTTACTTTCCAGTATTTACTCTCCGGTCGTATTAACTTTCCTACTGCCATTCCTTGCATATCACTTGTAATGGGACAATGTGACAGTAGTACTCCCATTCGTTTCTTTTCGCTCACATGAATTGGCCATTGTGGCAGATTGCAGTTTGGGAAATAGTTGAATTCACAAAAAAAAACTGAAGTAAAGATCAACGATTGCTTTCCAGAAGTTCGACATCAACAAAACGGGCCATATCACGAAGGAGAACTTCATTCACGTGTGCAAGACCGACCCGCAGATCATGGAGTCCATCTCTGCTCTATACACGATCCTACCTGGATAAGCTACAGTAACCCCAGATACCGTAACCCTACCACAACCCCACCACAGTACTATACTTTCCTACTCAAATAAGCTGCAATAACTCTAGATTCCACAGAAAACAATCTTCTCTACAGTAATCCTACTACATTATCCAGGATACAGCATTTGACCCTTTCGTGCCACTCGCCATCAAACCCATGTTGTCCCTATCCCACCACCTTCCGGTTCCAACTTCCTTCTCTATCTTTAGATTTTGTCCTTTCCTTTCAATACTTGATACATTCCTCATATCTTTCCCTGTTCCCGAACCCCTGTGAACCTTGTCCAAGTATATGCTTTTCGATGAATATATTTGTAGAATGTTCATCAGGCTTTCAGTGACGACCGGGACATGTATGGTACAACATTCATAGGCTAGACCAGGGGAGGCAAAGAAATGCATGATCGATAAGTACACGCAAAGTTATGCAGCAGTTTCATTTCGTCGTGGATCGTGGGAGTGTTTTGCGCCAGGCATTCCAAAGTCACGATCGCTTTCAATCTCAATAGTGGTCGGGATGGAATCGTTATCATCTCCGCATGTTCGGTAGAAGATGATGTTGTACTCCTCGTAGGATGACCGGAATCTCTCTTCTGATCCGAAGCACGATTCCGTGTTCGTTCCAACACGGAATCTGTAGCCAGATCGCTTGTAGTTGCCCGCTGAGATCTCGAATAGGTCTCGACCAACCTGCAAAGGAAGCATATTCCAAAACTCTGATTTTCCCACAAGAAACTATAGTCCACACTAGAAAAATCTCTTCGAAAGTCTCCAATAAGTATGAGCTTGGATTAGGAAGTAGCTCTCAGCACTTTGTCAAGTGGTTCTCACCTCTATCGCAGTTGGCATTGACAGAGTGAAGTGAGGAGATCCTCCTTCCCTGGAGCATTCTTCCTCTTGGAAATCGAGCATGTGTCCGCACGATTGAACGAACATTCCAGGTGGAGGACTAAAAGGGAGAAATTATTGAGCAGTTACTTGAAGTCCTCTCGGCAGCTGCCTGATTGCTGACTTAGTGGATCAGTTACTACTTACATGATTCTGAGCATAACGGGAGTGGTCGGCATGTAAGGCGAAATTGGAACGAATAGATGATATCTGCCCTTCTTCTCATTACACGACCTCTCGGTACAGTATCGTGAGTCGATTGTACTATTCATTCCCACGATTTCAAAACGAGTGCCGGAGGCGAGGGGCTGAAAAGAACGAATTGTCAACTACAGAAACTCGCCATGAAAACTATTAACATGCGTCTGGAGTGAAAACGTTGTTGTTGGCTCGCATAAGATGTTTGAATGACATTAGTGATAATAGAAATGTCACGGTACCTTAGGGAAGAAGGCGGTCGGGTTCATCCTCTGTGCTCCTGCAATCGCAGCAAGGAAGGCTCTCCTCGATCCAGCCAGAGGAATCACCGTATCGATATCGAAACCGCCCTGCCGCATCTCAGTGACGTAAGAGGCTTTCTTCTCGCAGCAGAAAGACCGACAGCCGGCATGCAAGCACATGTCGTGTAATGGAGGAGCACCGGGTTGATGGTGAGGCATCGTCTGCAAAGTCAAGTTGAAAATCGAACAAAAGAACCATTGAAATGAATTTCCAACCCGCCTAGCCCCATATTATGTGAACCCATTGAGATTCATCATTGTGCTTTAAAAGACACTCGAGTAGCGAAACTACCAAACGATATCTATTTGACCACTCACAATCGTTTTCTTCATCATGCCCAGTCCTCCATCTCCCTTCGGCGTTTCCTCAAATCCGGTCCGATTCTTTCCATCAATAGAGTGAATTCCATAGTTGCGATGGTGCCAATCAACCACGTAGAGGGCACTCATCGACAGTAGACAAACGGCCATTACGATGACAAGAGTGATGATCGTTCCTTATAATAATAATAATCATAATAAAAACAATTAAATCTGTAGAAAATACTTTATAATAACATCCTTATATTTTTTTTAAAAATCGTTATAATAATAAATGATGATCAGCCCTTATAATAACAATTTATCTACGGCCTACGCCCTACGATACCTTGCGTCAACTTGGTGCTACAGCTGGCGGCAGGTTCGGATCTGCTGCAGGTTGGGTTGTGACAGGTTTCAGGCTGCAACAAGTATAAGATACATACTTCCCCCAACTTCTTGCGATTATTTAGCCTAGTCAGAAAGAATTTATCATTCCTAGCATGATTGGGAATGTCTTTTCCCAGATGCACACCTGAGTGTTCCTCTTGAAGGAGGACACGAGTGTGTATCGAGAAGCGGAGAGTGATTGGGTATCTTCTAGTCCTGAATCTGCTGAGACTGTCTCTACGGACTCCTTGGGTCGGAAGATCTTGCGGAAGAAAGATTGCATGTGGGAGACCTGAAGTTCATCTATTGCAGTCGATGTTATAATCCACATGTACCAAATTTCGACAACTGGGGATAAAATTTGCAAGGTCCCTCATAATAAAAAAAAGGTTATGATCTTACCCGTTCATTCATCTTGTTCTCCAAATTCTCGTGCATCTTGCTCAATTCCTGCACAACCACAATATTCTCATAGAACATGCGATTCTGATCGACAGTCAGAAATTCTCCCTTGGGATTGACAGATTCGGGATGAATTTTGAGCAATTCCTGAGCGATAACACCATATCGATGAACTTCGTCGTCGCTGAGTCCCATCGCTCGAGCGTATTCTTTCTGAAAAAGTCGAGATTAGCATATTGAGCTTCACATACTCTCACACTCTAAAGGTTATTTTTACATATAGGTACAACATAGGTTTGCAGTGACGTTGCAGAAAGCGTTCAACCTAATTTCCCAAAATAATTATCGATATTCTACCTTATAATCGTACTCGACGACTCTAAGTCTGCTATGGTTCTCCATTGCCTTCTTTCCATCAATCGTCACAATATTCTCCTTGAGTCGACCGTCAGAAAACTGTCGTATTTGTCCAGTGTACACGATGTCTCCGTTGACGTTGAGGGCGCCCCCGTAGTTGTCCTTGGTCCCGATGGAAACGCGTAGAGGAGTATACATGATCTCATAGTCGACCTCCCAGAAGGCTTGAGGTAGGGGCGCCTCGAACTGCTTCGGATTACCGGCCTGCAATTAATGCTCTTTTGTATATTTAGCTTCTTCCCTAGGAGAATCATTCCATAATCTATCCCGGCCCTAATATAATAAAAAAACACATTTTCATACGAAGCCGATGAGCAGTAGCAAATATCTTACTATTGTAGGTTCTGCATAAATGTGATAGAGTAATGTGGAGAAAACAATATGCTCAGAGAAGATCTTACTAACTAGATACATTTAAACATGAGTGATCTTTGATCTCCTTACCCTGACAACGAATGGATCGGAAGCGTATGCTGCTACGGTGTAATCGGAGCCGTCTTCGGCTTTTGCTATTAGACGAACGACGAGGAGGAAGAATCTCTAGAATCATAATCCTTAATAAAAAGAGAGATGTCTCCCGGTGTCTATTTTTTCTATAGTTTGTTCGCTATTTCGAAAGTATGCGGGATCAGGGCGAAATCGGCTAGTAAATGTAAATGAAAAGTAAATTAATAGTAAAGGAGTAACAGTGTTGTTAAGACCCACCGGCTAGTCCTGCTATTAGGAAAATAATTAAATCAGTTAAAGGATTTTTTTAAATTCAGTACCTGATCAGGACTGATCTTGCCGTTCTTCAGCTGATTATTGGCTGTACAATCATGGAAATGGAGTCGATGAACGGTCGTTGTAGTTGAATGAGAAGGAGGAATGATTCCGAGCCTGAAATAAGCAGTTATACTTCATATTTGTACGGAATCCTGTTAAATTCGGGGATGTTCTTGGTTAGCATGAGATGAGGATCAGGGAAATCCACCATCCTGTGCAATATACGAGACGAACCATCGACCAGTTGAAAATGAGCAAAAATATTCCACTCACTCCACTGGTTTCGTATTGGCCGTCTTGCGATCCTTGTCGCTCTGCTTCACTTTGATCTCGATTGAGTGCTCTTCCGATTTCACTCCGCAGAAGGACAATTGCATTGATGCGAAGGGCACGAACATTCCATTCACGAGCACGTAAGCAGGAGGACGATCGTCGAGGGCATCTGTTGTGGCTGTGACCTGTAATTGACGAGCTTGGCAGGGCATGGTAGAAGTGACACCGTTGAGAGTATTGTTCTGGGTACAGTAGAGTACTATCCCAGCGCAAAGTTTACTGTGAACAGAAGATGTCATCCTTAGGGATCGATTTCCTCACATCGAATATTCGACTCAACGTTCAAGCTCAGCAGACTAATAATAAACCTGGAAGTGGTTCTTCTTTTGGTTGATGAATATTCCGTCCTTGGTCGAGTATGAGAAGCCCTTGTCGGCGATTATCGACGATAACTAAAACAACAATCGGCAATAAGAAAATCATTTAAAAATATATATACCTGGAAGGTAAGAGGCTGGTGATTTTCATCGTAGAGTTTATGCCAAGATTCAGGGTAGAATGGAGTGAAGCGAAGGACGCGACACTGAGATGAGCAGTCTTAGTCTTTAGTTGACATGTACCAATATATTCTGCGATATCAACCCTACATATTGCTGATCACAGCTACTAAAGATAATCAACCTGTGGAACCAACATATGTCATAGATGCAGGTTAGTGCCCCTCTGTACCCAAACAACCCCAAATCTCTTGGGCTACGGAAACTTCCCGATTTTCGAAAGTCGAACTCACCGGTGTGAATCCTCTGACCTCTTCGTCAGGGTAGATCTCGCTTCCCATCGGGGATGCAAACACTGGCGCCGGAGTATTGGGAGGATTGAACCGAAATATGGGCTGAGAAAAAATAAATTTATGTGATTTATGTGATCGCGATGTATGTTCCACTTACACCCGAAACAATCTAAAAATTGACTGAGACACAAACAACGGTTTGGATACGGAGTTCCACTTACCTTCGTAGGATATTGTGCAGGTGCGGGATCAGGTTTGACGCGAGAGATGTCGTACATTGGCTGTTGTTCATGCATAGGGTACTGAAAAATTACCAAAATTAGCGATTGTGGGTACCAAAGTAGTGGTGAAACCTGCTGAGGATAATCAGTTCGTGATCTCTTCGCGCCCCTTGCAGATCCAGAATTCGGAGGTTCCGTGTACACGTTCCCGAAGTTCATCTGAGATATTAAATTGCGTTACAAATCATGCCAACGAGCTTGATAGCCTTCACCAGTTGAAGATTACAGTAGAGTTGCTACTGTAATTTGGTAACGATAAGTGGTTTTTAAACAATCACTCAGCTCATCTCCCACCTGTTGGTTGTGCGGTGTTATCTCGGGAGGTGACATCTGATTGGGCGGAATCGGATAGGAATTGTGCATAAAGGCAGCCTGTGGCATCTGGAATGGTACTTACCTTTTCGAACCAAATCAAACTAGAAATGTAATAAATTGCCAATTACGTCACCGGTGTCATAACTCTACCATGACCTTACTGGCGCAGACTCATCAATAATAATTGACGTACCGTAATCAATATATTGTAGTTTATCAACCAACCAGCCGATTTCGATCCCGCCTTCGGCGGTGTCTGATCGGCTGGCAGGGACCTATTTCACAATTGCAAAAGCGCGCACGACATATTTCGACTTGTTCACAGTTTGGAAACTTGTTTACGTGACTTTCGCCGTAGTGGACAGACACACACACATTCACAGAGAGGACATTCTCCTTTATTTAGGAGTAATGATTCTCACCTGCTGAGGCCGCATCATTTGTCGATCGTCCTCGTTGGCAAGGTCATTCACTGCAAGGACGAGCCCGCCGTTATTGTTGTCGATGGCTGAAAGACCATTATGTTTTGATGACTACTCGATTTTCATTCCCTGCTTTCTCATAGATCTGCAGTCCTACTGTAAATTTGTATCATTGGCAAAAAAATGTAAAGTAAGCATTGGAGTCCACTGCTATGGTGTTAGATAATAAAAAGAGTGCACTATCGTTATCAGCACGTCACCTAAAGATCGACAGGCCATTGCAAATGGCCACCATGCCCCTTGCCACTCAGATCCCTACTTACCAACCCGAAACGACAACCAACGTACCCGAGAAGTTGCCATAATCGGGCGAGTAGATTGATCTGTTTGATGAGGAAGGGGATCCGCCCTCGGCACTGACATCGGAGATCGGAGGAGAGTCGGGAATACGCGATGAACTCTGAAGAGGCATTCTCATTGATTGTGATCGAATTAGCGCGCGAATAACAACCATAGTTTATGTTTCGAGCGAGAGGTGTGTGAAAACAAACAATGTGATCGGCTGCTTTGGCTTTGTTTGCCAACTGCCATTTCGAAAGACACACCGGCAAGTGCGACCGGCTATTGAGAAGAGAAATCTAAGAAGATTCATCATGCAGGCCTATTGCCTTGATTACAGCATAAATATGTAATTTGTATATATATGTAATTACCGGCAAATGTGCGGTTGCCGCTGTGGGTTGGTTATGCCTGGGTTGCTGCGATTGCTGCATATGCTGTGGATGACGATTATGCTGATTCGGATCGTGCATTGCAAACTCGTCGGAACTTTGGCCCACTGAAAAAAAGTGATGACAGCATGAGATCAAAAAAGGTGGGGAAGAGGAGCGGAAGATACCTACACTCAGCAGATATTTCTGGCGCTGCCTTACACAGGTTAATGGTCTCCGTCATGGGACGTTTACGAAAGAAGCGTTGCTACTCGCTACATTCATCAACTTACAACAAGTAAAATGCACTCAAGCAAGAAATTGAATATAAAAGGAGAGCTGATTTAGAAATCATTGAAAATTTTAGAAATATGAAGAGCAGTTCACCGATAAACCCATTTTAAACGAGTGATCTTGGCAATCAAAGAGAGAAATAGGTACTGAATGTCCTACATGGATCTAAAAACTTACCTTCTCCTATAGCGGGTGAGTGTCCAACTAAGCAAACGTCTCAGTGGAACTGAGAGTAATGAAGAAGCGAGAGTGAGCCAAGTGATAACGGTTGAGCCAGGCAAGCACTTTTAGGGAGGCGCTAAAAAAGAGGTGAGAGACTGTGGCGATTCGAGAGACGATGAGAAAGGGTGGAGCGTCGAGGGAAGTAAGCACGGCTTGGCACAGACGTGTGTGTGTGAACATCGGAAGAGAGGAATCGGGTATTGATCTGCCCCTTGACCAAACGATATCAGCTGACTAGCGTCATAATGCGTTTGCTTGTTTGTTTTGTCTCGGTATCGTCTCTTTGAGTTTCATCACTGCTTCTCTGTCAACGAACTGTCTATTATGTACGCAATTCAAACGAATTCAATGATTTTGAACAACTTTCATCATGCCATTTGATTACAATCGAAGCTGAATGAGAGAAAAAGTGTAAGATCAAATAGGATTTAGCAGGCCATAGAGTGCAGGTCTTAGATGCCGGTTGGTGTAACTGTAATTGAGTGAGAACAATGAATATTAGGGGTTAGTTACAGTATGAATACATGAAGGAGTGGTAGAAGATGTGGTGTTGCCATCTTGAGAACGAATTTGCCTTACACGTACAATAAATAAAACAAAGAGAGTAAGGAGGAGACGTATAGTTGCTCTTGAGTGGCTGCATAGAAATAATATAGTTCAGGGGGCATGACGAAATCGGGCTTGCAGGATTACTGATACAGAAAACTGTACAAATTAGTTTGGATTATTTCATCAAAATTAACCGGAAATAGTGTAAAACAGGGCAAACTACGCCTGTGTAACTAACTCGTGAGAGAAGAGACGGTCAAGGGAGAGAAACTACATTAATTGGAAGCGACAGAGACTACGGTAGCGAGCCCACTTGGGGAAGAAGTGTAGGGGAGAAGAGGTTCCTGATAGAGGGTGTTCTGACTCCTGCCGGAGAGGGGATGCATACTACTAGAGAGGAAAGGGATACCGTAATGAGAGAAGGGTGTCGAGGTGGTATAAGGATGGGTTTCAGAGATACTATGGAATTGCATTTTGAAGCTATGCGGATTGTTTTGAGAATAATAAAGATCGGATCAAGCAGGTTTTTGGATTAGGTCGCAGGGTTTGATCGAAGGAATACATTGAATGGGGTTAGAAAGTACGATGACAACACAGCGATTGAAAAGAGAAGTTAATAGGAAGACAAAAGGGGATATCTGATGAATAGTTGCATAAGCGACTCATACAAAAATATATAGAACAACAATCAAATCAATTGAAACAAGAAAGAGAGTACAATATTAGGCAGCCGATACATGATCATCGATGATACGATTCTCACGAGGGGTTATTTTCGGGCCTGGGCCGATTCCGAAGTCTCGTTCGTTCTCGATCTCAATGGTCGTTTGTGCTTGATCACTGTCGTCTCCGCAAGTACGGTAGAAGATGATGTTGTATTCCTCGTAGGAGGACTTGAACCGTTCCTCGGAACCATAACACGATTCGGTGTTGGTTCCGACACGGAATCGATAGCCCGATCGCTTGTAGCTCGCGGCTGAGACCTCGAACAAATTCTGCTCCGTCTGCAAGGAAATCGATTAATCATTGATCTTTGATCTTTGATTCTTGTTCCCTCATATCTAACCAAACAGACACTGCTCATAGCAAGTCTCCAAAACATCATGCTGAAAAAATGCTAACCTCTATTGCCGTCGGCATATTCAGAGTGAAGTGGAGGGATCCGCCCTCGGCCGGGCATTCTTCCTCCTGGAAGTCGAGCATGTGACCACACGATTGCACGAACAAGCCTGCAGGAGGACTGAAAAGGAGGGACTATTGGTCGGAACGGAGCACGAGTAACCGCTATTCATTCGTACAATGTCATATGCCACAGTAATGGTACTCAATCGCTTTGTAGTGGTGATTTTGGCCGGAAGTAGTAGTGAGAAGTGCTTACGTGATTCTCAGCATGACTGGAGTCGTGGGCATGTAGGGCGAGACGGGCACGAATAGATGATATCGACCCTTTTTCTCGTTGCAGGACCTCTCGGAGCAGTAACGTGAGTCGATAGTCATGTTCATTCCCTCGACTTCGATGCGAACACCGGAGGATAGAGGCTGCAAAGTACATTATTGTCATATCTTTAGAAGTCCAAACATCACGATACTAATCAGTATTTGCAAGAAGGATTAGCTCTTCTACTACCCTGATGAGGGCATTAGCTTCCGCTAAGGATACAATAATCGTACCTTAGGGAAGAACGACGTCGGTGACATCTTCTCTGATCCAGCTATGGCAGCGAGGAATGCCTTCTTCGATCCAGCTAGCGGTTTGACTGTGGCGATGTCGAAGCCGCCCTGTCGTATCTCGTGTTCGTACGTCATCTGAAATATTTGATTATTGTAATGCAACCATGATAGGTAAAGGCGTATCCACATCAAGCGATTTTAAGCTAGGTAGATGAAGTAATGAAGAATTCATCTAGTCCTGGAAATAGGCTCACCTTCTTATCGCAACAGAACGTTCGACAACCCGCGTGCAGACACATGTCATGTAACGGCGGCGCGTCTTCCTGACTCCGAGGCATTACCTGCAATATAATCGATGACATGAGAGCTCATTCTACCGTAACCCCAACATCTCCTGAGCAAACGACTCACAATCGTCTTCTTCATCAATCCTGGCTCTTCTCCCTCCGGGGCCTTTCCTGGCGAGACGATAGCGTGAATTCCATAGTTGCGATGGTGCCAATCAAGCACGTAGAGGGCGCTCATCGACAGCAGGCAAACAGCCATCACCACTACCAGTGTGACAATAGTGCCTTGGGTCAGCTTGGACGAGCAGTGACTAGAGGCATCCGATCGGCTGCAGCCAGGGTTGCGACAGGACTCCTGAAAGACCATCGTTTAATTACCGACCGCTCTAATCCAGTAGTTACACGACGAATGAGTTGCGTACCTTGTTCTGCTTGGCGATCTCCCTCTTGAAGGTGGAGGCGAGCGAGTAGCGGGAGGTTGATAGAGCCTTCTGTCCTGCGAGTCCCGAGTCTTCCGAGATCACCGAGACGCCGTCCACTGGCTTGGTGTCCTTCTTTCGGAAGATCTTGCTGAAGAACGCCTGCATGTGGTCCACCTGCAATACAATCATTATATAATCTTCATAATTCCGCTTTAATTTTTGTATTGTCTGTTAATATATCCGCTATACTAGTGGATCTAGTGAAACCGTGCGTTTTACTAATAAGGAACTATTGTTTCTATTTCGAAGTCTACTGTCAGTTCACTCACCCGTCCGTCGATCTTGACCTCCAGATCCTCGTGCATCTTGCTCAGTTCCTGCACGGCCGCGACGTTATCGTAGAAGATACGATTCTCGTCGACGGTGAGGAATTCGCCCTCCTTGTTGACTGACTGGGGATGGATCTTGTCCAATTCCTGCGCGATGATACCGTAGCGAGAGCGGGCCGCCTCGCTCATGTTCAGGGCACGAGCCACTTCGTCCTGGAAACGTTTATGTAGATCAAATGTGTCTTTGTGAATCAAAATTTATCGGATCCGATAGCTAACCAAAGAAGGCAAGAAGGCGAAAACGAACAGATAAAGTTGCATGGAATCCGCACCTTGTAATCATACTGGACGATTCTCAGCCGGTTCAGTCTCTCCATGGCCTGTTTCTTGTCCAGATTGACGATGTTCTCCTTGAGACGACGATCGGATGGTTGCTGCACCTGTCCAGTCAACACGATATCACCGTTGACGTTGAGGAGTCCTCCATAGTTCTGATTCGTTCCGATGGCGACCGGGTGGTGGATGTACATCATTCCATCGGAATTCTGCCATCCGATATCCTGCTCGGGCGGCTCGAATTGACCAGGGTTCGTCGCCTGCAATATATTTATTGATTATATTTGTTATATTTTTTATGATTATATTTTTCTTAATTGAGTTATTTTGCGATGTTTCAAAGACCGAGTTCACTCGCTTTGCGTCGCCCTGACTACGCCATCACAGGCATTTGTGGATGACTCCCTCTTTGGTCTCTGAGCAACAACGGATACTAGAGGAGGGACTTCTCCCTACTCAGCCCACTTTGTGTCTTCCCATGATCGAATGAGCGGGCCTCCCCCAATCTTCGCTCGTATTGTATCGCTGCAAGTGCCCAAACGCTTCGTGTCTGCCGATGATAATCAGTTGTACGCTACCGTATCCTTCGACAACGAATCCGACCTAGTACACTCGGCACAAGTCGTCTTCCGTGGCTATGTGAGGGCGCCTATCGGCTCTGATAATCAATCTAAGGATGGCAAGAAGGTGGAAAGGAAGGTGGATGACCATCAAGATCGTCCTCTTGAGAAGGAAGAGCATATCGACTCTAAGAAGGATCCCAAGAAGAAAGATCCCAAGAAAGACCCGAAGAAGGATCCAAAGAGGAATAACCAACAACCAGCCCAAGAGCAAAGGACCATCTACTATGAGTTCCTCCACGAACAGATTTGGCTTCTCATCGATAGACAAGGCAAAGTATCTCACGAAGCCTATCTGGACGTCTGGCTACCACGCTTCCCACCCTCAGGACCAATCTACAAGGGTGGACCGGTGATCGAGTATTCGTGTCGAGTCTCGGTCGATCCCTGGTACCAGAACCATCATGTCGAGCAAACCTTCGAAGTCGTTCGAACTCTCATCCTCAAGCAGCCCCATCTCTCGGCTTATCCCAATCATATCAAGGTGGGTGTAATTAGCAAATTGGTCGTAATTAAAATAATTTCAGGTCAATCGCTGCGTCGACCATGGCAGTGTCTTCCACAAGCAGTGCAAGCCAGTAAATGGAGAGATTTGGACCGAGAAGGGAGCTTACGTCCCTGGCGAAAAATTCAAAGTCTACTGGAAACTCGCCTACGCGGACACGCTATCCGATGCCAAGGTGTCGCTCATCAAGACGGTCAAGTTCCGGTATGTTCCTTACGGTTTTAAATACGAAAATAATCGTTGCAGAACGCCGGAGCCGAACTCGCCTCAACTCGTGAGCACCAAAGTGGACACTGTGTCTACGATCTCGTTGGCCGAGCAGAGGGAAAAGGACAAAAAGGAGAATAAGGAGAGGAAGGATGAGAACTGTGTGGCATTGGAGATTCCCGACCACGTTCCGGTGACGATGGCCATGACCATATTCAACGTCCTTAGTGTTAAGTATCAGGTACTTTATGGGCCTTAATACGGGTGATTAATGTCGTTTAGGTGTTATTGCAAGTGAAGGTGGGCGGTCACAAGGAGTTTACTGACTTCACACTACCAGTCATTGTCACCAGTGACTTCATCGAACCGAGACCACTGAAGAAGAAACCGGCCAACAAGGCGGAGTTGTTTCAACGACCCATCGATGTCGATGACGACTCGGCTGATGACGATGATACCGACGGGGAGGTCGAGGACCACCCAGACAGGGACGCCCAGAAGCGTAATGACTTTTCCATCGAAGTCGAAAATCTCGCTGTGGCTACCAGGGCAGATGGGCAACTGCACAATGCCTATGCTGAGGTATTCTAAGCCTATTTTCGAAAACAATTTGCATTTTGAGGTGCATCTACTCGTCAATAGTCACGTTGCTCGCTCCATGCATGGACTGCGACTACTGTTCAGTGGCGAGTGTCGAGCGGCCGAGCAGTGGTATGAGTTCTTGAGGTACAAGGCCATCATCAACACGAATGAGGCCACCGCGCTGAGTCCTGGGCAGCACGTTATTAAGGTGGTTTTCCCCAGTTGACCTACTAGATGACGTAATCTAAGGTCGCCCTGCCCTTTGCCGACACTCAATACGACACGAATATTCTCGCTCCATCTCTCGATGATGACATCCGGTACCTCTGCAAGGTCACCTTCACAAGCTGGGAGGCGAACGCGGTGCAGTATGAGCGAGAAGTACCCTTCTAACCCCCTTGCCAGATTGATCTTTGATCTCCAGGTCTTCGTTGATCGCTACGTCGACACATGGGCCAAGAAGGAGTTCACTCCGCCCTATGATGAGGAGATGGGAGCGTGGGGAGTGAAGATGCGTCAGCGCAACTTTCAGAGGGGAAAGTGGATCTTTGCTAAGGTAGTAACTCGCTATCTTTCTCCTTGAACTGCTTCCTTTTCTAGGTCACGGGCGATTTCGCCAAAGTTCGCTTCCATCTCGTACAAAGGAGGAGATTGCGTCAACCGGGACTCAAAATTGATGATAGTTATTTGCACGAGCGCATTATCACTCAGCTAGAGAGCCCGGAGGACAGGAATCTATGGCCAACGACGGAATGGGCGATGCAGATTCCAAACTATATCCAGCCAAGCATCGAGATTGCATACTGGAACGTGCTGGTGCTCAGGTACTGTCGGCTACCGTATCCCTCTTATGGATCACTTTAGCTATGCCCTTGTCGTCTTCCCGAAAGGCCAAGATGGTCATGAGCACAAGCACACAATCCCTCTCTGGATCGGAACTACCGATGATAAACTCGAGCCTCCCGAGATCATCATTCCACCCGTCGCCCCCACGCAGACTCAGATGGTCCGAGCGCCCAGCCCGGCAGATCTGCCCGAATTTGAGGTACGGTAGCTAAGGACTAAGGACTAAGGACTAATGAGTAAGGATTAAGGACTAAGTACTTAGGACTCGTTCAGTTTAAGGTATTCAGGTATGGGACCGGGACGAGGTGAAGATGCAGCCGTGGTGGGTGGAGAGGTTCAATCGGGACACCTACACCTTTGATGAGGGCGCGCCTCCACCTCCTAGACCCCCGAAGGAAGACAAGAAAAAGAAGAAGAAGAAGGATGCCGGATACCCTACCGAGGAGCATCTACCCGTGTATGGTCCCGAGAACCGACCAAGTTATTGATTGTGAGCGTGAGATAAAGTGTTGTTGATAATTTACACAGTTTCACTTCAAACAAATTTTCAAAAGATCTGAAAGGAGAGAAGAGTTCTACTTACCCTAACGATGACTCTATCAGAGGCATAGGCGAGGACGAGGTTGGTCGAGCCATCAGTAGTGACGGCGATGAGACGAACGAGCAGGAGGAAGTACTTCTGGAATTGAGAATTGTAATATTTCTTCTAAGCTTTTGTCTTGTTAGAGAGATGAGGATGTTAATTACCTGATCCGGATTCGGCTTGTTGTTCTTTCTCTGATTGTTCAGTGTGGTCTCGGAGAAGTGCAGTCGAGGAACGGTGACCTTGGTCACTTGACGAGGAGGAATCAGGTCGAGTCTGCAATTACGTCATCATTACTTAACCTACTTTCGCCATTTATGGATAGTATTCATTACTAAGTTTAGTAACATTCCCTCGCTCATTCTACATTCCCTTGCTTTTCCTCACTCCCCTTTCCCTGTTGCCGGGGCCTTCTGAATCCCCCCCCCCATCTCTCAACGCAACGGTGCCAGGCAGTGAGAGCGGGTGCTGCCCCCTTCCTCCCCACTCTTTCTCCCCCTCTCTGCCCCTCTCTCATTCTCCCACACAACTCAGCTATGCACTCAAGAGTGGCACGCGTGGAGAGAGGGAAGAGAGTGGCGAGGGAGCGAAAGGAAGAAGGAAGAAGAGTTTCGAAACTCCCAACCAACATTACTCTGTTTACCAATACTCGCACCCGGCATTGCATCGGAGAGATGCAAATAAGCGCGACGCTATCTAATTCTGTAAACAACAAGCCCACTGCTGAATCTCCCACACTACATTGTAGCCACTAATGCAAAAGCATCATTGAAAATGACCAGACCGAGAACGAGAACAAATTGAATAAGGGCCATAAAAAATCAATGTTCCAAATCTGCCCTAAATAAGGGTATTGAAACGTACTCGACGGGCTTGTGCACTCCGGGCTTGCGATCGTTCTGGCTCTGCTTGATCTCGATCTCACTCGTGGGCATCTCTGATTTCACTCCGCAGAAGGCGAGCTGCATCTTGAGAATGGGCTTGAGCTCCTCGCCCACGAGCACGTACGCGGGCGGATTGTCGTCGCACGCCTCGATGTTCACCGACACCTAAAGAGGTATTGAGGATTACGGTATGCTGATGGTTGGGGCGAATGAAGAGGATATCTGCAACGGGTGAGGCTACGGTAGGGGATATTGAGAGAATTTGGTAGGCCACTGTTAATTTTGGGTTTGCATAGGGGGAATGGTCGTGTGATCGGCGGCAGACTACGGTAGACTACAGTACCTGGAAGTGGTTCTTCTTCTGGTTGACGAAGACGCCGTCCTTGGAGGAGTAGTTGAAGCCCTTGTCCGCGACGACGTGCATCTGAATGAGAGGACGTCGTAGAGCGCGGGAATTTGTAATAAAACTACTCGTCCTACCCCACCCGAGTTCTTTCATTTCCTATGCTATTAATTTCCGCCGAGGAATGTTGCGAAATCAGGCGGATTGAGTGATTTCAGTGATTATCGATCGCTATTGTATCGTTTCCTACACGGATGATCGTTTCCTACTCAGGATATGATGGCCACTTTCATATCCTGGAGAAAGATCAAAGATCAGATTGAGAAAATTAGATACGGTAATCGCTTACCGAGAACTGTAGTGGCTGATTGTGCTCGTCGTAGAGTCGCTGCCACGATTCTTCGAAGTACTTGTTGAAGCGGATGATCTGCGGACACTGCGAGGAGGGGTACTGTAACGCCTAGTTTGTAGGCCACGAAACAAACGATCCAAAACTTTCGCTTACCCCGTCGACTCCTCGGAAGCTCTCGTCGATGAATGAGTCGCCGCCGATGGGAGATGAGGCCATGATGATGCCTGGAATGGCACCAATACAACACTGACTTATGCTGCGGATAGTGTCGACGTCTAGACGAAAATGAGGCAGATCGCTCAAATTTTGACCACTCTGCGACTTCATTTTCGCCCAGACGTCGGCGCTGTTTGCAGCATTAATCATTGACAGGAGGAATCCCGATGTTACTCATCTATGTTACTGCTCCACTATCATTGGGTTAACTTGATAGTGCCGGAGCAAGCGATACTTCAACTATACCTTGCATACCTGGCGTCGTGGGAGGGATGAAGCGGGACTGGGACTGAGGGTAGACCATCATCGTAGGGTCGGGTTTGACACGAGACATATCGTACACGTGCTGTTGCTCCTTGGCCACTTTCATCTCCTGGAGAAAGATCAAAGATCAGGTTGGGAAAATCCATCGCTGTTCGTTAGATTTGTATTAAAAACATTGTTGTCATTGCCATTAGAGGCATAGAAAACAACACCTCAGGGGAAGAAATTTGTAATTAGAGATCAAAGATCAAAGATCAAACCTGCTGTTGATTGTCGTTCCTGGCCCTCTTCCTCGATGGTCCTCCACTGACTCTGCCCATGTTCGCCTGTTCCATGCCGATCATCTCATCATACATGCCCATGCCACCGTACCCGCCGCTGGCCATCTGCAAGTACGGTAATCAATCGATTACCGTAACCCTTCGATATATTATCGACTACTGAAGTTCAACTGCGGTATTTTGATCGATTAGCGTTTTCCGTAATCTTCCCTGGCTACTATTCCTTCTCATTTCGGTTCCGGTGTGTAATTATTAACTACCGTAAACCTACCGTAACCTGACTACCGTACCTGCTGTGCGTACTGAGCCTGGTTGCCCATTGCCATCTCGGGAGGCGACATCTGATTGGGCTGAGTGGCGTAGGGCGAGTGCATGTATGCGCCCTGCTGCATCTGGAAGGGGTATTTATTAGGTATAATTGCCGTAATCCGTAATAGATTTATTATACTACATCCCTCATCGTGGGAAAGAGGGAGATATGATTTTTTGTCGTAAAGGGGTAGGATCAGGAGAGGTGAAGGCTTCTATGACTAGGAGACTGCGCGATCGATAAATGAGCAATCGACAACTGGATACGGTATCCCTGGATCAATCGATAATTGATCGATCAATAACACTACTACCGTACCTGCTGCGGATGTCTTCCATTCGCGGGGATACCAGTCTGCGGCATCATCAGTGCATCCAGCATGCCTACGTCTTGGGCGCCCGCTGCGAGGTCGTTCACTCCGAGAATCAGACCACCGTTGCCGTTCCCGTTGTTGAGGGCTGGAAAGGAAACGATAAATATTTTCGAAATTTGTTGACCTCTTGTGTTATGGAATCACGAAGGATTAATAATCCTATGCATTTTCGAAGTAGCAATAATACTTCCGGATCTTTGTAACGCAAGGAGGCGGATATACGGTAAGAGGGTATTGTGTTGGTTGGCGACTCTAGTCAAGGAAGTTGGCTAGAGACCGAGGCGATCGAGGAGGGTCGGTGAGGCATTCTCAGACGGTTTTGTGTTGTCAGGTGAGCAAATAGAGCACAGAGGGGCGATCGGTCGAAACTCACGGCGCAAAAACGCAAAAAGCGGAGGAGAGGGATTGAAAGGAACGAAGGAGAGGGGACTGCTTCCCCTTCTTCATCGTGTGTCTCTCTCGGTAGTGGCGAGTTAGTAGGGTCAAGGCCGCGAGCCGTTCTCCCTTCCTTCTCGCCCATTACTTTAACCCCCTCGAGGAGGAGTAACTGTGACCGGCCCAAGGGGGTGAAACTCAGAGAAGCGATGAGAAAAACAACTGAATTGAGGACAAGGGGTGAGGGTCAGGGAGAATAGGAACAGTGGGAAGGTGAAGGAGAAGAGAGATTGATCGATCTTCCTGCCTAGGTTCTCCTCTCTTCCTCCTACTACCTACTACTCCCCAAAAGGGCGTCGATTACTCGTGAAGGTCGAATGTTGTAGAAGGTTGGAAGGGGAGAGAAAGGGAGAAGTGAGGGACGAACTGATGGAAATTCGAAGGGACTAATGAAGTGAGGGATCGAACACTGTGCTAATCGATAAATGGTGAACCTCTACGCAGATAAATGATATTGACTTATTGATATTTTCTCCAGAAGGCCATGTCAAGAAAATCAATATGCGATACTCACCGTTGTAGTTACCGTAACCGTCCGGGGAATAGGGCGATCCTGCCGAGTTTGAAGATGACGGAGATCCGGAGCTGCCCGCACTGACGTCAGTGATCGGAGGCGAATCGGGCAGGCGGGAGGAACCCTGGAATTCTCATTCGTCGACCACCCTCGATAGTTTACAATTAGCGTGATGGTGGGCTTTGATTTTTTTCCATACAAAAAGCCGGCCAACACTTGCGTTCACTGACAAAAACTGTAACCATGGTTGGATTGATTGAGGGGAATGGAACGTACCGGAAGCTGTGATCGGCCTCCCGTAGCCAGATGGCTGTCGACCGCCACTTGGACGTGATTGCGGCCGTTGTTGTTCTGCTGCTGCAGCTGCTGTTGCTGCAAAGTTAATATACCGTATTTTCAAATCATTCTATTCGCGCTAAGTTGGTTTCTCTGATTTCTCATGTCAATGGTCTTTGTCTATGGTGCCTTGATATCTCCTTAGGCAGCATACCTGCATGGGTTGCTGCATATGCTGCTGCTGTCGATGGTGCCTCTGCTGTCCCATCATCGGGTCATTCATGCCCACCATATCGTCGTCGTTGTACTGGTGCTGTTGGAGCTGATTGTGATCGAGTTGATGACCGCCGGCGCCTTGCGGACTCACTGTTGGAGTGCTGAAAGTATTGAATTAACCAATTAATCTATTTCCGAGACCTATGTATTTACTCCTATCAATGTTAGAATTACTATTCAACCTATTTAATAGTACTGTAATTAAGCATTTCAACTATTTAACTATTTCTATAGCATATTTTTATGTTTAATATCTGCCCACTAGACCTAGACCTAGATTGACCGTTCGATTCTGGATATTTTCGCAATGTTCGCGATTATTGCGAGTGGTCAGCGGGCGAAAATTGCGCTCAATCATAGCGGGGGATGTTCCGAGAAAGAATCGGTGGAGCGGCAATTTGAGGCCATGTCAGGTGAAATTGGCTCGAATTCCGCAACGATTATGCATCACAATCGGCTCGCGAGCGATTGTAAGCCTCCCTTTCCTCTCTCTCTCTCTCTCTCTTTACTCTCGTCTCTCTCACTTCGCATTGCCACTTTGCCCCGGCTCAGAGGACACACGCTGGTACGGATGGATGATGCATGGGGGAAAGCGACGTCTCGAGAGCATTTTTACTCGAGAAGAGATTTAGAACCGAAGGGCACTTTCCGTTTTTATGGAACAGCTTTTCTTTTACAGTATTCCTCCTATGTTTCTTATTTCCTACCAATTCCTAATGCGAGCTGTAGTTCGTTAGGACAAAACATCAGAGAAGTTCCGAGGAGGAGAACACTACAACTACGTCAACCCCGTATCGATTGACCAAACAAGGAAATGGTGGTCAAACGTAGTAACCAATCTCTTGGTAAACAACAGCCTAATGAAAGCTTCTATATTTGGAGTCGACACGGCTGGTCAAAACAGATATGACGATGCAGATTAGGACTCAACATGAGAAATACCTTACAAGTAAGTCATTGGCGGCTCGAGCACTCAAGAAGATGTTGCTGTCTCTTTCGCGGGTTGGGAAAGAGAGTAAGAGGGATAGAACGCGTAAGGTGGAAAGGAGGAGGAGGAGGAGGGAGAGACGAAATGTTTGTGCAGTTTCGCGAGGAGAAGGGATCTTCTATATCGAGAGACTGTAAGAGTGGGCCAAATGGGGAGAGGGAAGAGAGGTGTGAGGAGGGGAGGGACTAGGGAGAGGGAGGAGAGTCTAGAGAAAGATGCTAAGGACAGGACGAGGGCAATTCGGAGTGGAGGGAAGATGCAAAGGGCAATGGCTGACCGAGGAGTGAGAAAGAGACCTTTCTGTTCCACTGCATCTAACACCAACACACTACGGTAGGCCTTTAGGGGAGGGGGCGATTAGGTGGAACTACTCGAAATAAGTTTCGTACTAATATTACCATATAAGTGGGATAAACAAAAGTATGCAGCAATATTATTGTAGGAATGGGCAGCTTCATCTAACACCAATAGAATAGGGTAGTCCATTAGGCGCGAGGAATCGATTATGCGAAACAACTGAGTTTCGTTTTATTTCCGCTACTATGTAGTCGAAATTGCGTCAACTTTTCAGCATGATATTAACCCATTTTGAGAATAAATGCGCTCAATTTAGCTCAGACAAATATCAATTCCAATTACTTACGCTGGCGGCGTCAATTTCAGTTTGTAGGGCGAATCGGGAGGGCTCAATTTGACTCTTGGCGGTGATTCCGGTGGGCTGGCCTTTGGGGAGAAGGGAGGGCTGACTTTCGGCGAGAACGGTGGCGGGCCCATTGCGGGATAGGTTACGAGTATGGGGAAAGCAACCAAGTCGAGTAGTAATGATGAGGAGAGGAAGGGGAGGAAGGAGAAGAATGAGAAGGGGAGAGAGATGATAAGGAGATGCAGCTAGCGTACTTTCAGGGAGGAAAGATGCGCAGAGAGACTACGTGTAATTGAGAGACGCACGAGATTTATGTGGGAATAGCAGAGAGACGATACCAAAGCAACGCATTTTGAGCCGCAATTTACGCGCGAATTTGGGTTGATAACGACACTATCGCACTGCTCTTTTCATACTATCAGCGGTATTGTTTGCCATAAAACAGTGTAAACCGAGCGCGGTTTGATGGTTTTTTCGCTTAGTTTATCAACATGAACAAGTAAAATTATTGATCGAGTGTGCTAGCAAGAGAAATAATATCCGAAATATCGCGCGAATAGTTGTAAAAATTATTAAAATACCTAAATAATCAATAAAAACTGACTCATCATCCTCTTCGTCTTTGTCGTCAGCAAGGAATTGTACGATATTGAAGCTGGAGCCGTCACAGTAGTCTCCGAGGGGGTCTCGGAAGCCTGGATCGTCTGCAAATGGCCTTGATTAGCGACGATTTTAGTGTAGAGGGCAGATCGCCTCAAGTTTTTTGCACCGCGAGCGACAGTTCCAAGGCAAATCGTGGGAGCGAGCGAGTGAATAGATAAAGATCGGGGGAGAAAAGGGATCGGAGGGGGGACAATCAAGGGTGAGGCTGGCTCTCACTTGCGTTGAGTCCTTTCCTTGCCATTCGGCAGATCGAGATCAAGAGAGACTTGAGACTACTAGGACTGCGTTGGGGGCTAGTATAGAAAGAGACGACGGGCCGTTCTTGCTTTCTTCCCTTCCCTCTTCCCTTTCCCCCTCTTTCCCCCCTTCTCTCCTCTCGGCCTCGCGTACCAGCCAGTGCCCAGTCGAGGAGGGAGTGTGTAGGGGGAGGAAGGGACTCTCCTGCCTCCTCCCACTCTCTCGTCGGTCATTCTCCCTCCTCCCGCCCATCGAGTCTCTTCCCCTCTCCTCGCCCCTCTCGCCGTCTTCCTCCTTCTCAATACGCCTTGTGTGCCAGGCGAGGAGGAGGAGGAGGAAGAATGAGAGTGATCCGGGGAGGGGGCCAAATAATCGAGGATGATATTTGGAATCGGGGGACCAAAGGAGAATAGAGGCTGATTGAGGGAACTATGAGGGAACTAAACCCGTTGTCCTTTCCCCTTCCAAAGGGCAAACTCTTTCGTCATTCATTTCGCTTTCACCTTGTCCTTTCACTATCTAGATGAAACCTGCGATAAGAGAAGAACATGCAATTCCGGACTATTCAAAGAATCGCTCGCGCGATAGTTTCACTATTCCTCTATGCTTTCTGCTCTCAATTCGCGCATCTGCCCTAACAATAGCAGTGCCCGGGCACACCACAATAGCTCACTCTCTCTCACTGCTGGTCAAATCCACCCATAATCGCCTGTCTCTCTCTCGGACGAATCTCAACCTATATTTCGATCCCCATCCGTCCTTATAACTAGCTGAACACACACACGCAAGGCTGAACACCCGTGACCTTGTCCGAGATATTTCACTCACTGAGATGGGAATACGAACGCGGGAAAGCGTCTCGAGAAGAGAGAGAGAGAGAGAGAGAGAGAGAGAGAGAGAGAGAGAGAGAGAGAGAGAGACAGGTAGAGGTCATAGGGCGAATTAGAAAAGAACCCCATGACGAGGGAATAGGTGGAGATCAGCCAGTTCGAATGGAGTCAAGATACCGTAGCTAATGCGGTTACGATCTCTTTTTTTCGTCTAGAAAAGCAAAGATTGGAATCAGATGGACATTCTGCTACCGGAGAGCGTGTTACTGATTAGAGGTATCAATGTATTAATGCCCAGACAGGGAGTCGAACCAGGGGCTTCCGCTTACCAGGCAGGTGTTCTACCACTACCTATGCTGTCTCATGTCAGGATGAATGAAAATCTCATTTGGAATAATAATGACATTTCCCGGTCCCTCGCCCCGACTTCCTTCCACAAAGTTGTCATCAAAGTTCTCTGGCACGAGACTCATTGTGTTGTGTCTCTCTCGCTCTTCTCTAGTGTGTGATGTTGCAATCTGGCCTCGTGTTGCAGCAGAGTAGAAGAGACTCCCTATTCTCCGGCTCTTTCGCCGGTCAGAGAGAGCCGGAGAGCGAAGCCGGACGAGAGGAGGGCCGGCGCCGGTCGGCACGGCTACTCCCTACTCTCGCGACCGTCGAGAATCGCGAGAGGAAAGAGACAGAGAAAGGGAGGAGAGAGACAAGGGAGAGGGGAGAGAACGCAGAGAAGAAGAGACAGCAAAGCAAGTGAAAAAGGGACTGGCACGACGGGGTACTACTACTCTGCCATCCCCTCTCTCTTCTCCTCTTTCTTCTCCCTTAACCTCTCGGAGAACTTAGAGGCGAGGCATTTCGAAACTTTCGCAACGCGCGCATGTAAAGGATGACACAAGGGCAAACCGGATCAGGTTCGCAGATCCAAGAATGGCGATCAAAGAGGAGAGACAGGGAAAAGGGGGAGAGACAGAGAAAGAGAGGCAGATATACGAGCGCGATGCAATACAGAAAGGAGCGGTTTGGAATGGAGAGGCAGCAAGGGAGACCCAGTTACGGGTTCTCGCAACATGAATATGAAAGAGGGGAGGAGAGCAACAGCCAGAGGGGCTGATTATGGGCAGAGTGCAAGAGGAGAGAAGGATAGGGCAATGAGAGGCGGAGAGGGAGAAGGCCGGGGGGGGGGGAGCGAGGAGGGGGAGGACCAAGTACGAAGCAAGGGCAGATGGACACAGCAGTGGGAATCGAGAAGGGGAATGAAACACCCGAGGCCGAAATCGAGGAATCTTGGATGTCTCAGAGTCAAATCAACACAAAATTGCCGATTTCTACTTGAGTAGCAATGCGCTTTTCACACTATAAGCGAATTATCTGAGATAAAACGCTTATAATTGTCAACGTACCGTAATCTAGGTAATCTTTCCTACAGTAATCTTTCCTATCGTAATCTATCCTACCGTAATCTACCCTGCTCGTCACTCACCCATGGGCGGAATGGCCTGCACAGCCTCCTGGATCTCCCTCATCTGCTCTGGGCCGATCTCATCTCCTCCATGCGAAGGACCAGGCTCCTGCAATTGCACCTGATTTGGCTGAATTTTGTGCTTCCATTTTAGCATTTTCTGACTTTTTTCTCCTTTTTCTCCAACTTTTAAGCCCCCTGAGAATAGAATGTTCGCTGAAATGCAAAAATGTACCAGATTTGATCACATTTCAAATTTGACATGGTCCATATATCCCTTTGCTTTTAACCCCCTCCCCTTAGAAAGGAATGTTCACAGTAACAAGAGGAATGCTCGCTGTAACATGGTTTCGTTGATCGGGGCTAGGCGCGTACTCGAAAATGTTTGCCCTTTCAGGCGTGGGCAGCACTCATGTTGGGTAGTGCGCAAACGCGGAACTATACTCTAGTTTCGATTGTGACGATGAGATCGATCACACTTAGATGCATAGAGTGGTTGATCTAATCTGAGGAACTCGTGAGGAATTTGATATACTGCCCACAGTAACTTTGTCAGAGTGACGAAAGATCATGCAACTTTCGAAACAACCTGTTGAGTAATGATGACGAAATACGGATTAATTTTCCAAGGTAATGGTATATTCTCTTACCTCTCCGCCCAGAGGAGGCATGGGATGGTTGCGGGGCGGCTTCATGCCCTGACTTGAGTTGAGTGGCTGAGAAGCTGCGCTGACGTGGGTCTGTACTCTGAAACAAAGGTCAAAGGTCACTGACTTTCGTCGGAAAGGTTACGGTAATGACGCACGAAACGGAACGAAGGTTTCTGAGTGTTCTAGAACTGACTTGAGAGTGGGTAAAGAGTGCACAATCGGAAGGAAAGGAGAGAGATTGAGAGATAACAACTGGGAGATTCCCTAGAGAGAACAGGAGGATGGAAAGCGCAGAGGAGGGCATTGGGCCAATTTAATCTCTCTCTCCCCGCCACTCTCGGAACCCCAAGGTGTCAGGCACAAAGTTCACACGGAATTCATTAAGCTTTGAAATAAACATAGACAAAAGAGGCTAGTGGATGGCAGGGGGCATTTGCCTATCCGCCCTCCCCCGCACATTCGGGTGTTGGGCATCGGGTTTCCGCGAAAAATTGTAGAGAAATGTGATCGAATGAAGCGGAAAAGTGCCCCGATCTCTCGCATCATTCAGTGATTCGCAATTTGTTTGTGTGGTATAGTAGGAATGAAGAGGCGGGCGCCATTCAATTCGAACACGAAACTGAATGAGAGAGAGAAGGACGGACACGAAATTGTACTTGGATTGTGGCAAAAAAACGCAAGGACGAAGGAGGCGAAATGGATGGGGGAAGGGAGGGAGAGGTGAGAGCAACGCGGTGGGGTCTGATACCACGTGCACGTTCCTTTTTCTCCCTAGTCGCCCGAGTAAGTGCTAACTACCGTATGCCTGAGGGGGATTACGGTAGGTCTACGTCCGCGAAAAGGGGCGAAATGAGAATGGAAGGATGACCGCCGGCGGAGAACAAAATGAATGAATTGGGAATGGGCAGGGATGAGAATGGGGGAGGGGATGGACCTGGTGGAAGAAGAATGGCGAGGAGAGATGAGACAAATGGCCGGATGATGAATCAGCTGAGGAAATTACCATCGTTTTGTGATCGGAAATGGTCTTGTAAGTACCATTGGGGTACGGTAAGAGCGGGAACGTGCCAGAGAAATGAGAAGAAAGATGAGATCATGGGACCAGAGGAAGAGATTTGGGGTTATTGTCGCGAGCCGAGTAGTAGCAGTCAGTTTGTGTGTGTGTGCGTGAAAGATGATTGCACAATGCAGAGAGAAGGGGAGGGAGGGAGGAGGTCGACTGGGGGGGAGGGGGAAGAAATAGTGAGTGAGTGACCCTGCTGCCTAGTAAAAATACGATGAGCAAGAAGAAGAAGGCGAAGAAAAGAAAGAGGAACGGAGAAAGAGAGATGGGAAGAGAAGCAGTGTGAGGATCTTCAGGGATGATAAACAACTAGTGGAAGATGGAGAGCAGAGTGAGATGAGAAGATGCGAATTAGGTTCTGGAGTGAAGCACCTGGGGCATTATGAGACATGGGAGATGGAGGAAGTCAGTGGATGTAGCTTGGATCGGCCCTAATTCGAGCGGTCATCATTCAATATTAGAGAGGATCTGGAGTAGAGCCTGATCGATAGCCAAGTCGACTAGACTGGAAGTGATTGAGCCTTCTCGAGTGCTCAAAACTTCAAGTAGCTAATTAGGGGAAGTTGGCGAAAACAAGAGGTGAAAACAAAGCGACAACAATATTTTGCGTTGATCAGAATGACTGCACGGAGGTCACGCTAGATACGTCGGAAATGAGCGGGGAGGGTGTTATGTTTGTGAAGGGCTTCTTTCCTCTTAGGGGGGGGGGGGAGGGCCGGAATCTGAGATGATACTTTGGCAAAATGAAACCGGGAGGAATTCTAGAAGTAGGGCAATTAGCTTGAGCATAGAGAAGAATGCCACAGGGGAATAACGGATGAATCATTTACGGGTGAGTTCAGATGAACCAAGAGATAGCTGAATCATAGCTAGCTATTGTTGGATACAATAGCATTATTGGATACAAGAACAAGGGTAATTGAGATTTTTTTTAACGCTCCGAGAATAACTGATAGCTCAACCATTTGTAGATCAGATGATCAGCGTATGCGCTGAAAATTAGATAGAAAAGCTATGAAATTAAGGGAATATATGATCATTGATGGATAGATCAGGTGGAAATAGCAAAATCTGAGGTGAATAAGATGACTAATTCTGACGGATACTGTAGCCACACTGAGGGCGGAACACGAACATCTTGCTTCCTTGTGAAAGAAGGAGAAGGGCGTTCAATAAGTAGGTCAGATCGGAGGTGTCAATCTCTCCCGATGAACTAGTAACATCAAAGAAGAACCAGCGACAAGCAGAAACAAAAAGCCGAGAGTCAAGGCCCTTTTGAGATGAAGGAAGTGGAGTGAACTAATGGTGTGAATAGATGACTGGGTCATGATTTGGAAGAAATAAAGATGTCTCTCCTTCCTGGTGAATGAACACATCGAATATGGCGGAAAAGGAACAAAGATGAAGGAATGAGACAATGCCTGCGAAGATCTTGCCCAAAGCAAACAGGATAAAATGGCAAAGTTACTTCGATCACGTCGGTACAGGTGATTTGAATGCCTAATTGGCGCCAAGGGTCAGTGCCTCCTCACATGGGAGTGAGCAAGCAAATCAATCAGACCGCAATCGAACATGACAATCAAAAAATAGGGAGTAATTTCAAAACAAAGTAAGTAGCCACGAGGTGTCGCTTCCCGCCAGAATGAGTAAGCTCTCTTGAAAGAGAGAGGGAATGGCACCGAGAGGTGGCAGTCCCTCTCTCGCTCTCAAGTCTGCTGACCACTCTCTCTCTCTGCTCTATCTTCTTTCTCTTTTTTTCTTCTGCTGGGCCTCATTTCCGCCCCGAGAGAAAGATAGAGGAAGAAAGAAGAACCCGCGCGCCAAAAGTAAGAGGAGAAGAAGGCAAAGCCATATAACTGTGCGTCTCTCTCACAATATCATGCTCTCTCACCAGCCCGTGATCTGGTGAGGGACGCCATATGGACTGTAAGAGGAAGAGGATCGAACACAACTGCTACTCCGCTCTCACCAACTTGCCTAAACTGCCGAGTCGTTTAGAACCAGAGCGAGCGAGAGATGGGAGGGGGCAGCAGCGAGTGTCACACTCGCACAATTGTATCAACAGCCAAAGCGACAACAACAGCTAGAAAACTGACAGAATATGTGATCAGAGTAGAGATAGCAAGGAGAAGGAAGGGCCCCGGTGTGAGGTCCGAATGGGGCGGAATGGGGCAGCACTCTTAATCGGGCCCTCCTCTGCCCGCTCTGCACCTCAATAAAGCGTTTGAATGAGCCTTGACGCGTTCATGAGTAAGGGCAAAAAAGGAGGGGCGAATGGAAGGATTGTGTGCGGTGGAAGGCACTGAGGGCATTCGTCAAGGCCGCATGAGTTCGAGAAACCAGATATAGAGGGTGGATAGGATCTGTGAAATCCTGAGAGAGAGAGAAAGGGAAGAGAAGTGATGAGAACGGAGGATGCGCACCACTTTCACTTGCGAGGAATGTTGCCAACACAAAGAGTTTCGTCAAATGGGAGGGGAATAGTGATTCAGCATGGGCAAACGCGAATTAAAAGTGCACTGGGAGAGAGAAGGGAATGGAGGGAAGTTCTCTTGAGTGGCGGGCGGAAAACGTCGCATAGTTCCACTCACAAGAAGAAGCAAACAAGCGAAAGGAAGAAAAAGGACCGCACAGCTCGCGGATTTGTCGCGATATTTGATGAAATGCGAGATCCCATGCTAACGAGGTAAGATCCCCTAAGGGTCTTGGCCCCGCGCGAGTCCGAAGTGCGAAGGAATGCTACTCGATCGGAAGTAGTTGAGCCCGGCAGAAAGAAGTATTCGGTGTCAGCGAGTAGGAGAAGTTCTCGAAAGTGCATTTGAGACGACGGGGGAGGGAAGAAGGAGAAGAAGTAGGGAGAAGAAGTGCGGAGAAGAAACCGTATGGGAGACGAAAGAAGTGCAAATACACACACACAGTCACACACACAAGAAATACCGAGGGAATGAGGGACAGGCGGACGGTATGATGATAAGAACAGCTAGTGGAGTATCAGTATCGAGTGGTCAGAATGCATCAAAGTGAGATCACGGGCTGATCTGGCGTATTTCAATTGATTTTGGCCAAATTTCGATGAAAAATGAGCAATTCCAACTGATTTAGCATTGAGAAAAGGGAGTGCGGACGGGAAGTTATGGAGGGTCACAACTCATCGACGGTGCTCTCAAAATATCGACGAGCGACACTCATAGAGTAAACACGGCGGAAAATCGGAGCGACGAAAATCATGTACTTTCGCAACACTCAATCTAAACAGAGCAAGGGAACGTCCGAGCGAGTGAAAAGAGGAAAGAATGGAAAGAGGAGAAGAAGAACACAGTGATTCACACGGGCCTATTTTGCGCGGCATCGGTCGGAAGAAGAGGGGAGGAGGACCGGGGTAAGAAGGGGAAGAGGTTAGTCAATCGATCGATCGGTACACTACTCACTCTCGTTGCACAGGTCAAGGGGTGGCATATCTTCAGTCTCTCTTCCCCTCGCCTCCTCCCTCCCCCAGTTGTTCCCTCCCCCTCCTCACCCATTCACCTCCACCCTCCTCTCCCTCTCCCGAAAGATCTTGTGACCGTTCCCCCTTCCTAGAGTGGTCAATAGGGGAGAGGGAGGGGACAGGGAAGAAGGAATGGAAGGGATATATAGCTCGATCATGTGAGAGGGCAAAGGGCAAAGGAGATGAGGACTGACTGCGATGGCATGATTGAATCCGAAATGGTGATGAAATAGGAGGTGAAAGGGCAATCAATATAATGGAGGCCGGTGCACTTTGGCAAAGAGGAGGAAGGACTGCCCATTGAATAGAACACAGATGGAAGAGGGGAAGAGGGGGCAAAAAACGAACGAGGGACAGAATGGGGCAGATGACTCCTCTGTGAGAGCCAACCCATCTGACTGATTTGACCTCCAAAGAGGTTCCAGAACAGAAAAGAAAGATGAAGAGAAAGGAGGAGTTTGTGAGTATTAGGCAACCTCCATTGAATATTTCGGCGTTTTCCTCCATTGTGACTGAACGAACAAGGTGATTATGAAGGAAAAGGCCGAGATGTGAAAGGAATGGCTGAAGACGATCTTTGAACTTTAAAATATTAAAAATATGTGACATATGAAATTCATCTTCACACAATCAGCCATTTCGATGATTTCTGTGATTATTGGTCTGTATTAGCCAAAGTAAAGTGACTTGTTGTTATATTTGTCGATAAATTCCGGTATACGGTAAGAATCACACTGGTCAACTGTGAGCGACTGGAGCGCGCGTTTGAATCTCGCGCGCTCTGGTTTCAGCACGGAAACGCTATTTCTCTGGTGGGCTTCGCTGGTTTTTGATCTTTTACGTTGAAATATTTATCGATTTAATAAAATAAAGTTGTGCTGTTACCGTTCCGCGATAGGAGCGTTCTAGTGCATTCCGTTCAAAAGTAAAAGCTTCTCGCACAAACGGACGATAGTTGTCTTGACTGTTCGTGTCTATTTGAATTTTCGTGTTTATTGACCGTTTTCAATAGTTTTTATTAGGTTTCCTGCATTCAAAAAGCACATTTCAGGTCTCAAGACTGACGAATGTGACTACTAACACCAACTGCGCCGACAATCACCTGGAACAGAAGCATTATGAAGTAAGTGAACGCTACATAACTAAATGCAGTGCCGCTTTTTGAACTATTTTCAAAATAGTTATTGAAAATTTGCGTATTATCTGTACATAACTGTATATTTCTCAGGTTCCACAACATTAGAAAGTGTGCTTTATCCGCTACGTGCGTACAAAACGACTGAAAACTGCTCTTCATCGATGTGAACGAGAAAATTTAACAAGTAAGTGAGCTCAGTATTGTTGAATATGTTATTTGTATTTTTATTTTTATTGAGTGCGTGTACTTTTTTGCGTTCATCCACTAAAATGGTAGTCAGATTTACTATAAGAGACACTATCTGAGAGAACTAAGCGATTTCACCCCATAACCGTACAGTAAAAAATAGAATATTCTGAAAAAAATGCCCCAGGGGTAATTTTTCACGTAGAACTCGAAAATCGATCTTAAAAAGTCGTATCTCAAAAACTGAATTTCCTATGGTTGACTTCATGATGCGAGGGGTGCCATACAAAGTTTTTTGTGGGGCTTCCTATCATCCAACAAAGTATAAAATCTTTCAGATAAT
>LS488063.1:142767-153712 GCA_900490705.1 Pristionchus arcanus
AAGTTATGATGTCGGTGGGGTGTGATGGACGAGATCGAGTGAAGATGCAAGGATTTATTCGCCTCCACAACAGAAAGGACGACAATAAACCACTCTCAACGAGAGAAACTGATGGAACTAACAAAAATACAAAAAGAAAAAGTCACGAAAAGCCAAAAAGAGTACTGTAAGTAAACAATTGATGAAATCGTGGTGAGAGCCTAAATGCGGGAATTCAAATGATACCGTAATCCTAGAGTTAAGTCAACAATTAAATTAACGATTGCAATAAATATTATTTAATTATGTAATAATTAAATAATCAAAACAATGATGAAATACATAATAAATATTCTTCTTATTACAATGGGAGGCACTTCCATTACAGATTCCCTTCCTCAAAAATGCCGACGAGATGGGAAGGGAGGTCGGAAATACCGAGATTGACATTTTTTGAGTTTCCTCGCCCTCCATTCCCTTCCTAAGGTTTTCCTAGTATGCGTATTTGCCAACTCACCGTAATCGCTTTGTAATCGTTATTCGATAACGTTATTTCCACCGAAGGTTCTCCTCCTGCAACAAAGAATTATTTTCAAGAATGAAAACTCGAAAAAACATCTAATTTTCTCCACTTAGACTTTCACAAGCATCGCAACTGACGGTGATATTCAGAATGTCTTGAAAAAAATGCATGATTGTTTATTCTACCACCAAAATCATTCACTCGGTAAAGTGAGAATATAATGATTGGAATGGACACTCACTGTTACGTCTCCTCTTCTCCAGTTTCACTAGCAGCTCCCTCACAGTTTCATCGTTCTCAAATCTATTCTTTCGTTCTGCCCTGAAAACAAATTTTTATATGCTAGCTTATCATATTTTGCTGCACTTTAACGACGGTTTCTTAGCCTAATATAGGTAAAGATTCACACCCTACTCAAGGCACTTGCGTCCTGCGGTAGAAAAAACTGTTATGCCACTGCTATGCCAGTAACTATTTAAAGGCCAATTCAGTCCGGTGGCCCCAATCTCTTGTTCGGACCTAATTAGCATAATAATGGGACTCAAATGAATGCGCAAAACTTACGCCTCTTCTGGATTCAAGTAGCATGGGAGTATTGTCGTCTTCTTCTTCTTTCCGTTCTTTCCCACAACCTTCTTTCCATTCCCATTGATCGGAGACGCAGTGCTTCTCTCCACACTGGAACCCTCGGTAGAAGTTGAGGCCTGAGACAATCGCATTCACTATTGAACGCTAACAGCTGGCCTTACCAGTGGGTTCCACCTAGCGTTGTTTTGTGACTGTAAAATCGCTGGAACACCTTTACCTTTTACCTATTGAACATGAGTTTTTCAGAGCCAGAATGTGTAAAATATCCCAACCTGCTGCCCGTCAATAGAAGATTCACGAGGTACCGATGCAGCCAGGATTGGCCTGTTGATCTTCACACGTCTCCTACCATTGGTCTTCCTTTGGTCGGCAATACGGTTGAGGGTGTCGAGGAGAGATTCAAATGAGAAATGCTGAAAAAAGGAGTCTTCATCTCTATATTTTCTCTTATCTGTCTCAAGCACCACAATTTAGAATTTTTCTCTAAAATCTCTTATGTCCAAGTTGATGATCACAAAATGTGTACTCATAAAGTACCTCGGCCGTAATCTTCGCAGTCGTTTTGATGTCTCTCTCAGATCGAGCGACTTGCTGCGGCTCCTGAAATATACAACACCATCTTATAGATTTGAACTCGGTACCCTTCGAATGATCGGCGGTGCCTTACACCACTCAGCCATCCCGCTTTATGTGTGCAACCTCTCTACTTTCGGAAGGGTGTCCAGCCTCTTCATCAACGTCCATTCCATCTTGGTTATCATTCACGATTTCATGTACGTCGTCGACCATCTGTGAGTCCTCCATTCGTCTCTCATCGTCTGTCTTCTGACTCCGCACTGCTCGTCTTTCCCTCACTCGGCTCTTCGTTGCCTACAAATCAAAATTTAGACTGATGGAGATATGAATTTACAAAAGAACTAGATTCTTTGCATATGAACGGGGAAAGTAACGAATGAATCGTCTGTATTTTGGCCATTAGCTAAACATAATGCGATATTACTCTGTGTGTTGCTAATGTTGATCGTTTAGAACACTGAACAATTTACAATAGGGGCTTATCACACTTGCCTTCTTCGGAGAACTTTTCTTGGGAGTTTCAGGCACAGTTGGAGGAATTCCGAGGTAATTTTTTCTCTGAATTGTTGAATTTATTTTAACGATTTCAATTGATCTCACCTTCTCGAGGAGATCGTCCGTCCATTGCATCAACTCTACTTCATCATTGCTGAGAGGCTGACGACTTTCTATAAATGATTAGGTTGTTTTAGGTTGAATACGACACATATCCTTCGCGCTAGTCGATTTCAGTGAGTGCAGTAGCATTGCAATATTGGTATCGTGTTAACGCGAGTCCAAATACAACACCATACAACTTTGATGTCAACAGGTATTTACCACTAATATTATTTTCTAGTTTAATTTTTACGCCAAATCTCATGAGCCAAATCTCATAGAAACAAATCTCATAGAGATGCTCGAGCATCTTTTTATGATTTCCACCTATTGTCGAATCGTATTTATTTTAATTATTGAGGCAATGCTTGATTCTAAACTCGATCGTAATTGAATGTATTGCGGGATACTCACCTACTCTCTCCTTCCACTTCTTTACGAAGACGTCATTAGCTCCCTTCGTCAGCAGTAGACGGCTCTGTTTCCTCCATTTGATTCTGAACATGTCTCTACTTTACAATGATAAAACAGGTGTAATAGGAAATTTGCTAGTTCGCAATTTTAAAAAAATCCCCTATTTTCTTTCTCGCATCAACCGTCGCATATACCCCATAGAACTGTGGGTGAATATTATTGAACCCTCTGTTATCCATTCCTTGTCTCATGGGGGATGGCTCAAAACTGTGTATAGATATTGAACCTGCATTACGGTCCTGATTCAGCGATCACTGTCGACGTCTATCCCATATTCAAAGAGAAACCCCGTCTAGAAGGCCGTATCTAGTATAATTTGAGGGGAGTTTCCTCTCCTTCTCTACCTCCATTATGAGGGAGACTTGTCGATCAGCACTTGAAAAAAGCGAACTATCGATCAGTCTTTGACAAATAAGGGAAGAGAAGGAAAGGTTTTCATAAAAATTGTCTTAATGCGACTGTCGAGACGAGTTTCTCCTTTAGAAATGGACTAGCCGTCGACACTGTTCGCAGCACTATACTCATAATGTTTTGTACAATATACTTACGAATTGTTCTCGAAGAAGTTTTGTGCCTTCCTGACCATACTGGACATCTTTATCTTGTAGATCGGCTGCAACGATTTAGAATATTTAAACTCTTAATTACAAACAGTGTCGACGTCTAGACAAAAATGAGGGAGATGATCCTCATTCGTTCCTCTCTTTTCGCTAGAGAGTGGTCATAATGAGAGGAATCGCTTCTATCATTTTCGTTTTTCGGCTCTGTCGGTTGCATTAGGAATATTGTCTGTTCTATCTATAAAAGCTTTCTTTTCGAGATGACGAAGAAATATCACCTAATTTCGAACATGTGCATATTTTAGTAAGAGAGCACATTCACCGAAAAGCCAGTCATACTCACATTATTGATGGATATTGTTGAAACAACAAGAAGTTCTCTTCTCAGAGGGTCCTCCAGAATATCGAGCTCGTATTCACTGTTGAGTGATCTGCAATTCATAGATAATTGAACTATTTCTGGAGTTTTTTTGACATATTTCATCAAATTCTACATTATTTTTACTCCACAAATATCAACAAACTGATCAATTTGAAGTTCAATCCAAATAGATCGTCTTATAGTAGGCTAAAATATCGATTAATTGTGGCAAGAAGCTAAGGTCACCTCTTGATGATGCCCTTCAACTCCTCCCCTTTCTCTTCCCAATCCGGACATCCTCCAATCCATAGGGACAGGTCTTCAGGAGAATCGGAGATGTCGGCGGTGACCTGCAAGGATGAGAAATAACATCATAGAATCGCCGTTGTTCAGTAGTAATCGATTACTATCCAACTCAACAATCGGCTCTAAATATTATCGGAAAGCAGAGACACAATGGTGGCATCCCCTATTGAAAATCTGATCAGATCGAAAACACGTGTAATTTTCTTAAGTAGCGCAAGAAAGAATTATCATCCAGACAGATACATTATGTTCAAAACTAATTAGAAATTGCAACCTGGATTCCAAATCGGGCGTTTCGTGGATTGGAGAGGTCACTGAGTCCATTGCTGAGAATAAACTTCTTCGTGGACCCGGGATGGAAGAATGTGGCCTCTACTCTCCCCAGGCCGTATTGCGACTGTCCCAGTGGAGTTGCCTGAATTGATAATGCGTTAATTTCTCATACGACAATAATGTCTGCATTTGTGAACCCGGGCCAGAACCGGGTAGCAAGTCTCTAACATTCAGCATTGGGCTTGATCGGGCAGATAGGGACGTGGATTTCGATAATTTAGATGCGAACCGGCCCGAAAAAAGGCTGAAACCGTAAATATAATTTTCCTTCTTTATTTATTTGTCGGACCGGAAATACGGTAGCCGGGAAATAGACAATCTTGAAAAATTTCCTGAATCCTTCAATACATTTTTCCAGCTTATTATATTTTTATATTTTATTTCAGAAGCTTCGAAGTAAGATAAAAATAATAAGAAAGGTTTACAATATAAATAGTTGAGTTGTACACATTTAATGAGTGGGACCGGGATTATGGTAGCCCTAAAATAGTCAAACTTGATAAGTTGCATGAATTCTTCAATTCATTGTTCCAGATTATTTTTAAATTTAATTGCAGATAATTCAAAATAAAATAAATTAGGATAAGAAAGATTTAGAATTTAAAATTTTTTGTTATAACATTGAGTGAGTGGGACCGGGAAAACGGTAGCCGGAAAATAGTCAAACTTGAAAAGTTTTCCATATCCTTTAATTCATTTTTATATTCGACTAGCATATCAATTTGTTATTTATTTAACATAATTCAAAATAAAATATATTAGAAGAAGAAACGTTCGTATAAAAATATTTTTATTGCAAAAATTGAACAAGCGCGACCGGGATTACGGTAGCCGGGAAATGGACAAAATTTCAAATGTTATCCAGAATCATTCAATGCATTCGTACATTCGTAGTTCCATCATATTCTTTTTTACTATCGATCCAGAACCTTACCTTAACGACTGCTCCACCATGCAGTTCGAACAGGTCCTTCAACTCGCCCTCGGCTTCTTTCAGACCGTGGGAAGTGAGATCTAGAAGAAAAGCTATTTATCTATCTATTTACATTGCATAAAGTATTAGGAATTTGTTGAATACGCCCCCATGAAGATTTACCGCATCGCCATCTAGCATGCCTAAGATGAAAGATTGATTGGTTTGCCAATCGAAGTGTGAAACCACTAGGCAACGTTCTCTCATTGACGAAACACAACACCTTTGTTTGTCTAGCGCAAGACCGAATGAATAGGAAAGAACAGTGGGGACTTACTCACCTTCATTGTACACTTTCGTGTGCTTAAAATGAACGGACAGTGGAATATCATGATCCGGGATCGAGTGGACCTGAAGCGTAATTAATTACATATTTAATGAATCATTTTCGTTTTCATCTAATTCTCAACGGCACCCATATCGATTTGCTACTCGAGAGAGTGAACGCTCGTATTGACAGTTCCGATGTTTATTTTACGCGGGAGAAGTGCGCAAAAGTCTCTTCACCTCCCAACTCTCTCTCACTTGCCCATTGCTAGGCACCTTCTAGACTGGACGCGTGAAAGTGAGTAGAGAGGAGGGAGAGGGGTCATTGGCCTCGGACTCGGAGATTGGCGCATTGATAAGAGCACAACCACGGTGTCCTCGTAAGAGGAATTCGCGCGCTAGTCATCAACCCTACTCTACCTCTCTCCACTTAAAACTGCCTCTCCGTGGTCAAACACCAATATTCAAATATTCCACTAAATATTTGAATAGATTTAGACATCATACAAATACGCCAAGCAACAGTGCGCGGATAAATCGCCATTCTTGTGAGAAGTTCATTCACTAATTGTTTTCTTTTTTTGATTTCCCGGCCTTTTTTAAAGCCATTTCATCGAGTTTTCGCGAAAAAATGTTAGTAAAAGACGAGCAATCATACCAAAAATGATATAAATAAACAATTGCAAACCTTGTCCAGTGGAAACGAAGTAACGGAGCTCATCCTACAAGAATTCGCTCCTTTTTCCTTTCTTCACTCGACTCGACTGGACTCTACTCTCTTTCTCTCGTCTCTCTTCTCTCTCTCTCTATACTCCTCTTCCCGAGAGTTACTAAGGGCTATGACGAGAGAGGAGGAGGAGGGAGAGGGAATGGTGTAGGAGGGAAGAGTAAGGGGATGAGGGAGAGAGGGAGTGAGAGTGAGAGACCAGAGAAAAAACGCTACCAGGAGGTGGAAGGAACCGAGCGCACATTGCCCTCTCTCTATCGATCCATCGAGAGTTGTGGGGCGCCCATCTCCTTCTTCCCTTATTTCCCCTCTCCCTTCAACCTTACCTCTCATTAGCTCGTGATATAACATGTGGGTTAGAGGAAAAGACGAGTAGGGGGAATCAATTCCAGAACGTCAGCTCTGAATGCTAGATCAGACAATTTAGAGGCACTTAATCTATCAGAACGTTCCCTCCTTTACCCTCTCCTGGTTCCCCTCTCTATCTTCCATCATTTCCCCCATCTCCCTTCCACCTTCTCTCTCATTAGCTCGTGCTAGAGTTAGTGAGGTGAAGATGGGTAGGGGGAACTGGTGGCTAGTATGCCAGACTTGAATGCTAGAACAGTGATTGACGGCATCAGATATAGAGGCGCTTTATCAATCATAACTTCTCCTTGCGGTTACTTTCGTTCAGCGACAGAAAAGGAATGTAGTCTAACTGCAAACTTGAAAGATAAAATGTTTCTGAAACTTACCTTGATTCTCATTCTGAATCTTCCTGAGGGGTTGAAATCCGGATAAGTTTCAGAGACTTTTAATATTCTGATTTTGTTTTGCAGTTCGATTACGGGGCGCGGGAAAATTCAAATCTTAATCCCATTGTTCTCTCTTTTCTGGAGAGAACAAAGGGGATCAGAATGTTGTGTAGAGATTAGAGAGGGAGAACGCGTGAAAAGGCAGCAATTAAAGCGGCTATATATGGGAGCAACGCGGTAGTCAAGGCATGTATGCCAGAGGATGATTTCCCACATGATGTCTACTAAAAGTATACTTTATTCTTGATCACTGGATGAAACTTATCCGGGATTTCTCTATTCACACTCATTCCGCTCCTTTTGTCCGGGCTTTTACGCAAGGCAAAAAACTCTTAACGCAATATGTTAGTTTCCGGTATGTACATATTTCAAGGGTATCGGGAATATTCGTAAGCAATCATGCTTGCATGAAACACTGAAACCATTCATGCAAGCTAAGTCAAAGGAGAAAGTCTTCCCTTTGTTTGCACTAGGGACGGCTTCGTAAGAAATAGTCTTTTCATTTACTGATATGTTAAAGTGTATATTCGTAGTGCCAATTGTGTCGATTTACCAATGAAGTGAATATTAGCTCTTCCTGCCAACAATTGTCAGTTCCGGATCCGTGGAGATGCGTTCCTTCCTCTACTATCCTAACTCTATCACTCCATCGATTGCATCCAATGCATCCTGCTTTCCCCCTGTCCTCAATCCGTTCAGCTTTTTCGGGATAAGGAGAGATACATTGGAGAAGGGGGAGGAGGCCTCTCCTTTCCCAGGTCACTCATTACAATACTCTCTCTCTCCACCGTTTTTCATATCCCCCTCTCTGGCCCCTCCCGTCCTCACTTTCTTCTTTACTCTGGAAAGGGAAGTACTTATTGTACAGTCCCTCGATCGATCATCCCGCTGGCCAGTCTCTCCTCAACTTGTCGCCATCCCTTCCCTTCCCGTATAGTCTCCTAAATGTTGTTAGGACCTTGCCAAGGGTGGTAGAGAGAAATTATAGGTAAGCTAGGAGCGGAAGGAGGAACACTGATGTGATGAAATGGAAAGAATAAGATCCGAAAACAAGAAATTAGGAAGATAAGACAGAATGTACCAGGAGTATCTGAAAGACAACCCATCTAACAATAAGTGATATGATTTCAAAAAAAAGGTTACATAGGATAAGAAATTGTAAACCAATGCTTTACTATGCTTTCAATCAGTTTATCAAATCATGAAAAAGCAAATAACTTCTGAGTCTAACGATGACATCATCATCAATCCATCTCTTCTTCGATCCATGAGCACTCCAGCGCACTGCAACTATGATTTTGTTTGACAACAAATGCATAAATCGCATTTATAGCGGCCCATTCGCATGCCCATATCTACTCACCCATCATCAGAAATATGAAGTCCTTTCTCAGCGAGTTGTTTCTTCACTTCTTGATTGAAGAGAAGCGGTTTCTTGGCTAGTTCTCGTTTCACGATATTATATAGATTTTGACCTTCCTGGAAAAGATGCAAATTAAATAATTAAAAGTGAGTAATAATTTACTGGAACATGCTCAAGCAGCTCGTTAGTGAACCTATCCGATCCCCATTTCTTCGATCCGCCTTCCCATTCAATTCGAATTCTAACAAATCCTGCAATCTTCGTTAATATAGCTAACAGAATCGTTGATTAACTGACCCTCATCATCAATTAGTAGTTGACGCAATCGCTTATAGTGGTACTCTTTCTCTTTCCATGACCCTCCTGCAAATCAAAGTTCAAATTTGAACAAAATGGAAGTGGAAATAAGCTACTATTTGACAGTATCAAAAGAATATCCTCACTAGATCTCTTCTTTCTGTTGTGAGAAGCTCGAGTTGATTCGCGACTTCGATTTCTCTGAATTCATTGATTTTAAATTTTCGAATTCATTGATTTTAAATCACAGAAATTAAATTACCTCGGTCGAACGTGCATGTTTAGGCACACGCCTAACAATTTTCGCAGAAGCAGAGTTATTCTAAAATTGTTAAACTAAATTGAAATTGTTGAATCAGAATATAACCTCACAACAACCAATTGCACAGTTATGTCCAGTCCGTTTTCGTGGGTTTATTTTGGGTGATGCCTGCAACAAAAAATATCAAAGTAGTCGACAAGTGTTTCGGACCTGGCTCACAATTTCTCCTTCCGATACTTCTTCCAAATTCTCGAGTAGAATCTAAAAGTTCGAAAACTGGTAAAATCTGCATTCTTTAGAAGATTTAAAGTGTAATATCCGTACCTGATCAGTTTGTTCGAATAAGTCGGAAGTGTCAACTGACAATCGATCATCCTAAAAGTGATTAACTCAGAAATGTTTCTGATCTTTCTCACTTCCAATACTGCCATGTCTTCTGCTTCAATTGGAATTGCGCTAGGTGAAAGAACCTGCAAAAACTGAAAAAAAATAAAACATTCTCGGTTCGCGTAACGATCTCACTTCCGTCTCTTCCTGATCTGCATTTTCGAAATGAGAAGGATTAATGATGGGACTAGAAGCAGCAAGTGACTCGTAGGATGATATAACGTTTTCCTGCGGGTAAAATTAAAATAATTGACTCTATAATCAAAATGATACTAATTTATTTCTCGCAGTAATATCGGACGTTGAATCCAAGTAGCATTTTCAAGGGAATTCAACGACAAAAATAAACGAGCGAAACTGTGAAAATACAATATTTCTTAATTTGCCTCACATCCAATTCAGCAATTTCTACTCCTTCAGAAGGATAAGGGTTCGGAGAAAGAATAGGCATTATCTGAAACAATTTATTTTTAATTATTTGCGAATGATAATATGTTCTCACTTCCGTATCGTCCAAATCGTTGCGAGAAGAGTCGTGAATAGGACTAGACGCAGGAACGAGCTCGGTTAGTGATGTTTCCTGCTCATTAAAATATAAGGAGGTTGAAACTATTTTTGCAGAGACAAAATTCAAGTTTTGAGCAAAGTGGGATTTATGTACAAGCAATACGTGGATTTTCGTTAATTTTTGATTTCCCGGAAAATTGAGTAAAACGCGTAATAAATCTTTTTTCCCATCATGGCCCGAGATTTTTTCGAGTTTTTTTAAATTTTGTTTTTTTTTTCGTTTTCACTCATTTACACATGTATTTTATTATTATCAATTTATCAGTATTTCGCAGAACAAAATATCTTTCTTCTTGTTATCTTGTTTCTTGTAATCATGAGTCTCGTCGTGCGCTGTACCGTCTCGTCACATAGATCTGAATTCAGGATACGTCAACTCTCGTTACGCGAAATCGCACTACTCCCTCTCTCCCTCCATTACGCGAAATCCCACTGCGATTTCGCGTAAAAGTCGTCGACCACATCGGAAAAGAATAAAACGAACTAATGGTTGGTGTTTTGTTCTAAAGCGATAGCAACCGACCCGTGTGATAGAAGAAGGGCGAAATGAGAGGCCATTACGCGAAATCGCAGTGGGATTTCGCGTAATGGAGGGAGAGAGGGAGTAGTGCGATTTCGCGTAACGAGAGTTGACGTATCCTGAATTCAGATCTATGTGACGAGACGGTACAGCGCACGACGAGACTCATGATTACAAGAAACAAGATAACCAGAAGAAAGATATTTTTTCTGCGAAATACTGATAAATAAATTGGTGCATATTAGAACTGCGTTAAATTCACAATATAATATATTGACATTTAAAAAATGAAGATTATTGTTCACAAATGAGGGATTTCTGCAAAATGAAAAAAAAACTAAGGAACATGTCACGAAGTTACGCGAAAATATCGCTTTCTGGGAAAATAAAAATAAAATAGAATTTGGTACATGAATCTTGTTCTTCATTCCAAGTTTAGCCAAAACTTGGATTTTGTCTCTGCAAAAATAGTTTCAACCTCCTTATAT
>LS488063.1:154596-204468 GCA_900490705.1 Pristionchus arcanus
TCCACCGAAAGGAGGGACCGGAGGAGGAGGTCGAGGAGGTCGAGGAGGAACGGGAAGTGAAGGGAAGGGAGGTGGAAAGCGAGGGGGGGGATTGGCTAAGCGTAGCCGTCACATAATAATAATCCAAATTCAGTTTCTATACCATGTTCTTGTATTCACAAAGTTTAATCATTGTCTATATTGCATCTTTTACTATTCATGTGTGTTATTCAATGAAAACAAAAATAAAAATCCGTTTCAGTCTTGTTTCAAACATATAGCGGTCAGTAAAGAATTGTTTTCGCAGCGTACCTCAATACCACCATGAAAATCACAAAATGACGAAAAAAATACTCAAAAAATATTGTGTCCGATGGGTGCCGTATTTTGTCCATGGGTGCCGTGTATTTTTATGGGTGCCGTGTATTTTTATGGGTGCCGTTTATTTTCATGGGTGCCGAATTTTTTCATGGGTGCCGTATATTTTCATGGGTGCCGTATATTTTCATGGGTGCCGTATATTTTCATGGGTGCCGTATATTTTCATGGGTGCCGTATATTTTCATGGGTGCCGTATATTTTCATGGGTGCCGTATATTTTCATGGGTGCCGTATATTTTCATGGGTGCCGTATATTTTCATGGGTGCCGTATATTTTCATGGGTGCCGTATATTTTCATGGGTGCCGTTTATTTTCATGGGTGCCGTATATTAAGACAGAGCCAGATATTTTCTCTGCGAAACACTGATAAATAAATTGGTGCATATAAGAACTGCGTTAAATTCACAATATAATATATTGACATTTAAAAAATGAAGATTATTGTTCACAAATGAGGGATTTCTGCAAAATGAAAAAAAAAACTAAGGAACATGTCACGATGTTACGCGAAAATATCGCTTTCTGGGAAAATAAAAATAAAATTGAATTTGGTACATGAATCTTGTTCTTCATTCCAAGTTTAGCCAAAACTTGGATTTTGTCTCTGCAAAAATAGTTTCAACCTCCTTATATTGTTAAATCTATAAACATTTTTGATTATTACCTCAATAGCTGCAAGCGTGGGATCCAAATAAGGTATTTCCAATGGAATTGGTCCTGCTCCTTTATCTTTTCTCATTCGCTCTCGGAGTAGCTGCATCTTTTGCAGTGCAGAAATAGCAGGCTGAGGAATCGAAGTAATAAATTAAGTTTTTTGAGATGATAAGGTACAAATACATAATTACAATTGTGTCCAAATGCGCCTGGCAAATGAAGTTACCTGAAGTTCCGTAGGTCCATCAATTTGGTGATTGATGCCATCACAATTTTCTGCTGACGAGTCGGAAATTGTCTTTTCTTTCGATCGTATACGCTGACGAAATGCTATCATCTTCTCTATAGCACTGAGCGCTGGCTGCTGTAAAATGTTATTTTTGAACAATGTACGTTATTCATCTTGGGCGTAATTAAGATACCTGCAACAACCTCGAAGAATTCTCGGAAATAGGTTTGTTGTTATCACATTTCACGTTGACCATCTGAGAAAGAGCATTGATTATTGATGTTTGGATACTTTACCTCATTGTTTTCTGGATCGAAAGATTTAGAGTCTTTCGGCGACATATTTACACAGTCAGACGCAGACTTCTGACAAAATCGAATTGGGACATGGTAAATATATTTTAAACGAACCTGGAAATGAGCATCTTCATCATCCTTCGAAGAATGCCGAATGGGATCTTCCTCGATATGTGAGAGATTGGAAATTGTGGGCATATCGATAATTGAAGACGGTTGATCGGTTATGTCAAGAATGGGCCAATGGGGCTGTGTTTGTAACGAATCGGAGATATGAGGAGGGGCTGATAGAGAGGGAGACACGGGAGTATTGATATCATTTGAAGTTGGAGAAATGAGAGGAGGGACTGATGCCGAGACATAATTTGACGGCAATGGATGAATATGCGACTGTTGTAACAAATCTTGAGTTATTGGTTGCATAGATAGGATAGATACGGTTGCTGAATTATGATAAGTTGGCTCTAATTGTGAAGATTCTATTTGGCCGGTGACATTTTCTGAAGGAAGTACAATTCGAGATAGGAGAATAGGAGAGGGAACTTGCTCTAATAGAATCACATGCTGATTCTCAGCTAGGGCAAATGTATTCCAGGCCGAAATATATTGGAAGCTCGGAGATTGAGATGGAATATTGTGAAAGGGAGCATCCGAATGAGTAAAGACTAAAGTATAAGGTGTGCTATGCAGCTCTGAAAAGGATGAAAAGGAGATGGAATGTGGTGGGAGGGCTGATTGAGATAGCGCTGGTTCTGGAGGCATGAATGATGACCCTAATGAATTTGTTTCCATATTCTCGTTTAAGCGGTTGAGAGTTATTTGTTCTCCGGTAGACATGCACATGATAGGATTTGCTGAGGAACATGGTTCGGGATACAACAGAGATCTTGTGATAGATGCAGCTTCCAATCGCATTGCTTCAGCAGGAAATACAATTACTGGCTGACTGGTAATAAGAGGTAGTTGGGGAACATTCATCGGCGAATCCATGGTTGAATTAATGTGGGAGTTTGTTCCAGTAGGTCTTGGTTCCAAGGGAGGAGCAACAGTTGAGGTACAAAAGGCGAATGTTGGTTGTTGACTGTCCATATGAGCTGCAAGGAAAGATATTTTGAGGTGAATTTATGCAACAATAGGGAAAAAAGGAAGAACGAAACGAAATAGCGAAAGGAAGCAGGATCGCGCGAAATATGATTCATCGCTAGAATGATGGTGAAATAGAAGTTTCGCGAGGGGATGAAACTTCGCTTTAGGCCTTTGAATCTAACACACAGGGAGAAACGATAGAATATTGAGAATTGCGAAAATTGCAATGTTATCGCGACTAATACTCGAGGAAACAAGCGCCCATCACCACTAGTTATCGGCAAACAAAGGCGTCGAAAAGGAGAGGAGGAGATATCAAGTTTCAGGCATGGGGAAAATTACTCACCTTTCCTCACCTGACTTCACTGCCCATGAATGTCTAATGAGGCAGTGAAACAAAAGGGGAGGGAAGTTAGCGAGAGAAAATGCGAGGGGTGAATACCGGAAGAATCAACTAGCGCCTCTGCAACAGTTCGGACAACCCAGGGAGAAGAGAAAACGAGACTGATCGGATTAAGAAAATTGTAATTGCAAAAAAATGAGTTTCCCGGAGTGCAAAAATGAAGAAAGAAGTGTGAGTATAGGTCTGCTTATGACTGCGTGGCATAAGCGCCCAGCTCTTTTTGACGAAGGCTGTCACCCTCTTGGGGTGAGTTCCCATTGGTAACGTTAGACTCTAGCCTGCCAGAGCAATGAAGCAAGCGTGAAATGCGGGGATGTTTCATTCTTTATTTCAATTCCATTTTACTCAATTCATTCATAATTGATAAAAAGCCGTTTTGGAAGTGGCTCAAAAATGTTCTTTGAAAACTTGTTATCGAATTCGATTCTGATAACGAATATCTAGAAGTTTTTTGATGAATTATTTGAAAAATTTAGTCAAGATAAACAGCAGTTTTTGACGAAGGCAAGTCTAACTTCAATGTGGTTAGTTCCCATTGGCAACCGAAGACTCTAGCATGCAGGAGCAATGAAGCGACACTAATGTGAAATGCGATGATGTTTTGATGTATTCTTTTCCATTTTTACAATGTTTTCAGATTCAATATGCAACAACACGAACGTAGTTCATAATAGAAAATAGAAACAATGCAACAATGAAGTTTTTTTTCTCAGTATTTTGCGCAAGTTAGGAGATTGCATCTAAGTATAGGAGATTACAGGCTATACATAAAAATATATTGATATTGTCTAGTATGCACAATATATACGGCAGGAATCAGTCTGCATAGGATGCTTCTGCTTGATTTCCATGGAATGTTAATTGATAATTTCGAAAGGCAAGACTGGGAAGATTGGAATTGAATCGACGGCAGGATACGATGAATGATATTTGAGGTTGTGAAAAATAATCGTGAAAATTATAAAGAAATTTTCATTTTTTTATAAATATTTTTCACAATGCATCGAGTTGTTTCAAGAACGAAGTTAAGACGAGTTAATAGTTTTTTTATACATATCACTTATTACAATCGACGAACATGAAATTGGATATGTCAGAAAATGGTCTAGTGAGGAAATGGGTGGAGTGGTATTTAAGTGGATTGTGTTCTTCATAACAGTTTTCATTATATCTCTCATCAAATGGGATTATAACAGGATTGCTAGGCACTGTAATAGGGTCGGTAGGTGCTGTAACAAGTTCGCGAATTTCGCTCTCAATCACAGGCAATGGTAACGAAATCTCTGGGTTCAATTTTAAAGAATTTGCACGCAATGTTGAATGGACTGGAATATCAAAATGAGAACTCGAAACAAATGAATGCTCAGACATCAAAGAATAATATGTCGCAAAATTAAGCCAATCGTGATCCAGTGGCTGATATTGCCCATTATGAGTAACGGCAAACGTCGGGTGAATCGAAATTTCAAGAGATTGTGAGTTGAATTTAATCTGAGCAGGAGGAAGAGTAATAAACGCGTTGAGCTTATTGAATTCTGCTCGAGGATTAATTATGACTGCGGGTACATTGGGTGCAATGGAGTTGATTGGTGATGGATCAAATGTAGAAAAAGAATTGTAGATTACTCTATAGTCGAGTCCGGTAGAAAGATGGTGGCATTTGATACGATGTTCCATCTGAAAAGACTCATGTTCAGCTTTGAACCTTTTGAATTCATTTTCCCATATAAAAATATCTCACCCAATTTTTGAGAGAAAAGGGCTCCCTGTAGGTGACTTGTGTAGCCCACGATAAATCGTTGCAAAACGACGTTCTTCTTGAATATTTAACTCCTCGGAATACGTATACTTCGGTGGAGTCATGGGTATACTTCACAAAGATCGGTGGAAGAGGGATATTTAGTGGAAGATTGTTCTCTTTCGGCGAGGGGTTGATAAGCACTGGGAAGTTGAAGTCAATGAGAGTTGACACATTGAAGAATCCGTCCAGTTGCAAACTCAGGGAAATAGTTTCTTCCGAAATTCCGCTACTTCGACTTTCACTCTTGATCAATTCGGTAATCTGAAAAGTTAATTATTCGCTATTTAATAGTCGATAGATATATCTTATATTTTGTCAAATTCATCTAATAGTGTGCATTTGTCAATATTCATTATCTATTTACAACCATAATGAATACAAGCCATAATTAAACTCACGTAAGTTTGAAGTGTGATTGGGCAGTCATTTTCCATTTTATCTGAAGAAATATTATTCAGTTCTATTCAGATAAATCCCGTCTCGGTAAGATGTAATCGTACCGACAAACTAATATCAAACATGACAAATATGACAATCAACCGGCATGAAACATATCATCTATTTTTTGCTCAATAGCAAGATAAACGTGATAAAAGATAACGATATATGTAAAAGAGACTGAAGAGTGGGTAATCAGTGATGAAGTGAGGAAGGGGTGGAGAAGGAGAGAACAAGACGCTGACAAAAAGAGGTAAGAAAGACAGGTATGTTATGAAGGGAGGAATATTACAACTAGAAAGTGTGATATTCCCATCATTGGGTGAGATTTCTTTGTGAGATTTCAAGTGTTAATGCAGTAAAGAAGAAAAAAAACGTAATTAGAGACGGGAAAGAGGACGCAATGTTGCGAAAGGAAGAGAGATGAGGATATAAAGAGAGAAGAGAGAAAGAGAGGGAAGAGGGGTGGGGAGAGGTGCCGGGGTTTTTCGTTCCTGTAAATAAACTCTTGGCGACGCAAGTAAACCATTATTATTTAAATAACGCTTTGCATGAGCCTTTATTCTTTCGCGACAAAATAGAACAATTAATTTTGGATGCGCTTGAATATAATTTTGAATTAAAGAATATAAAATTTTTAAACATTCGTAAACTGGCACTAATTTTCGAAACAATTTTAAATGGACAATCTGAGAAACACAATAATTTTTTTCGCCAAATTTTTTTTTCGCCAATAATTCAATAGTTCAAGAACGAATACATTGCCCAGTTACGAGCATACTCCAAGAAATATCCTTTAGAATCGTATTATATAACCTATTTTATTAATTTATGTTCTTGAAATTGGTACATGCTATCGACGAAAATACGAATATATATTCTTTGAATCAGAATACAGATACATTACTGAAAAAAATGTAAGAAGAAGGATAGAAGAAGAGGTCGCAATTTAGAGTTATTAATATTTAACAAAGCGGATTTTATGAAATTGCTGTTGGTTATGCCGCGAAAATGGATATTCTACTTGCACTTGAAAAGAATTTGCAGCACGGTAAAAGAGAAAACTATCAAACAAGATAGTGATTAAAGAAGTCTAAAGGAAGGAGGGGGAAGCGTGACAGCCATATAGATCGATAGAGAGAGAAGAGGTGAATGAGGGGGAGGAGGAACTATTCTCCTATGTCTTGCTTGCTCTCTCCCGTCCTTCTTTCCCTAGAGGAGAGAGAGAGTCAGAGAGATACGAGAAGGAGGGGGGGGGGGGAGAAACGCGGTACATAACCTTCTTTCTAAATTTCCTAGTTGAGTCATGAAATATTTCAAGATCAGTCTCGCTGAAATGAGGGATGTTTTCAGGTCTTCCTTTTGTTCAATCTGGTCTGAAGTGGACAAGGTTAACGTGTAGAAACCCATCCCCAAAAGCTCGCCTGAGCCTGAAACCAACTGGTTACCCCATATCCGACATTACCGTACAATTCCAAAGTTGGTGAGTAAAGATTTACGAATAAAATAAGAAAACTTTGACTTTTCAGAGAAATGGAAAAGACGAATGGCCTGATCAACATATACAGCCGAACGAAGTCCACCTATTCTTGCGGAAGGCGACTGCTGTCGAGAAGAAACAGGTAATGATATTCATTCAAGTAAAAAAAAGAAGCTAACGAACCGATTTCCACAATAATACAATCGAATGTTTTTTCATTGCAGTATTATTTTGATATCTAATTTGATTATCAATTGAATTGATTATTGGTGTTTAAGATGGAAAGGAACGAGAAGAAGAAAAGGGAGCAGCGGATACAGCAAAACGTTTGAGGAATAGGATTGATGTGGAAGAGCTTCGCTGAATCTTTTTTTCCATTTCATTTCACTCTCCCCCCCCCCTCTCTCTTCCCCTCTCGTGTAGTTTCCAATTTCCCCGAGCCAAAGACAATTGATTTGCATATCGACTCAATTCTCTAATTTTCAATTGTTACTTGCTATCCATACCCCTCTTCCTCGATTGAATCCCTTACTTATCTAGCTATGTCTTGTCTACTCTGGTGTCATACAATGTATATTTCTTAAAGATTTCGGTTTTTCTCTCTTGAATTTCCTCATCTCAATCCGATTTTCTTGACATCATTTCCGATTCCCACTTTCACAAACTCGATCCGTTTTCCACATTCTTTCAATTTTTTTTTCGATACGATCTCATAGCCTCCCCATTATCGTTTCCTTCCTGATTCTATCGTATCCTGAGTATAGTTGAATTTGTTCAATTATAATAGGAGGAAGGTGGGTTCAGCTCGTAAACGTGAATAGACGCAAAAAATATTTATTGGAATAATAAAAGAGATTGCAGTTTGCACTGTCAATTGCAATCGCTTTGATCTGGAGCCCAATCAATTCCTTTGAAACCTCATCGAATATATTTCCTAACGAATACGATAAGGAATTCAGATTTCTTGATCGAAAGCTAGTCGAATTTGAGGAGAAGCTAAGGTACTTTCAAGGTCGTTTTTCTTACTTATTAAAAATTGTTTTTTGTAACTCATTATGTTTGAAACGTTGTATACCTAAACTATTGTAGATCATACAGAGGACAACTCGAAGCGGGAGTACCTATTTCTCATCTATTCCAACACGAATCAGAATTAAAGAATGAATTGATCAAGACCAGGTAACCATTTCCAAATACGATATTAAGTAAAAAGTAATTACTTTGGAGTTAGTACTATTTCTTCAGAGAGCAGTTACGCCTCCATAAAACGGAAGAGATCAAAGTACTTCGAAACGAGAAGATCATCAAACTAAAAGCGCTTATTGATGTCATTGAAAGGTCCAGTGTTTTTCTAACGTGCTGTTTTTTTGATATTTTAAATCATTGGAATGGATTGTGCAGAATGAAACGTTTTATGATCTGAAAGTATTTCTCAGTGCTTCTCTTCAGATGTCTGTATCTGTGCACCCCTCCTGCAGCAGCATAAGTCTACTGATTTATATTTTTAAAAATAATATGTATTTCATTTTTATCCGAACAAAGAAGTAAGATAAAGACTTTTTCAAATATTTTTTAGTTAATAAATATGCGCTCAAAATTTCCAGAAAAATCGACATCTTCATGTGTACCGAAAAGCACGACTACGGTTGCGATAAATAATCAAACTAACGAGGTCTACAGACGCTTTTGGGGACTCGCAACAGCTGAACACAAAACAGTCACTGGCTCACAGTCACTGGCTCAATTCCCACCGCACTTGAAAGCTGCTGGAGTACTAGAGAATCAACGGCATTGGCGATGGTATTATCTCACTGATTTTATCGCATTTTATATCGATGCAAAGTGGAAATTCAGCTAGCTGATAATACAAAGGAGGATGAGGGTGCGTTCGAAATCGTTGACCTTTTACTAAAAAACTAGAAAAGCAAGTTTTGCTCAACAACCACACAAAAAAGTTCACAACGTATTGAGCATTTTTTTAAACTTATATGGCGATGAATTAATAGATTCCTAAATTGAAATAACAATTTTTATTGAATTATTAGGAGCAGAGTATTCTATGCAAAACTCTGTTAGCACAGCCATTTTTATGCGCTGATCTTTTTTCGATTCACATTCCTGATCGGGGAAAGATAATTTCTTGGCCGATTTCCTATACTCTCGGCATATTTTGTGTGATTAGCTTCCATCCTACGCTGTTTTAGCTGAGCAGTTCATTTAGTATATAAACCGTGTTCACTCTCTAATAAACACACCTCATCCCACTCATTGATCCATGAATTCATTCATTCTCCCATTCGTACTCTTTGTGATCACTTCTCATGCCGCAGCGCAGTGCTCGACTGTGCAGCATCCAAAGTAAGATTTGTCGATAATCTAATCTTACTAACCAAATCTTTGTTCTTCAGTTGCTTAAATTTCGTGAGAAATGGGTTCTGCAACAACATGGGTTACACGCTGGCTCAGAGGTATCACATATTCACCAATACATTCAATACTGATAGGCTTCAGACAAGCAACGTCTGGTATCTCATATGGACTGTGCAATGGAGTGGGTCAACCCACAGGAGTTTGTGACGCCGATGCGAATGTCAAGTTAGTGACAATACAATGACCGAACAAGACACATTTCTGTGCGAAGATCTATGAATCTGAAGATATACATCTATGAATTAGCGAAGATATACATCTATAAAATAGCGAAGATCTATATCTATGAATTGAAAATGTGTAATGATGAATTACAGCTGCGCTACTTGGGCGAGACAAGGATTCTGCACTAATTATCCTAAATCAACGGTTGATATCTACTGCTGTTGGAATTGTTCCACTCCGGTAGTTCCAACTCCACCTGCAGCCGCCACAGACGGAAACGTCAAGTGAGAAATTAGAGTGATAAAGATCAAAAAAGAGATTATGCCTCCGGACTGAATTGGGCATGACTGCTAACAGTGACAACAGGACGCCAGATGTTGTAGATGTAAATAAGTTATCCCGAGCAAGTCATCAGTCGTATAAGAATCAAATTTCAGTTGTGCCAAATGGACGGCAAATCCGACGAACGCTTTCTGTGTCAGTACAATGACCACGGAGAACAAGGCTCTTTTCTGTGCCAAAACGAGCTAATTCGAAATTGTACGTTTATGCATTCACTTCTGCTATGTGTATTACGTGATTGTTCTAGAAAAAAGACTGGATCAAGTTAGGTAATTAAAAAGAGGGGGCTTCTTTACCGCACATTCCGAATCTCACAAAACGACAGTTAAAGACACGAGTTCTGCTTTTGCAGACAGTTGTATATATTTCAGAAGCCAACCGCTGACTGTGCTCTCTACACCTCTCTACAAACGTCTCAACGATGATAAATTAACATCATCAACCTTCCCCTCATCTCGCGCGTACACTTGTTCTACTAAGAAGACTCCACAATTATCTTCAACCATGCCGAGAATTACCGAGTATCATCTATTGCTCTCTACACCGTAACGGGAACAACATTCGCCCGTGGTACTCCATCCAGTCGAATTGCCGCTCCCGGAACTGCCGTTCCATCTGGAGCTGTCGCTGGAACGGATGAGAACATTCGGATGATAACCTACTGGATGAGAACTAAATAAATTTTTGAGCGTCGTAGTATTTTGTCAGTACATTATAAATCGCACAATCGGAAGAAATCGAAAAATTTTGGTTCTCATCCATATATCATCCGAATGTTCTCATCCGACCTAGTGCCGAACTGACTATCACTTGTACACACCGCTTCTCATTTGTAATCGTCAAGAGATGGTCGATTAAAAACAGGAGACCCTTCCCTGGCTATAGGATTGATTAAGCCTCAACTTGTGGCTCACCTGATTCTTGCTTGACTTTTTCTGTGACCCTTGGGAGAATGTAACAGTGAAGTAACTATTTCTGTCATGGTTATTATATGTGTCTGATGAGTTCGTGTCAGAAAATCTTGCTTTATTTCAGCTGAATAGCGTCTTTGCTGCAGCGGGTTGCACAGTAAAATTGTTCGCGGTCGCGGCGCCTCCCGCGACCAACACTGGCGAAGGTGCATCGTCAGTTATAATTATTTATCGCCGAAGTAATTAATCAGGGACTAAAAATTTACTTGAGCACTTTAGAATCGGCTCCGGAACTGCCACTACAAACTTCTTCCCGGTGGATACAGCTGCGAATGGAGCACTATCCTACACTTGCGTCTGCGCATAAAGGAACCTTTGTTTCCGTATATTACAACCTTCCATGATGATAAACAAATTGCAAATATTTTTCTCGCTTTCCGAAAATCTCCGTCGCATGCGGCTAGACGTTACCCGGGCATGGGGAAGAAATGAGAAGAACTGTCAAATGACTTTCCCAAAAGGACTACTTTTCCAGTTCACATTCTATTCTCTACTCCTCCATCTCTTTCCCTAATGTCGTATCCTATCCTCCCCAGACCGCGCATCCTCTGTAATTAGCTTCATCCCCGCCGTCTCATTTGCTACCACCTGCGTCATTAGCCGACCCCCCCCCGCTTCCTTTATCCCTCCTCGCCTCATCTCTCATTTGCACTGATCCTCTCATTATCCCTCCCCTTCCCCTCTCTACTCCATCATCTCTTCCCCTAATGTCGTTGTCCCTCCCCGTCTACCCTCCCACTGTATCTGCATGATTCTCTTCACTTACTTACACTTACTGAATTGCTCTTCATTTTCACCTCTTTCGTCTCTTTTCTTCTATTTAATATCGGCAAGGAGGAAATCTCCGACCGTTCTGGTAGCAATCCGTATTCAACCATTTTTGAAAATTATTTTGTTGGTAAAAACATTTTCAACATGACAGATTGTATTACAGATTGTTCGACCTATATTCGAACTCCTCAGCCGTTTGCGCTACAACTGCAACACCAACTGCAAATTAAACAGAATTATTGAAAAAATTAAGGTGATTTTTGCACTATTTATGGATTGTAAAAATATTTATTTAAAACAGAGACGTGTGGAATTAGGAGATACCGCTCTCCATCAGAGAGAGAATCGAGAGGGAACCAGATTTATCAGTAGTCGCAAAGTTGCGCTGATCAAGATGGGGTATCAGAAGGCCGTTCTTCTTTCAAGATGGTCATTTGGAGGGGTCTCGGGCAAGAAATCCATCCATCTTTGCGCGAGAGATACGAGCCTGGATTCTGAGGGACCAAACATCTTAGGCGGTCATACCCATCACACGGCGACCAGTCCGGTTTGGATGGGGATTGAGTCCTTAGAGAGAGAATCGAGAGGGAACCGCTCGCGACGATTAACAGAAATGAGAATGCCCGACACTCAAGCATAGTCTACGATTTACGTCGCCTAATAGCTCACCTTATTCAGATTGGTGGAGCACGATCGACGGTAGTCGTCTCTGACCGAGGTGCGGAGGAACAGTGGGAGAAGGACCGACTCGAGAAGCACTACAGGGAGGTTGGTGATATGGATTGAAGATACTCCTCCAGTTACTTCACCTTTGAGTCAGAGTTGTGGACTCATCTTCTGCTCAAACATTGTGTAGGAACGGTAGACTAGGAGGAAAGGATCTTTATTCCATCACAGATCTGGCCAAGAGAAAATGAGAAGGATGTCTTTTATAGCACCGCAACTAATAGCGACCTTGCGCTTTGCCTTGACTAGATAACTGTCAATATCATTCTCTTATCATATCGTTACTGATCTTATGGGGCAATCCCTAACATTACAGTGTCATCATACCGTCTACTACAACCGCCTTTCCCCTTCCTAAACAAGCAACGAAGCTCGAGAAGCATTCATGAGATCATCGGAGAAGTTGCTGAAGGTGAATTGTTACACTTTGACACTTTTGATCTCTGGAAAAATTGATATCCTTGCAGGCATTCGAACCTGCCGTTTTTGCACAGTCCAAGTGAGCAATCGGATCTGTGAAAATAATGGAATTATTTTTGCTATATTCTATTTATATTAATAAATATTTCTGTTTTAACAATTGAACAGTTTCCCTACAATTCAATAAACACACACGATCCACTAGAGAGACAATTTCAGATGAGCTCATGTGTTCGATGGAGATTATCAATTAGTGGTTACACCTTTCTGCTCCTTGTGAATATTCCTAGTCATTGACAAACAATAATCCGGAAAGCCACAAAAAATATATGGCCCTTCTTGTTTGGCCGCTCACCTTTTTCTTTCTATTTCATTTTACCTTTTCTCTTCTCAAGTGAATCTCCATTTCCCAGGAATAACCGCTAGAATACTAGATGGAGAGAGTGGGCGAGTGAGAGAGTGTGGGCAATGAAGAGAGTTAGACGATTGCTTCCCTTCTGCTCATTCTTCATTTTCACCAGTTTGATTCTCATTATCCACCTCCCTTCCCTCCTCCCACTTTTAGTAGCCAATATTTTCTCTTCTTGTTACCTTCTTTTTCTTCGCGTTATTTCCTCCACATTTTACTTCATCTTCCATAATCCTACCCTGACTTCTTCTAATTTTCATGCAATCATCTTTCCTTCCGCCCCGTCCATTATAGACAAAGCTATCCTACTCCGATACCTTCTTGAACCCTTTATCATCTTCCCTTTTAGTGATTACGTACTCTGCTACACCCCAATCTTCTCATCTCCTCTGTAATTATCTTCCCTTGCATCCGTCTGGGTCATAATCCCACTCTCTCTCTCCTTCCAACTGTCTCTATCTTTATCTCTCACTCTCCAACGCACATTTCATTTGCGAGGATCCTCATCTTTTCCTCGGTGCTAATAATATACAGTCTTGGTCTAGGCGACGTAACTAAGAGCAGATTATTCAAAAAGTTCTACGACTTGGTCTCTCCCTACATGGAGGATGCGATAGAATCCCAAGGAGGTGCCTTACCTTGTCTCTTCCCCTTTGTTTTCCTATTCCTCTCATTCTTTTTCTTTAGTTATCCCATTACAATGTAACGTGAGATTATTTTCCATTCCAGTCGGATCTCACTTTTGACAAACGTTCGATAGAGCGGAGAAGGGTACAATGTGGTAGCGTTTGACACAAACAAACTCAGTTGTACAATTTATCCTTATCAAAAAGATGCTATATTCGCCTGCTCACAAGCTACAGCACAGTGATTGTAGGTGAGATAAGGCATCGCACCGAGGGCTTGGCAACAAAGCTTGGCCGTTAGGGAGGTAGGTAGCCCTGCTGATAATATGGATTATGAATATTGATGAATACAGAGATTTGATGAAAGTTAGCTTGTTGAATATAAATATTGAATTTTCTAGTCTCAATTTTGTAGTTCATTACCTCGGACAGCACACAATTTCTGTTCAGAGCTAAATTCCGAATCAATGCACTGAGCACTCCAATCGGGTGTTGGAAGTTTTCGTTCATAATATAGTATTGATTTCCGCTCATATTGCTTATTATTGGCCATACCGTCTCGTGAAATATTTTTGTTGTGTGTTCCTTGAGTCTTTACGGCGCAGAACGCAATAGAACGTGAGTAGAACGCTAAATTGTAAAAAAATCAAATTCCAAAAATATCAAAGAAGAAATGAAACAACAAACGGTGAACAAGGGACATTCATGAGTTAAAATTGCGGTAAATCAATTTCTTTACTGGGAAATATAGAAGAAATGAAATAGGGATGAGCGCGGAGAGTACGAAATAAGAGAAATGGAAATCGGCGAATGAGAAGTGAGAAGTATGTTGTAGAGTGACGCATCGACATTTGAGAGAAAAAGAAGGGAGCTGAGTGGAGAAAAGAATGTTCGAAACCTCAAAAATATTAAATGTCATTGTGTAAATATTTGGATTATTATGGGGATTCAGATTCTAGAATTAAGAGAAAGGCGCTGGGAAAGTACTTGATAAGAACACCAAAATAAATATTAGTCTTAGAGTAGGTATATTAAGGCTTAGGACGGACGGTTGCAACACAAGGATCTTAAATACAGCATTGTGACATTAATAACGTACTCAATCGCACGGATAGACAATACAATTCATTCAATTAACTAAATCAGTGTAGTGCTCTTCTTCTCCTCTTTCTCCAACGTTGGGGAGAAGAAAAACATGAATGATGACGTTGTAAGATGGCATGAAATCGTTGAGCACTGCGATGCTGATGAGTGCTGATTGATCTCTGGCGTACGATTGAGTGTGAAGCTTCCACATGTTTCATTTCTTGCTGATGAGTGGATCAGGTGTGCGAAGAAGCCATTTTATCCTCTTTCTCGACAGTTTGAGAATATCGTCGACTCTACAATTACGCAATGCGTTCTCGTTTCTTTGAACAGCGAGGAATAACAAGAATGCAAAATATCACAAATTACAGGAAAAGGCTTACGATATTAAGCAGCCTCATCAGGTCAGTTTGGATTGACCATCACGACGACAGTGATCTTGTCTCCGTTTTTCAATTGAAGGGAAGGGAGATGTCTGTGTCGCTTATTCTGATTCCATCTTCTAAAAATAAGAGAAGAGTCGGGAGTGATTGTATTTGTTTAATCGACCAGGAAGGGAAGACATTATCGATTTTTGATAAAGTGAGAGTCGGAACCACATTTTTAAAATGATACGATGGTAATTGCATTCCTGATAAAATATTCCGCGCGGCAATCGCGTTTGCTCCGCCCCTTTTCACTTTGTTTTTCGCGTTTTTAATGATAAAACTGGATTTCTGGAATGGTTTTACGCTCGTCAAGCATCAATTATATATCTAATGGGGTGAAGTTTAATAGCAATTTCGTTACGCGCGGAACAATAAACAACTTCGCGTCAAAATGTGATACCTAAAAACAGATACCAGGTACCAGGAACCAGGTGCCAGCCCCACCAGGCCCCAAACCATGGCACAAAGATAATGATAGTCGGAACATGAAACAAGGTACCAGGAACCATGGTACCAGGTACCAGGAACCATGGTACCAGGAACCATGGTACCAGGTACCAGGAACCATGGTACCAGGTACCAGGAACCATGGTATCAGGTACCATTTACCAGGTACCAGCCCCCACCAGGCCCCAAACCGGAACCATAGTATCAGGTACCATTTAGCATGAACAATGGTACCATGTACCAGGTACCAGCCCCCACCAGGCCCCAGTACGAGCACTCATCAGCTCACAAGCCGTGGTCTAGATATGTCGTGAGTAGGTACCATACTCCAGGTGCCAGGCACCGTGATGCCAAGTACCAGCCCGCACCATGCCCGAAGCAATGGACCTGAGATGATTATCTTCGGTACCAAGGACCAGGTAGTACCTGGTGCCAACTCCGCTGTTGCCAAATCGTATCCATTTTTGAATTCAAATTGAATTTCTACAAATTTATGTATGGAATACTCAAAAACGTTTTAATTGAATTAGAAGGAATGATTGATTCTCGACGCGCGCTCACTCTATTTCCTCTCCCTCATTCTCCGCTCGTTCGCTCTCGCAGATAGGTTGGTTCACATTTTCGCTCTCATTTCGCTTTGAATTCGTTATTTTTCGTTATTTTTCGATATTTTTCTTAATTTATTTTTGTTTTAGGAAATGGAAGATGCCAGAAAGCGAATCCTGAGACGAAGGGCGCTCTCGCCGCAGACAGTGAGGGCTATATTATATTATATTATAGAGAAAAATATAATAAGAGAAAAAAAAAATAAATAAATAAAAAAAAATAAAATAAAAAATTTTATCAACTAGCCAGTGCAGTATTTTTTTCTACCTTTTTTGACTGAGTTTGATGCTATGTATGTGCTCTTCTACGCTTGTCGTAAGGGCGCTAAATGCTTTCTATTCATGATATCAATTTGAATTGAACTCATCATTATATCAAGGGTCAATATGATTCAACGATTTTATACAATCCATTTATGCATACCTACGCTGTCATTATGTTCAAATGATTCAAACGAATATTCAGGCTCACTCGAAGAAGGAGGAGGCTACGACCGAGGAGGCCGCAACGCCCCAGAAGAATGAGGTAAATCCGATCTTTATGCTACCTTCTCGTATCGCCCTTTTTCTGACCAAATTGTTTTTTAATGCGGCTTGCTTCATCGATTAAATCAACTTAGGGGGTATGATGGGCACTACCATTCGCCAAATCACTATTACATGATTTATCTTCCTTGGACATTTATATCACAGACTTTCTGTAAGAGTGTAGGAATGCCGTCCACTAGGAAAAAACTTTTTGTCCCCGATTCCGATGAAACTTGGTTGGTGGGTACCCTTAGGGGTAAGGAGGAGATTCAAAAACTTTTTTGGGTCAATTATCGATTTTATCGATTTTTACGGCCCAAATCTTTAAATGGCCATAACTTCCTTCATTTTCATCGCACAGCGAGCGGATTTTTCGCGGTGAATTAGTTTCAGAATTCTCTACAAAAAGTTGAAGAAGCACAATATGAAAAAAATTGGTCTTCCACCTGAAAAATCGATAAAACCCATTTTTTGATCGAAAAAGTGTCTGTTTCTCGAAAATGTACCGAAAACACAAAAAGTTTTTTTGCCTTAAAAGTTTCTCCAGACCTATTGTGTTGTCACTGCATAGTTGTTTTTTGATATCTCTGGCCGCGGGATGTCGCTTACTAGTAGAGTCCGAACATAGTCGTTTATTTCGAAAAATCGGTCTTTTGACCATAACTTGCTTCAAAATGGTCGAATCAGGATTTTGAAAAATGGGAAATTTAGCTTTCAATGAGACGAAGAAAAAAGGTTTAGTCCAAAAAAGTCGTAGGACTACCCATTTTCGAGTTATTCTGGAAAAACTGCTTTTCCAGAGGGATTTCACTTTGTGTGTCGGCGGGAAAACGCTCTTTGCCGTTTCATACTTCGATAAATTGTATATATATATTTTTTTTTTAATTGTATGCAGCAATTCCGTATGAATTAACATTTCATTAAGTTGGTCTCTCACTGACCGTCTCCGTATCCCACCCCACGACAACTGCTACTTAGAAGGGAAGGAGAGTGGGAAGTGTTAGGGAGGGACCAACTTACTCTGGTGTGAATTCCATGCGGAATTAGCGCTTAAAAATAAAATAAATAAATAAATGTATACAATTTATCGAAGCATAGAAAGCAGTTTTTCCAGAATAACTCGAAAATGGGTAGTCCTACGACTTTTTTGGACTAAACCTTTTTTCTTCGTCTCATTGAAAGCTAAATTTTCATTTTTTCAAAATCCTGATTCGACCATTTTGAAGCAAGTTATGGTCAAAAGACCGATTTTTCGAAATAAACGACTATGTTCGGACTCTACTAGTAAGCGACATCCCGCGGCCAGAGATATCAAAAACCAACTATGCAGTGACAACATAATAGGTCTGGAGAAACTTTTAAGGCAAAAAAACTTTTTGTGTTTTCGGTACATTTTCGAGAAACAGACACTTTTTCGATCAAAAAATGGGTTTTATCGATTTTTCAGGTGGAAGACCAATTTTTTCATATTGTGCTTCATCAACTTTTTGTAGAGAATTCTGAAACTAATTCACCGCGAAAAATCCGCTCGCTGTGCGATGAAAATGAAGGAAGTTATGGCCATTTAAAGATTTAGGCCGTAAAAATCGATAAAATCGATAATTGACCCAAAAAAGTTTTTGAATCTCCTCCTGACCCCTAAGGGTACCCACCAACCAAGTTTCATCGGAATCGTGGACAAAAAGTTTTTCCTAGTGGAAAAACGTGCTCTTTTTCCTACACACTTACAGGAAACCTGATATATGCAATATAAATGCATTATTTTTATAGGTGCCTCCTCAGAGTGGTCTGGCTGAGCGTCTGAGAATTTTGAGTTAGCCACCACCGAAAGAATTTGCAAATTAAAGTAGGGATGGCTTCGTTGAAAAAACGACCGTTCTGTGTAGACTGATTTCAAAAATTATTTGTCAAGGAGCTAATTAAACTGGCGGTCTTGCGCTTGCTTCACCGCTGGGTGTTTCGCAACTTCCTATGACAGGCAGAAACGTAGCCACATGATATTGCATCGGATAGGTCATGTAAAAAAATGACTTATCTTTTGCAAAAATGAAATATGTGGAATTTGGAAAAGGTCGCCATTCCCTGATACTCTTCTGTATGTTTAAGTATATAATCTTGTCTACAACATAATCAGTATTTTATTGTCAATATCATGATAACGTTCAACAACAATTTAAACGATGGGAAAACGAGAGCACCTGAAAATCGTACGATGTTATCTCAAAAAACAGATCAATTATTGTCACCCGAATTGCAAATCGGGTTTTGCAACTGTTTCCATGCTGCAGAGATATCCTTCCTGTGATGCGAATCACTAAATTGGTCGTGGGTGCAGAGAATCGATTGAACGGGACCATTAGCGTTGCAATCAGAGTACCTTGTCTGGAATATATATATGAGGCCGTTCGCGTAAGAATCAACAAAGCCCAACAGGGGTCTGGAACAGGTCAAAAATTCAAGTGGCTCAAAAATATATATATTCATTGATTCATTGTTTATCCGAATTCGGATGGGAGTTCTAATACCAAAATGTAGCAATCTGATCGTTTAACTTCTGGGATCTGATCTTTTACCAAACACGTCTGGTCGTTGAATTTAGTTCGTCCCTCAACACCCCGACTAGATACGCGATATATTTGAATACTTACATATTGAGTGGCAACAACACCATCATTGTAGACTTTATCTACTACACGCTCTGCGACAATTCCAGTAAAGAATACGTCCTCCCCTTCGATAATCTGAAGTTATTTTCTACATTTGTATTAAATTGAATATATAATTATTCGATCCGAAATTTCAGATAATTTATTTGCCATCTCCACTTACATGGTGTTTTCCTATCCTTTCCATAATCTTTTCAAATGCAATACGGGACATAACGTAGCCTGCGCCACGGCAGAAACGAGGATATCGGCGCCCAGGGTAGTCCAAATAGGAGGTATACCTAAGTTATTGACGCTCGTTACTTTAAAAACATATTTCTTATAACCAATAAAGAAAAAATCCGAAAAAAATTAACGAATACCATTGGTCGCCTTCGTTTCTGTATGGAGCTCCACCCCAAACACTTGTGCAAACCAGAAAATTGTTCGATCTGAAAATGAATTCGTATTGACCAAGGACTTTATTTCATTCATACTTCTTTTCGAAGTATTTCAGTGTCGGATACAATCTATCAATATGCACTACCGTATCCGAATCAATCTTGGCAAGGAACTCAAAATCAACGTGTCTGTTAAGCCATAGGAATCCGGTTTCAATCTGAAGTAACGAATTAATGTGATCTCTAAGCCTCATTTTCAACCTTGTAAACCATATTCCGATAAGTTTCTTCGATATCAATTTGAAGAATATCTCCATTCATTGCTGATTCACTATTCAAGTCTGGTGACCGTCCGACGAGAAATATTACGAGAGCATTTCCGGTCTGCAAAACTTGCTAATTTCAAGATCACGAAATATACCTAAAAAAATTACCTCCAGAGATTTCGAAGCTTTCGCTGTTGCCCACTGTTCCCTGATCTCTCTTCTCAGATCTACTTCCTTCGCAGAAGAAATAACGAGCACAGCTATACCGTATTTATTGTTCTTATTATAGTTTGGGGAGTGAAGAACAAACCTGAAAAGAAGATTCAAAAAGACTGAGAAAAAAGTCTAAAACGCACTTGTCTATGGATCCCGTGTTAATCAATTGATGGAGCGTTTGGTTGGCATTTTCTCTTTTTGTCCTAAAATGATTTCAGTAATGATTCCAATCTCTCTATAAAACCTGCCAAGATTCGTTGAAAGTAGCAAGAATGACAGCAAAAATGACGATGACTTTCAGAACTCTTGAAACCTTCCGAAACCAGAACGACATAAGACAAGAATACGGAGAAATACTTCAAGAAACTTATACTTAGTAGCAAAAAATTATGTAGTTTACGGACGGTATATAGCTGAAGGGAGAGCAGTTATACTTATATGAAGAAACAAAAGCGAGGAGAAAAGGGTACTATGTGAATCACCTTCCCGGTGTCGGCAGAATTGCATGTGCTGATTCACTGCAGTGGAATTGAAAAAAATCTGCATCGACATTACATAATTTGAGTTATTGATTTTCGCTAAAACTGCTTATTGAACTTAAATTTGTAATAATTTAAAAAGGACGAAGGAAATGTCAAATTTGAAGCTTAGCACTTCTCTACGAATTAACGAAAGAGCATCGTAACGAAGGAACAAATCACAGGCAATTTGGAATACTCCAGGGAAGTATTCGTTGGCTTGATAGGCTTTCGGATCGGCCGAGTGAGAATTAATAAAATTACCTCGTTCTGGAATTAACTCAAGCTGCGTCGCAACATGTTCGGAATTGAATTGTCATCGACTATCATGGCCGAGTTGGAATAACTGAGATCAAGGTGTCTGGGGATGGCTGTGAGGGTAACTGCCCTGCACAAAAGAAGTAAAGGTGTACCCAACAATAATTGCATTTGAAAAAAAAATGTTGTGATGATTCGAACAACAACAACGGTCGTAGAATCTCTTCATAATCATTCTCCTCTTCCTCACCATAGCATCATTATGAACGTCTTCTTGACATATGTAAATTGCTTATTGAGTTCCATTTTGAATTTAAAGAACGACTCGATTTCTTCTAGCATGAATTCAAAAGCTTGGTGTTATTCAAATACGGAAAACGCAAGCTCAAAAGACAATGAAATAGCTAGCTGACTTCCAAGATAGAGTGCCTAACATGAAAGCTCGAAATTTATTATGACCGATATCAGATTGAGAAGAAAGAATATTTCAAGCGAAATAGTGCCCGTCTCTTCACTCTTCATGCTCTCTCGAGCTATTCTCCGTGATACAGTGGTTGAAATGAAAAGAATCGGGCTATTTCAGTCCTCGCTGAGGTGATGAATCTAGCCCCATTGATAGGGATATTCTTCTCTTTTCTGTTTTCATTCTTTCATCTTCCTTCCTCTCCGAAGCCTCTTCCTCTCAAGATGTGCATTATCCAGTTACTACTGAATATCATCTGCTACAAGTATTGCTTGTCAGGTACTAATGTAAAACAAAAGTTTTACGTGCAAATTGCTTCTCATTTTCGCACACTAGACAAAAAGCGCTTCATTTTTATGAAAAAAATAGCTCATACTGCCACAAATTCTTAATCCGTTAACCTGTGTTTTTAGTTTTTTTTTTATTCAGGGGGTTTAGAGCTTAGTCACATGTCACCAGTTGATGAATTTACTAGATGGCTATGAAATATAAATCAGCATTCAGACGAAGATCTAATTGAAATAAACATGTCTCCGATCTCGCCTTCGTCTACCAAAGGACAGCCCGCAACTGATGTGGAGCTCGGTAAGTATGTTTATGAAATAGCAATCAGATCCAATAAAAAATCCAGTTAGAATATTGGTACAAGTGCGTTTCCTATTACTTATAGCGTCCACGGCAACCGTAATATGCTACTAATACACGAGAAATTTCAGGGCACAATTCCGTGAGAACAGAGGAACCCCGGAAGAGTGGTGACTCGGATTCAATCCAAGAGATGATGTTGGGAAGATCCCATTGATTGGAAATGACTTCTGTCACTCCCAATGTTCTCCGTTCCGTCTTTTACTCCCATGCTCTGATTATCAATTTCAGGAGACCGAGAGAGATAAGAGAGATAAAGTGTTGATCATAATCTTGAGGCCTTGTGATACGGAAACCGTGAAGCAAAAGGGATTCTTAGCCATGCTTTATTGATCATGGTTTTGATCGAGAATCATTCTACGTCTTCTCACTTCTTCTTGATCACTCCGTGAGTGTCGCGACGAAGTCTCGCCGCTATTCCCTCCTTCTCTCCCTGGAAGACCCTCATCAAATTTGGTACGGATAAGACGGACGTAGGTAGTCTTAGAGAGCGTAGCAGTCGTTTCGAAATATGTTTCAACTATGGCTATCGATTTAGTAATCGTCGCCCTCTTCCACACACACACTCACAGAGGTGTAGGCGGTGCCGGGCTTGCTCTCGAAGCTCTTGAACAGCGACGAGTTGCCGTTGAACTTGGACTTGACAGTCTCGGCGATTGCCGCAGCCACCTCGGACGTCTGCTTGTACCTGCAAATATATTTTTATTGTTATTATTATTTTTAATATTAAAAAAATATTATTATTATTATTAAGAGCTGTTGTTATTGCAGTCGTAAGGACAGGAACTACTCGCATAATATCTGGAATACTCGGAACTTTTGACAATCTCGTTGTAACAATGATTACGGACAATTATTCGCCAGCTACACAATCTGATTTTGAAAAAAAATATGCAAAGGAGCTACGTTCCTGATTTTCATTCTACTAGAAATGAAAATTAAATTAATTAAATAACTAAAATACTGACGCGTCCAACTCGGTGAGTCCCTTGTGGCTCTTGGTCACGTCCTGCGTGAGCTCCGACAGCGGCGAGAGACCGAGTTTGCTGCAAATTAACAAAACATTCACATGTGATATTAATAAATTTTTTTTTTAATTTTCTGATATCACAACAAGAGTTAGCAAACGGGATTCACGGCTATGTTTTTTGATCATGGTCTGTGACGAGAGTTATTTGTAAACATCTCACTTCATTTTGCAAGGTCCACGAGTATCTCGACGAAGGCGAGAAGCGATTCCGCCCAACTCGACCTAGAAGAACTTCTTGTACCATGGTTGGCCATACGGGTCAGACGGACGACGTCAAAGAGCACAATCACCTCCTCTTCCTCCTCCTCCATATCCTCATCCATACCTGTCCAGCACTGGCGGCGGGTGCGCGAGGCCTGCTCAACCACGTATAGGGATACATGGTATTGGTCAAAAAAAGTTGTCAGATCGATTATAGCTACCGTACCCATCATGACATACAGTACCCCAAATTACCGTATACCACTACCGTATCCCGAAATATCGCGAACTGGCTTTTTTTATTTTGTTTTTTCGAAATTCCGCGAGGCCTGCTCAACCATGTATAGGGGGTCATGGTCATACTCGGAACTTTTGACAATCTCGTTGTAACAATGATTACGGACAATTATTCGCCAGCTACACAATCTGATTTTGAAAAAAATATGCAAAGGAGCTATGTTCCTGATTTTCATTCTACTAGAAATGAAAATTAAATTAATTAAATAACTAAAATACTGACGCGTCCAACTCGGTGAGTCCCTTGTGGCTCTTGGTCACGTCCTGCGTGAGCTCCGACAGCGGCGAGAGACCGAGCTTGCTGCTAATTAACAAAACATTCACATGTGATATTAATAAATTTTTTTTTTAATTTTCTGATATCACAACAAGAGTTAGCAAACGAGATTCACGGCTATGTTTTTTGATCATGGTCTGTGACGAGAGTTATTTGTAAACATCTCACTTCATTTTGCAAGGTCCACGAGTATCTCGACGAAGGCGAGAAGCGATTCCGCCCAACTCGACCTAGAAGAACTTCTTGTACCATGGTTGGCCATACGGGTCAGACGGACGACGTCAAAGAGCACAATCACCTCCTCTTCCTCCTCCTCCATATCCTCATCCATACCTGTCCAGCACTGGCGGCGGGTGCGCGAGGCCTGCTCAACCACGTATAGGGATACATGGTATTGGTCAAAAAAAGTTGTCAGATCGATTATAGCTACCGTACCCATCATGACATACAGTACCCCAAATTACCGTATACCACTACCGTATCCCGAAATATCGCGAACTGGCTTTTTTTTATGATGTTTTTTCGAAATTCCGCGAGGCCTGCTCAACCATGTATCATGGTCCAAAATGGGGTGGTAGGTCATGGTGGAGCATGTCCCTGAAACATATCCCAAAGTGTTCTACAGTATGCAATTATCGATTTTTGGCTACCGTAACCCTACCGTACCTCGGTTCGGCGGGTCAACCATTTTAGCCTTGGGGCATACTTTTTCCAAAGTGGCTGAAATCGTTCGGGAAATTTTTCTACCGTAATCTACAGTAACCTACCGTATCCCAGACTACGGTATCGCGGTTGGGAATCACGAACTGATTTTTTTTCTGTTTTTCGTTCTAAAAATTTGTTCTTTGTGCATACATGTCTAGTTCATCGAGGAAATTTTTTTGGGTACCGTACCGTAGCCTACCGTAACCCTACCGTAACGCGGTTCGGTATGTCAACCATTTTAGCCTTGGTGCGCACTTTTGTCAAAATGTCTCAAATCGACAGGAAAATTATTCTACCGTAATCTACAGTATGCTACCGTATCCCTGGATACGGTATCGCGGTTGGGCATCGCGAACTGACTTTTTTTCATTTTTTCGTTCTAAAAATCCCTTCTCTGTGCCTACATGCATAGTTCATCGAGGAAAATTTTTTTGGGTACCGCACTGTACCCTACCGTAATCCTACCGTACCCCGGTTCGGCGGGTCAGCCATTTTAGCCTTGAGTCACATTCTTGCCAAAGTGTCTCAAATCGATCGGAGAATTATTCTACCGTAATCTACAGTAATCTACCGTATCCCTGGATACGGTAATCGCGGATGGACATCGCGAACTCACTTTTTCCTTTTTTTCGTTTAAAATATTATTTTCGTACTGACATGCATTGACCATCGGGGTGGTTAATATTTTCGTGACTATACTTTTGGGCTACCGTAGTCCTACCGTATTCCGGTGCGCTGAGTCAACCATTTTTATTTTTGCTTTGGGTCAAACTTTTGTCAAATTGTCTGAAATCGATCAGAAAATTATTCTACCGTAATCTACCGTATCCTAGGGTACGTTAATCGCGGTAGGGTATCGCGAGCTGACTTTTTCAAAGTGTGTTTAAAAAAATCTTTTTTTTGTGCTGACATGATGTACTCTGTGAGCACAATTGTCATTTTTTTGCAACTTGAAATCACGGTCGCATGGCTACAGCGATTGCATTTTAAAAGACTATTGGTTCGTCTCCTCACAGTGGCAAAATCCTTTCCCGACTTCGGGAGCTGACTTTGAGGTTGTAGAGGCACTACAGCCAGGAAAAGAATTCAACGGCCCTGTGAGCATGGCTGGGCCCAGACATGAGTCTACCATGGATTCTACGGCTCTGACACCATTGGTACGGCCCAGACATTAGTCCGTCATGGATCTACGATCAGGAAAATTATTCTACGGCCCGAAGACCATCGCTGCGGCACAGAAATCAGTCTACCATGACTCCACGGCCCGTTTAAAATTTCTAAGGCCCGGAGTGAATCGCTACAGCCCTTAAAATTTTTCTAGCCCTCTAACGTTGGCTACGATCCACAGAAAACTATATGTGTAGCACTCTATGTTAGCCTACGACTCTCAGAGAATTTATGTATACTTCTATTGTAGACTACGACCCTCAGAAAATTTCTACAGTCTTCCGAGGGCCGTAGACTACGAAAGAAAAAATTTTCTGAGGGCCATCGGATAACATAGAGGACTACACATAACATTTTGTGGATCGTAGATAACGATAGAGGGCTACAGAATGTTTCTGGGGCCGTAGTCATGCACCCCAGGCCCTTTAAAAAATTTTAACGGGCCGTGGAGCCATGATGGACTTATTTTCTGGACCGTATTATTTTTGGATGACCGTAGAGCCGTGGTAGACTCAAAATTTGTGCTCACAGACTACCTCATGTCAGCACACAAAAAAATTTTTAAACACACTTTGAAAAAGTCATCTCGCAATACCCAACCGCGATTAACGTATCCTAGAATACGGTAGAAAAATTTTCTGATTGCTTTCAGACATTTTGGCAAAAGTTTTACCCAAAGCAATAATGATTGACACACCGCACCGGGATACTTTAGGATTACGGTAGCCCAAAAATTTAGTCACGAAAATATTAACCACCCCGATGGTCAATGCATGTCAGTACGAACATAATATTTTCAACGAAAAATGGAAAAAGTCAGTTCGCGATGCCCATCCGCGATAACCGTATCCAGGGATACGGTAGATTACTGTAGATTACGGTAGAATAATTCTCCGATCGATTTGAGACACTTTGGCAAGAATGTGACTCAAGGCAAAAAATAGCTGACACGACGAACCGGGGTACAGTAGGAGTACGGTAGGCTACGGTATGGTACCCAGAAAAAAATTTCCCCGATGAACAATGCATGTATGCACAAAGAACGAATTTTTAAAACGAAAAACAGCAAAAAAAAGCCAGTTCGCGATGCCCAACCGCGATACCGTAGTCAGGGATACGGTAGACTACCGTAGATTACGGTAGAATATTTTTCCAATCGATTTCAGACACTTTGGCAAAAGTTTGTCCCGAGGCTAAAATGGTTGACACGGCGAACCGGGGTACGGTAGGAGTACGGTATGGTACCAAAAAAAATTTCCTCGATGAACTAAACATGTATGCACAAAGATCGGATTTTTAGAACGAAAAATAACAAAATAGTCAGTTCACGATAACCGGATTACGGTAATTGGGGTTACGGTAACATCGCTGGTTACTGTAGTACACATTCGAACAAAGACCGAAGACATTTGGTAAACTTTTGAAAAAAGTCAGTTCGTGATATTTCGGGATACGGTAGTGGTATACGGTAATATGGGTTACTGTAGGTCACGATGGGTACGGTATTAATTATCGATCTGACAAAATATTTTTGCCGAACCTTGACCATGACCATGACCCCCTATACATGGTTGAGCAGGCCTCGCGGGATACATGGGGTCGCCGGCGGCGTGGACAGGTATGTCCTCATCCTTGTCCTCAGCAACTGTGCCATGCGTGTCCCTTCGCAACTTGCGCGCGATGCCCGTCTTGTACTCCTGCAAAAATGTTGACAATTTTCTCATAATCCTTTTTATAATATTTTAGATGGAAAAAACAATTTCCCACCTCCTCCTCGTCTTCCTCCTTTTCCCCCTTCTCTTCCTTCACGTGCGCCCTCGTCTCCAGCTTTGTCAATGTATGCCGTCGAATTTTGACGGCGATGCCCGCCATCGCGGGCTGCAACGGATCACCGCATAACTCTACATAGAAGCTGTGTGTAGGGAAGATTAGCTCAGAAATTGTAAAGTGTAATGGGCATAATTACATCACCGTTTTGAAAACGCTTCAAAAGCATATGACATGGTTACATGGCATCGATAACTTTTGAGATATGCTAACAAATCTAAGTTCTATTTTTCTCGAAAAAAAACCGACAAAAAACAGTGCGAAATGAGGTAAAGAGTGAAGAATGAGAGCGGAAAATAATAACCAACCACACTGAAGGCGCGAACGAGTGAAGAATGAAGGGAGGAGGAGAGGAAGTGAACGTGTATTTTCGATGCAAAGTGAATCAATAATTGTTTTGCACATTAGCTCTAATTGAATTAGCAAGATCTCGAATAACATTTTTGTTTTTGAAGTTTTAAAACACAAGTTTTGAATTTGTAACTTTGTTTGTTTTTGTCGCATCACTTTCAAATTTAAAAAGAGTATTAAGTCGATCTTGTTGTGGCTCCGCCCCCTTCACACGCAAATGAGGCTCCGCCCCCTTCCCTCTCGTCTCACCTTTCCCTCCTCTTCCCCAGTGCTTACTGCGCGTACTTCTTGTGCCCTAGCGCGTCTCAGAAGAAAAGATTTGAATTGTCTGCCAACCAAAGATATGATTACGAAATCATAGTAGATATTCGATGCCTTCGCGCCCTGAAATAACTGATTGGTGAGTGGTAACCGAAACGCCAATTATGCAATTCGTCGGAAGTCGGAAGCGCACTCATCATTTCAAGCGCTCTATCATAATCTTCTATCGAGGGGGCGTAACCCGCTCAATTCCTCCCTCTCCTCTAGCTCAGATGAAGCGCGCCCGAAACTTTATCATCGTTTATCCTTGATTGTGCCAGACACACATCGTTCCAATTAATACAATTTGCATGCTTATTGATAGGCACTTTTACAAAGTCAAAGATGGTCAACTCCTCCTCATTCACCTCGTCTGCAATCACGCCTTTAGTATTCCTTATTAACTTCAGTGCGATGCTCGTTGTGAACGGCTACAAAATGTTAACGTGGACAAATAATTTGTAATTTCTCACCAAATCTTCCTCCTGAACTTCCTTCTCAAACTTGGTTACTCTAATATCGCATCAGAAAATCATGAACCGATGAATTGTGAGAGGGCAAGAAGGGAAGAGAATGGATAGTGATTCATTCAGAAAAAAATGATGCATGAGCATTTCTCAAGATGATATATGTGCATTCCAATGACATGATACGTTCCTACAAAAGTAGATTCCATTTTTTCCAAGCATTTGTCTAAATGCAGCTGACTCTCCTTCTCTTTGGTATTCTTCTTATTTCGGTCGCTTCCGTGCGCTTCGAAGAAATCCATCCTATCGTATATTCTGGATTCAAGCACATTGATGCTGAGAAGATCAGCAAAGTAATTTCTATCTTTACACTTTATAAAAATATCTGCTGATATATGAGTCTATTTTGTTTTTTGAATGTTTTGATGAAGAGATGAAGAGCACCGCATAAGCAGAGAAGAAATGACGAATATAACCCATGACTTTTACTGTCTTTTTCATTAATTTTGCTATTATTTTCAGATTCTTGTAAACCATCATAAGTCCAAAAAGATAACGAGCATATACAGGTTTGTTCAAGTTTACCGGTTACTTTTTGTACAAATATCAGGTGCCGGTACTTCTATTGCCATGCGGACTATGATGAAGTCAGACTAAATTCACTATATAATATGACCCCATATGAATCTATGAGATTGGGAGAATGCAATACTTTTTGTATTTACCTGCAACATCATACATCATATACAGTAATGGACAGTTGGCTCCCGAAATTAAACAGTAATGTACCAGACAAGGGCCGTATTGAGTGCTACGTGAAGTGAGTTTGTATAGTTTGTAAGTGTAAATAAGCAGTATATTATTTGTGTTCTGATTATTGATCGGTTCTAGATGCCAACTCGATTGTACAGAACCGAATCCTGATGAATGTGCTAGAGACTGCACTGGCCTGTGTTTAAATCATTTTTATTTTGACAACAGAGAGGAATACGAAACCGAATTCCTTGAGCTGATGATCAGACTAAATCGATTCTTCATCTGATTGTTTAATCACTTTTATATATTCTCTGTTCAACAGGGATGCAATCTATATTCCCCTCCCGTTATGAAATATCTCGTATTACGCAATAAAAAATTGTTTCTCTAATTATCTTTTTGCCTCGAGTTTTGAAACATACAAACACAACACGAAATCGACATGTTACTGATGGGACTTCGTTCAAAGCAGTCTACTCTTTCTCAATTAAAGTTTTTCCTCTTCTCAGTCTGCGCGATAGTGGATGATGAAATACTGTAAACCGCGTAACACTCTACGATGTCTACCTTGAGGAAAGGAATTCATTTTCTTTTCTCCTGGTAGACTTTTAAAGGTTTTACAATATTGTTTGACAATGCGTTTTTTGTCTTTTCAGTTTCTTTCACGCACCACAATTACATAAATTTTCATTAAAAATATATATATTTTCCAGCGCATAAAAACAGGAAAAGGGATGTTGTGAGTGGGCAAGACGAGAAGAGAAAGGATTCATTCAGAAAGGAATGATACATGATCACATTTCGCCTTCTCAAGATGATATATTTACATTCCGATGACATGACACATTTCGATAAAAGCAGTTTCCATTTTTTTCTGAAGCAGTTGTCTAAATGCGTCTGCCTCTTCTTCTCTTCGATATTCTTCTCATTTCGACCGCTTTCGTGCGATTCGAAGATGTCTCTCCAAACATCTACTCTGGTTTCAAACATATCGATGCAAAGAGTATTACGGAAGTAATTACTTTGATCTACTTTTTAACAGGTGTTTCTGAATGTGCAAGATATATTCGAGTTTTTTTACTATATCTTTTACCACCCATTCCTGATCGCGAAATAAATTATTCGGGGTACTTCTCTCCACCTCCCCTCGATTCCCTCATTTCTGTTGGTGTTGTGCGACCTAGACCATTGGCCGGGGCATAGACACAGAAGGAATAATGAATTTTGATGACTTTTCATTTTTTTAAAATATTAATTTTACTATTTATATTTCAGAATCTTGTGTTATATCATAAACGCCCATTTTCTACGAGCTTATAGAGGTTTGATCAGGTTTACCGATAGAATGCTTTTTACTTTTAAATATCAGATGCAAGTACTTCTATTGCCATGGCGAATTTGATGATCTTCAATTGAATAAGATGGCCCCGTTGAAAATTATGAGATACGGAGAATGTAGAACGCTTTGCGTTTACCTGCGCATGCATACATCAGAAAAAATAATGGACAGTTGGCTCCCGAAATTAAACAGCACTACACCAGACAGAGACATTAATGAGTGCCGCAAGAAGTAAGTTTGCATACTTTTTAAATGAACTTTTTAAATTTTTAAATGTAAACAAGTAATATGCAATGAATTGGTAATATAAAGTTTGACTATTGGTTTTAGGTGTTACTTCGATTGCACAGAACCGCCTTATGGATTGTCACATGGCTGTTTTTACGAATGCAATGAATTGTGTACCAATCATTATCAATTTGACAACAGAGAGGAATACGAAACCGAATTCCTCGAGCTGATGATGAGACTAAATCGATTATATAACTGATTTCATCAAAGTACACCGATGCATTCACCAAATCAATGTAATAAAAGTGATTGTCAGGCAGTATAGCCTTAACGCTCAATCTAAATTGAAGTCGAATATTTACTGCGGAAAAAAATTCAAAAGAAGAATCATCGTCACGTTTTAAAAATTTAAAAAATTAATTTTCGTGCGTGCACTTGTTATGATCATTTGATTGTTAAGTGGAATCGTTATGAGTCAGAAGGAAGTTGTCCCATCATTTATACCACGGCTTAAGAATGTGGTGACCGTAAAATCAAGAATGCCAGATAATCTGAAAAATAAGGGAAGATAATCTCGTGTTTTTGTTTCCTTCTCCGCGAAATGACAAGATCATCCTTAGGTCGGAAAGTTGAATTTGCATGTAGAATGACGATCATTTTTATTGTCGGTTGTGCTTACACTGTGATCCCACTGTGTCACCATGGCCACTTCGTTAATTCGAAATGACAAATGGAAGAGAAGAAGAGAGAAAAAGCTGAATGGAAGAAAGGAGTTCCCCCTCTCAAATCCTTCTTCCGAGACTATTTCTCGCAACTGTAGTCGCGATAGATCCTGCTTCACTCAGCATTGCTGTTATTTTAGATTGATTCATTCAAAATATGTAAAGATAGATTTCGCTGTTGGCAGGTGCTTCTCTAAGCTAATTAAGAGTCAGTATTTCCTGAGAAATATGAGCGCGAGCCCAGCAATCGTGATGTGTGAACCTGATATGATTTTTTTGTTACTATGGTTCACTTTAATATAGTGCACTTCCCCCTGTGCATCCTGCGATAGTTTCGTCCCGCTTTTTCACTGCATACATCTGAACGATTAACAAAGAGCCATTTAAACTGTCACAACCTTTTCCCACTAAACTCTTTATTCATTCATGGGGCGATTATCGAATAGAAAATGACAGATAGTTTCGCTATTTGCGGTTCTGGGAGCATATAGTTTCGCCTGAGACATCAGGCGAATTTCAAGCACTCCCTTTCTATCGATGCATTTGTAGGTCACACTTTTGTAGGCAAGATATATTTTTGTCGCTTATTCAACAGATCCTAGACGGTAGATTATAGCACGGTGAGAACTTTGCTTACTCAGCCGTTTTCTCATGTTTCACGTCATATCCTGGAAGTTTCTAAATAAAAATATCCTTTTGGGTCGTGATGCTCTTGAAGTTTGCGTTGAAATATAGGGAAAGAATGCCTCAACCAACATAAAAAAATTTCCCGGCGGCTATAATGTATAATGCTATAATGTATTCGAAGCGGGCAGGGGCATCATATCGATTCATATAAAAAAATCTGCAATCAAATCGCTCATTTTCTTCAGTGAAATCGTGATCACCTATTGTCAATCATCTCGTAATCCCTCTATTTTTGATCATATATGATGTCATAGTCCGTCTGCACTTTCCCCGTCGTGTCGCTTCTCCCTGAAAGAAGATACTGTCCTTCTGCATCTCCCTCTCTAACACTTGAAATTATTGAGATTCTCTCTCACAAGAAGTGATATTGAATAGCGACCAAGAAACCCTGACGGATTGGATTATTTCATTTCTGGAAAGCAAATATCGGGGAGATGTCACTCACGTCACAAATACACGTCGCATTTTTTTTAAAATTCCCTTTTGTAGGCAATGCAATTTTCGAATTGTGCATTGACAAATATCAGTCACTGCGTTTCATGACTGAGATACTGAAGGAAGCCCTATTTGTACATATCAAGTAGATTTGCCTTTTCATCAGTTGAATATACGTCAGACATTGTACCTTGGTGGGAATTCTTTCACTCGGAGTTTCTATATTTTACTTTTTAAGGTATATATTTGCCAGCCTGCTGAACGAAGATCCCTAGGACGGAAGAACTCATGCGAAAAGTGTTTTTTTGAACCTAGGTGGGAAACTGTGCAAATTTTGCCTTCCATATTGGTTCTCATAGTTTTTTTAGCTCGTATTCTCGTGTTGTTATTAAGAAATCCTGAGATCCGGCGAAACGCCAAAATTGGAATCCTTGGATGTTTCAAGAGAGACACTATTTACGTTTTGTAGCTTGCGCAAGGTTTCAATCACCTCTGACGTCTGAAGGCGTCCATTCATCACTGACGTAAGAACGGCATGTTTTCATACGCAATGTTGCACTATTGCGAAGATTTCCTTTCCTTGCGATGTCATCGCAATATTTCGAAAACATTGAGAAATGTGAAGAAGGCAGATCATTGATGTGTTCCCAAATGGAACTGTACCTCGTTGGCACACAATGCATTGGTGCGATTGAATTTTTATACGGGCTTCACTATCTTCGCATCTCTAATGAGTAATTGTCCGATTCTTTGCCATTATCGTAGGTCGAACATCCCTGGTGATCATTTACCTTTGTCTAAGGAGTCAGACAAAGGTCAGGAGTCGGGGGGGGGGGGGGGACGGTCTTTTCAAGGCTCCTCGTTCGGGCAATTGTTGATCGTTGTCCAATCATTCCCCCTTCACATCTCTCTCATATTATCTTGGCTCCGAAAATACTTTATCTTATCTTGCTCCTTTCTAAACCCTTGTCAACCAAAGTCTCACAATAATTACGATCAATTATCATTGCTTCATATTTCTACAGAGATTTGCCAGGCAAGATGGGATGATGTAGATGATGTCAACCCATAGCGCTCGTCATGGATGATCTCTTTCTTCCATGGAATCGACGGATTCCAGTACATTGACTGTCCTCGGATGACTAGACTTCGTGCAAAACGATCCTTTTTTCTTTCGAGTTTGCTTTTGCTGTTCAATGGGGCTTGAAGTATATGAAACCAACGAACCTTCAACTAGCAGCTAAGGAAACACAAAATCTAGCTTCATCCATGCATCATCATATTTTCTTTTCATGGCTTCGTTTGAAGTGCGTTCTGTTCTAGGCTACAGATTTACAGATTTATCCTGATATCAAGGCAAAGGCCTGCAGGATGAAACATCGTTAGGGAGGGTATTGGGATCTTCGTATTCAGTATCAAAGGGTCAAGGGATGATATCTTCTTAGCTTTTGTTGGTGGCCCGTCGCGCTTAGTCGATGGCTTGAGTCCAGAAGATTTTCAACCAGCCACCGAAGTCTTGACTTGCGTGGTTAAGAGTAAACTGACGAAGTAGTCTTCTTGAATGGGGCTTTTATTGACCGTAGATCGCTTGAGACGATTAGAATCCGCCCTGGATCCTCCTCTTGATGATCCAAGTGGGCGATACTCGTCGGGTTGCCCAAGCTGACGGACGAGGATTCTCCAAACCGGGGATGGAAGAGAGCAGGGGTGAGAGCCGACCGCCCGTCGCGAGCGCAAGAATGGAGAATTGAAAGAAAGAAAGAAGAACACAAGAAGTCTAGGCTACACTGTGAGGGATTGCATTATTGCAAAGTTAGTCTGCCGATATTTTCATTATCTACATGAGACTGTGCCATGTTCCATCATGCTTCCCACTTTCTCATACCCATTTCCCATATTCCATGTAATTGCTCATCCAAACATCAAACATCTCCACCCAAGCATCCACTTCCTTTCCCATCCCATTCATCCTTCAAGTACAAGATGTTCCGTGCAACCATGGCGATTACGAGTAGACAACAAGGGAAGGGAGAAGGGACACAACGTACGATCAAGCAACGTTCTTCATTTGTATTTAACCGTATGGATGATTTTGCTGACACAACGGCAGCTCGACACGATAGGTAGTCAATGCTGCAAGTGATACTCGATCGTTATCTGTATAGTCGAAAAGAGAGCATTAGAAATGGAAAGTATTGGGAGTACCCGATCGTAGGAAATGACTTTCTGTCCAAATTTTTAAGTTGCTTGAGTGATCAAGGTTTCCATTCCATAGGAAGTGTGATGATTGCGGATTGCCGAAATTTTGTTTCTGCTCTGACATGAACCTATCCAGTTAGTCTTCACTAAGTTTCTTTCCCATTGGAAAGTCCGCCCAATTTCCAATTATCTCGGCTCTTCATTTTCGCAGACTAGCGGTTTTGGCGATTAAGAATAGTTAGTCATAGTGACGTTTGAAGTGTGTGAAGTTTGAAGCACCATTGTCATCTTATTGGTCTCTTTCCCAGACAAGTGAGTCTTCCCCGCTCATTCATTAAGGTCGGGTTCAAGAATTTCACTGCCTAATAACAATTTTTATTGCATTCTCCAACGTCGCTTTATTCGTCAATGACGTTGGTTAGAACAAAGTAGTATAGCGATGGAGCAAATTGATCAGTCTTCAAGTTACTATATCATAACTAGGAGAATTTCGATAATTAGTCTAGTGTGAAACCTCACATTCTTCGACGCGCACGCCTAGCCGAGCGATCCGACAAGGATTGATGAGCAGGAAGGATGATGGTAGTTTGCTTACTTTATAAGAACCCGAAATATAAGTCTCAGTGGATAGTGGACAGTGGACAGTGGCAGTGGAGTGGATAGTGGATAAGAGAACTCTCAGTGGAAAATTGCACATGTTAAACCCATTCCTAAAAAAGCCGGTAATGCAGACATATCTAACCACCGCCCCATTTCGCTAACTGTAACCGCTTCAAAACTCTTTGAGAAAATCGTTATAAACGAGTTTGTATCCTTCTTAGATGAGAACTCTCTTCTTGACGCGCACCAATCGGGATTTAGGAAACACAGAAGCACCACCTCGTCACTTTGTGAAACTACTGCATTCTACACAAGGGCATTGAGTTCAAAGAAGTCAGTTGACACAATATTCTTTGATTATCAAAAGGCCTTTGACTCTATTGACCTGCGTCTACTTTTGCACAAAATGTCCTCGCTGGGAGTCTCTAACCATTTAATACAATGGCTAAACTCCTACTTGTTGGGTAGGTCGCAGCGCGTATACATTGGTGACTTTCTTTCTCCTCCATCTCCTATAAAGTCAGGAGTTCCGCAAGGATCAGCTATTGGCCCCCTGCTCTTCATTATTTACATTAATGACTTGGGTAAATGCATTCCCCCCACTGTAAACTACAACATCTTTGCTGACGACCTCAAAATTTATGCCGTTGTCCCTGACCACAGTTCCGATCTACAGAAGGCCAACGAGAATATTGAATCTTGGACCTCTCAGTGGAACATGACTATAAGCGCTCCGAAATGTGCAGTATTGCACCTTGGCCGCCTTAAATCACGATCGAAATATGTTCTAAATGGCTGCGTTATTTCTCCAAAAAATGAAATTCGCGACCTTGGTGTTTTCTTTAACAGCAAATTTCATTTTGAACATCATATCGATCAGGTAACGCGCAAAGCTAGATCTATGTGTAACCTTATGCTTCGTTCCTTTCTCACCACTTCTTCTGACGCACTCGTAAAAGCTTACAAAGTTTACATTCGCCCTCTCATTGAATCATCCACCGTGATCTGGAACCCTACTGCTATTGGTCTTGTGAATAGATTAGAATCAGTGCAGCGAGAATTTACGAGGCGCGTACTATGGCGATCAAATTTGCCATACCTCCCCTATGCCCAGCGACTTGAGCACTTCAAATTAGAGACACTAGAATATCGGCGTGCGCTAAACGACAAGTACTTCATGTTTGACTCGGTGCATGGATTAGTACACTTAGACGCATCTAATCTTTACTCGATCGCTCCTCTCACTCGTAGTCTCCGTTCCTCTCATAGCCTACGTATCACAATCCCATTTCTTATGCCAACCTCGTTTTCATCTTGTGCTTCACGAACGCTAACGCTCTGGAATTCCCTTTCTACCCCAATAGTTACCCTGCCCCGAATACCTTACCGTAATCTTGTACGACGAACCCCATCACTTGTCCTCCCTACCTCCCACATTAAATTGTAAACACGGACTGCCACAAACCCCTTTCCCCAAAAGCTCGCCTGAGCCTGAATACCACCTGTTGCACATATACCGCCCCTAACGCAAATTGTCTCGTGTGGTGAATAAAAGTATAAGTATAAGTATAAATGTTCTCAGAATAATTGTGTCTCATCTCTCAGATAGTCTCGCAGGCGAAATGCATTAACAATACTAGTTCTCTAGTTCGTTATGTTCTCATCCGACCCAGAACCGGAATTACTTGAGGGAATTGGACAGTGACCTATGAATATGAGTCCTCCGCGCTCGCTTATTATCCACGACTCATTTCCATGTCTTTTCATCATGCATCGTTACACGTTTTATTGCAAGTCCCAACTTTGGTCCATTCGTCATGCGCATTCGAAAGCCTCTAGTTCATAATTTCGCTGCAAATACGTAAAGTGTCCAGATTACATGTCGGTCATCGAAAACTTCGCTCATTTACTCCCTGTCATACATTCGTCATTCTCCAGACTCGCGTAGTGAATGGCTTGAGCCTGGGGCCAGATCCTTTCCTAAATTCGCCGTCCAATTTCATGAAGCGTTCATTCTGCTCGTTTCCTACGCTCGACTTATCTCCGCATCATGCATCATTAAACGCTTTGATAGTGAGCCCTTTCTTCGGTCGATTCGGCCTATTATCTTACGTTTTCATGTCCATGAAATGACATAACAGTCTCAATTTCCATATTCGTTTACTTTGTCTTATCAGTGAGAAAACATGAGAATCTAGAGTGTAGAGTCTCATTTCTGATTTGTAGCCTGCTCAGTTTACTCGTCCACTTCACTCCGCCGACTCGACTTGGAAACTCCGCCCCTTTCTCACCGCCCCTAGTCCTGCATTCAGTCTAGAGTCTGTAGCGTACTAATCTGACTTTTGAACTGCTATTGATATGCACTGTCGTACTAGTAAAATATGGGTTATTTCGTCGAGAATATTTTTGAACTTTTCCTTTGCGACTAGACTTCATAGCTTCATCTTCGGTCAAACTCTATCGGTTCTACGCACTTGCCTACAAACTCAAATCCGCGAAATATTGTGCATAAAGTAGAGACGTCTGTGCGCTTCGCAATGGGAAATTGGCTTCCTCCCTCAGAACTTACCTGCGGCTTCATTTCCGGGCAGAAGTCTAGCTCTCTTGATATTGCACATTCTCTTGCTTCTCTCACGTTTCAGGAAACATGGGTCCAGAATGTTGTTCTCATTTCCGATTTGTATCCTGCGCAAGTATCTCAACACTGACGTCTATCAATATCTGACGTACGTAAGGTAGTTGCAAGATCATCATAACATTTATCATCATTCGTCCTTCACGTTTATGGATTCCCTGCAATAATTGCTGACGTACGCCCGTTAGAACATCATTGCTACTCAGCCATGATGAATGTCCCTCCCCCTTTCTCATTGACGTTGATCGTTAGTCTGTCATGTTAACTGCCGACGTATTCTCCAGACTCCTCCCATATCTTACTTGCTAGTCCCTTCTCAGTCCAGTCCTCACTCCCATCCTCACAGGCTGTGCGCACCTTACTCTCGCGGCTAGCATTCTCTGCAGTGATCGTAGATGGTTGACGTACTGCTGTTAGAACATCAATACGCTGTCACTCAATCTCTTTCGAATGTTATTGCTCGTGTTATCTGTGCATATCAAGAAGTCTCCGCCTCCTTTCACATTACCGTCGCTGCGCAAATATTCTCCAGACTCCTCCCACATTCCCATTCTCAGTCCAGGCTTCTCCCATCTTCCTCTCCTCACAATGGCGGTGCTCACTCTGCTCCCTCTCTTCGCCGTGGCTCTCGCTGCATTGGCTCAGATGCCGGACGAGTACATTCTCGAGTGAGTAAGATTTATTTCCATTCAACGCGCAGCTGCCAATCGACGAACGGGCTATCTTCTCTCATCCTCGGGGCTTACTGAACTTCACAATTAGTTTGCTGAATAGTTCCACCGCACGATTACTGTAGAATATTTGATGTGCGTTATGGGAATGCTGATAGAAAATTTGCTATAGAATACGATGGGCAGCTTGACTCGCATATTAGTGAAATATTCCTTTTCAGCCCCAAGAGAGTCATGGAGCTGTACGACGAGCAAGGACCTCTCAAGTGCTACGTGACGGTGATTTTTGATCTTTCCAGTTTTGATCGTTGATCTTTCCCACAGCCAAATCACAAACTATTCAAGAGTAATCTCGTGTACGATAGTAATAAACAATGATCAAAGAGCATAAGGTCAAACTGTTCCGTCTTCAATGATAAAACAACACTTTGCAGAACATGACAACAAATGAAGTGGAGCTCAAAGTGTGCCAGGTTCCCGGCCAGCCTACGTCAAGCGTCAACCTTCGTGATTTCCTGCTTGATGAGGTGGGTTGTGAAAAACAATAACAACAACAATAACAACAATCAATCAAAACAACAACAATCTCATTTCAGAATTCGCCCCGCCCGATCGGTGGGTATCCCGTGTGCATGGCGATTCTGTTCAAAGGAGCCTTCCGCTACTCGTGCGTGCCCCTGCCCGGAGTAAGCCTATCTTATAAGATCTTATAAATAACATCTTATAAATCTTATAAATAATCTTATAAATCTTATCCTATCTTATAAATAACAACTAGGGGAATCTCAAGATTTTACGGAACGAAGTGTTTTTTTCGGAACGGAGTGATTTAATCCGTTCTTCGTCGAGCCCTATGCTAGAATATGTCCACCTGAATATTATGATGAAAATTGAATGTATCGCTACTGCAAGTTAGTCATCAGGTGTCGCACTGAGTAGCTATTACAATTAGGAACTTTCATATTTCAAAACTCAATAATAAGAGGCGTTTGCCGATTAGCCGTGCGTCTTTTCGCATGCAATACCACTATTTTTGCAGGTTTCGGCCACGAACTGCGATCGTCAATGCTTCGAGAGCGAGGTCTCGCCCATCTACACCAGCTGCTGCTGCACCACCAGCGAATGCAACAGTAAGCAGGATTGGCCGGGCTCGAAATAGGGACAAGTCACATAATGGGCTCGCTCGTAATGAGTGTCCTAGCGAGCCAATTATCGTTCAGCCAACCAGCCAATCAGCAAATCAGTAGGGTACTTTCTCTTTGCCAATCCGAACCTTGGCGAATCTTGAAATCTAATTTTGGCGATAGGTTTCCAAATTTTTGACTTTAAGGCACTATCCCCTTCTTCTCCTCTTTCACTGTGAAATTTCTTTCCGAAAATATTATTTTGGAACAATATTAAGCATAAATCAATCAGTTTCATTTGAGAATGCGTCTAGTCTTTGGGTGATATAAAATGTGGTCTGCTTTCGCAGACTTTCCTTGCATTGAAAATATCGTCAGAGAGTGCGAGAGAGTATGGGAAATGGAGAGAGATGAATCAGGCCAGAGTATTACAAGAAGAGGGACTGGACTGAATTTGAGGTGTAAATAACATGTCTAGACGCTTTTTGTCGCGACTTAATTCGAATCACGACAAAATTCCCATGTTTGTGAGAAAATTCGGAGGAAATTTGGGTGTGTAAGCTAAGCGCATTTTGTAGTGGACTCAAATTTTCATGTTTGGGAGCTGAAAACGGCCCGTAAAACTGGCTTGAAAACATGGGGTCTAGACTCTGTAAATAAGGGAAGCAGACTAGAAAATTGCAGCGTGTTTCATAAGGGGTTGATGCGACCAGGACAAATTGCCATGTCTGGGAACTTGAATTTCATGTTGGTGTATAAACAAGATGTCTAGACTCCATTTGTCATTTATTTATTCACATCTGAGATTGGGCTGAAATAAGCGTATTTTCGTTTGTGAAATTTAGATAGTAAACACTAACTGTGTGTTTTTTGTCTCTTTCGCAAAACAATTAATTGTCAAAAGCCTAAATGAATGCAGGAGTGAGATTATGCGATCATGTCTGGGAGGTGCAGCCTACATATGTGAAAAGATCATGTCTAGACACTTTTTCAGCGTCCTAATGGGAATCAGGTGAAATTCGCTTGCTTTCCGCCTCCCAGACAGATTAAAAAATCAGACGAGAAAGTGGCTTATGGAAGAATTACTGAGAGATGAGAGAGGGGTCCAATGAGAGTAACGGGAAATGAAAAAGAGATCTTGTGCATGATTAGTATAATTTATGGAGGAACATTTGACAAATGGTGTCTAGACATTGTTTTACACACCAATTGGACATGAACGATTTAGTTTCCAGACATGGCAATATGTATTTATCTGATCAACCAATTATGATTACTTTTTGAAAATACCGCTCTGTTAATGAAAACTCATTTTCAGAGAAGATGATCTCCCGTGAAGCCTACGAGCTTGAGGAACTCCTGCGAGCACTGTAGAAGATTTCTTTCACCCTTCCCCTCCCATGAAATTCCTTGCCTAATCATTCACTTCTAATAAATTTACCCACATCACGCACCTACAAAACAACCTACGTATGACCTCATCTATACCCACCTACCTCCATAGCTCTCGACTATAGTCCCGATCTCCACACCTTGAGAAATTCTCGGCCAAAAACATTCTGAGCAGTGACTGACATAGAAAATGTACTCGTTAATCAAATTTCAACCTTTCAATTAGTGCACGATTAGTATTCCTCCCGAATAAAAAATCTTCCCTCTTGCCTCTCGCCTCTTTGCCAATGCTTCCAAGTTTGCCCATTATTAACCGAATTTCACCCTATTTGTGCCGATTACCGTAGAAATGAAGCATATTTTGTTATTCAGCAATGCGTTGAACCCTTATTTATTGAACACAGTACATGAAAAAGAGAAAGTGGCCTCCAAATTTTCTCTGTGATGAATATTAGAAGAGTGGAGGCTCCATTATCAAGACTAGAAACCAATGAAATCAACTCTCTTTTTAGCGATTCGTCGATGACATAATGTTCAAGAAGAAGAATCAATGTACATTTCGATGTGAAATTTTAAGATGTGATCAATATCACGGAGGGGTAGTGATTTCTGATCATCATAACCCAAATTTATAACTTCTAACGCATATATGAAGTCGGTAAATGTGAAATCAAATTATGTATAATTCATGGTGCCGGATGAGTTTACGGGTCGGTGTTATTGATCGGCACTGCCGGGTTGCTTGCCGCTGGGGCAGGATGCGTCTCTTCAGCTGGATCGGGGCAAATCTTCGTTTCGGTATCGGCCATTGTTGAGGAAGGACTGGCGAGCTCGGAAGGGTGGTGCGATGGGCTGAAATAATCAAGTGGATATTACTGAAAAAGATTTCGAGAAAATGCCAACAATGAGAGGTGGAGTGGAATAGGGAGAGACATCCCCAACTGCAGAAGCGCCAAAATTAATATTCTAGACACTATTTTATTCGTTCTTACTTTGTCGCAGACGTATTGTTCGTTGTTGAGAAGGCAGAATTGGACGGATCGGAAGAGCACGGTGAACCAATGAATTTTCACAGTAATGATGATGTCTTATTATATCAAACATGGCACAACAGCTAACCAGTGGGTCCCACTTAACGTTGTCTTATGACTGCAAAAGCAAGATACGTGAATTCACTTTTACCTCAATGTCACAAACATTCGATAATCAAACCTCACTCGGGCTGGGAATAAGCAACAGTCGCTGGCTCCGGTTTATGTGCTTCCCTGATCCAGCGCGTAAGTGGCCACAGCTTGAATAAGACGAATCCTGAAAAAGTTTAATGCAATTATAAAAAAATTATCTTAGTTTAGATACCGAGAAGTCCAATTCCAATGACGGTATGAATAAATGCCAATGCGCTGGATGGGGAATCTAAAATAACTATTCATAATTAAAACCTTCTTTTTTTCAAAGCACCTTCCTGATGTTGCGCTATGAAGGATAAGTAATAGCCCAAACCGGCAAAGTGAATTACCTGAGATGAAAGGCATGAATATTGTGCATGGTGAATTGCATATTAATACTCTAGAGTGCGCAATACGGGCCACCATCCATTCATTTCACATGTTCTCTCACCGTTCGAACGGCCGAGAAAGTGGCCCGTACTGCGCACTCTATAAAACAACCTTACAATCAAGAAAAACAAGACGACCAAAGATGAGCACTGTCTTTGTGTAATCGCGTGCTGAGCTGAAATGGCTTCCAGAGCAGCGAAGAAAATGGAAGCACAGAGCACTTTCTAAATGTTACGTATTTCTGGAGGGAAACAGTTAGAGGGGAATGATTTGTTTGAAAAAAAACTAGAGGGGAATGATTTGTTGAATGAGAGGGGAATGAGAGGGGAATGGAAATGGTTATAACAGAACACGCTGTCGGGCGTTTTCAAAACGAATTTCTTTCCAAGAACACACAAAAACTCACAAAGTAGTCATACGATATCTGGGCCCAATACAAAACGAGAAGCAGACGAAGACATTCAATTGAAAAGTAGAGTCTTAGAGCGAAGAGAACTTGGTCATTTACCTGAAGTACTTTGCATAAGAAAATGGGTAAACAATTGTCAGGAGCTCCTAAAAAGAGCCTTGAAGATAAGAAACGTACCCTCATCGTAGCAGGTTGATTCTTAAGTTCCATAATTAGATAGAGGCTGCGACCGGTTGTGGAAGCGCTCCCTTCAATCAATTCTAGTCACCTGAGGAGATAGAGAAAGAAATGACTAAGGATGAATCATTAGAGGTGTGAATACTGGGGAAAATGAGAATTGATTCTTTCAATCAAAATTAGCTCGCGTTGACGTATACATTTTCTTAATATTTAGTCCGTTCATGCTATTAGAAACTGTCGGATTTTGCGAATTGTTGAACAAACTAATTATCTAAAATGCAGTTGAATATATCATTAACTTTATCACATTGAATGATAGAAAGGGAGAAAGTGATGGTTTTTGAGTAAAAATGCGATTGATTACTATGAAACTATAGTCATAGACAACAAGAAATAATCAGACGGGAGGCTGAGTAGTCGATTAGTGGAGAGATGAGGAGGTGGGTGGAGGGAGTAAGTTAATCATGATGATGGATGGGTTGGCGGGTCGGTATTCTGGATCGGCACTTCCGTATCCAGTGAGGGGTAGACGGCCGGATTGGCTACTGCTGTAGGATACGCGGGATTCATTGACTCTCCAGGGTAGGGGGTGTCTTTACTCTCGTAGGGAGTTCCAGCAACGGTTGAATATGCAGGGCAGGCGAGTTCGGAGGGGTAGGACGAATTGCTGAAATGGTTTAGATATTCAATTTATTCTGATCATCAAGAAAAAGGAGTTTCTACGTGGAAGAAAATCTTCATAACCCATACTTGTTTGGTTGATTGCAGTTTGTAGCCGTAGAAAAGGTCGTATTGGACGGTCCCCCGGGATAAGGAGAGCCACTGAAATCCAATTTACAAATGAAAATACCTGACGATGAGCTGTTTTCCTACAATTTCGATAATCAACCCTCACTTCGACTGGAAATATGCAACGGACGATGGCTCCGATTTAACGTCTTCCTTGATCCAACTCTTAATCGCCCGCAGCTTGCATAAGACGAATCCTAAAGTAGATAATTATAATTTTAAAACTGTTCCTAAGTTTACCGATAACTCCAAATCCAATCACTGTATGGATAAATGCGAATGAATGATGAGCACCTGAGAACAATACCGTTATATCTTCCCCTATTAGAAAAAAATCTTGCCGTGGCTAAAATGCGTTGCCGCATATTGCCCATTGTAGCATAACACGGCAATGTTTAGCATCTAAACGGGAATATTGCTGGGTATATCATAAAATACGGTCGGATGAAAACATTCGGATGATAATATACTGGATGCGAACTTAAATTATTTGGTTATTTGTCCCTAGGTTCTCAAACCTACAAATGTAATAAAAACGAGAAATTTTGGCCAGTAGGTTATCGTCCGAATGTTCTCAACCGGCCTAATAAGCTCCACATACCATTAGAACGAACAGAACGATCAAAGATGAGTACTTTCGCTGCTTAAATAGATGTTGTGCAGTGATAGCTTCAAGTCCTATGATTATAACAGAAACGCCCATCATCGGCTGAAAACAAATACATTTTAAAATTTAAATCACGATTTTCGCATTAAATTCCGTTTCACAACTCCGCATGCAACTGCATGAAATATCAAATTGTGTAATTAAAAACTTACGAATTCGTCTTTCGATTCGGATTGCCACAACAAGAGACAAGTGAGAACTACACGAACACATTCAATCGAAAAATAGAGTCGAAAAGCGAATAGAACTTGGATCCGGATCTGAAATGTAATTACAAAATGTATCACAAGGAAACCAAAACAATAGTGGAACTTACCGTTTCAATGGATGGGTTAAATATTAAATTTTTGATCTCCATAATTATATTGAAGTAGCGACCGGTTGTGGAAGCGCTCCTTTCAATCAATTTCCCCCATGTCATCCGGGGGATAGGGAAAGGAGGTGACTAACAAAGTATGAATCATCGGAAGTTTGAGAAATGTGAACAGGAGGAGAATGGGGATGGTCGCCTTCGAAATCGACAGAGTGGCTCTTAACTTCACACACAATCTCGCCATTCCCAACGGCGAGAGAACACGTCGAATAAAATTGACATTTACTTCACAACAATTTATCGAAAGTGGTGGTTCAAATGTCGAGAATTAAATAGATGTCTTGGATTGATTTATCGTTTGGAATGATTGAAAGAGGATATTTAACGATATGTCGGGATGTAGAGATAATGAGAGATGAGACAGTAGGGAGAGCCGCTATATATTGTTAATTAACTGCAAGTAGATGATTTAAAAATGCTCACGTCGAGTCGGAAGGAGAAAGGGCTCTTGATGTATATAGCTAATATCTCATCTTTCTTGATCCACTTTCGTATTGCGAAAGCCTTGGTGAAGAGGAATCCTTGCAAGAAAATATATCGGCAAATGTTCTTTTTAAAAGTTTACCAATCAGTATCGCTGCAACGAAGAGATGTAAAAATGGAAAGGTCCGCTTTGAGAAGAACCCGTGGCCAAGGTTTGCCCTTTCAATGTTATCGTGAAGTTCGCTTACGAAATACGGTGAAAGAACAATAAGGTGCAACACCTGGAATATGATGGAATATCCTTCACTTTGTAATTGTAAGAAAGCATTAAAAATTAAAATGATTACCACCAGGATCATTAATATTCTGAACTTTACAAAAACATCTCTTCTTGGTCACAAAAAGAGCTGTTCTGCCTTCCAAGCAAGCGAAGACAACATTGGCGTACAGGATCAACTTTATAAGTACTGCTAAAAATAAGTGAAGAATAATTGTAGCAAGTCAAGGAACTCCTTCGATTGAACAATGACAGCATATGCCAGAACAATAACAATAACTGAAGAATCAGGAAGATGATAACATGCGGATATATCTGATATACAAGCCATAAATATAAACAAACTTATTAAGATGAAAATTACTATTTTCCCTGAAATACGAAATATAACAGGTATTACCGTGAACTGGTAATTGATTGGATGAATGGAATTTTGCTGCTAATGCTCAAAGTACTTCAGAATTCCTCCAGAGCAGCTGCTGATGCTCACAATGCTCTCAAAGCACGTAGTATTACTCCAGAGCAGCTGCTGATGCTCACAATGCTCTCAAAGCACGTAGTATTACTCCAGAGCAGCTGCTGATGCTCACAATGCTCTCAAAGCACGTAGTATTACTCCAGAGCAGCTGCTGATGCTCACAATGCTCTCAAAGCACGTAGTATTACTCCAGAGCAGCTGCTGATGCTCACAATGCTCTCAAAGCACGTAGTATTACTCCAGAGCAGCTGCTGATGCTCACAATGCTCTCAAAGCACGTAGTATTACTCCAGAGCAGCTGCTGATGCTCACAATGCTCTCAAAGCACGTAGTATTACTCCAGAGCAGCTGCTGATGCTCACAATGCTCTCAAAGCACGTAGTATTACTCCAGAGCAGCTGCTGATGCTCACAATGCTCTCAAAGCACGTAGTATTACTCCAGAGCAGCTGCTGATGCTCACAATGCTCTCAAAGCACGTAGTATTACTCCAGAGTTGCTGCTGATGCTCAAAATGCTCTCAAAGCACGTAGTATTACTCCAGAGTTGCTGCTGATGCTCAAAATGCTCTCAAAGCACGTAGTATTACTCCAGAGTTGCTGCTGATGCTCAAAATGCTCTCAAAGCACGTAGTATTACTCCAGAGTTGCTGCTGATGCTCAAAATGCTCTCAAAGCACGTAGTATTACTCCAGAGTTGCTGCTGATGCTCAAAATGCTCTCAAAGCACGTAGTATTACTCCAGAGTTGCTGCTGATGCTCAAAATGCTCTCAAAGCACGTAGTATTACTCCAGAGTTGCTGCTGATGCTCAAAATGCTCTCAAAGCACGTAGTATTACTCCAGAGTTGCTGCTGATGCTCAAAATGCTCTCAAAGCACGTAGTATTACTCCAGAGTTGCTGCTGATGCTCAAAATGCTCTCAAAGCACGTAGTATTACTCCAGAGTTGCTGCTGATGCTCAAAATGCTCTCAAAGCACGTAGTATTACTCCAGAGTTGCTGCTGATGCTCAAAATGCTCTCAAAGCACGTAGTATTACTCCAGAGTTGCTGCTGATGCTCAAAATGCTCTCAAAGCACGTAGTATTACTCCAGAGTTGCTGCTGATGCTCAAAATGCTCTCAAAGCACGTAGTATTACTCCAGAGTTGCTGCTGATGCTCATAACATGCAGCAGTGATCGAAAATTGTTCAGAAATCTGCAAGATGACGTTGTTCAGTCCGTAGGCCTGCTCCAGAACCGCTGGTGATGATGATAACGTTCTCGAAACATCTCGATAACGTAACGAATCGGAACCAATACTTATTTCCCGTTCGATTTTATGCAGGAAAGATCAAAACATGATCAGAAATATTTATGGCAGAGTTATTCAGCATGTATGACGGCTCCTGAGACGCTGTTGATGACCTCTTTTCTCGACGAACGTAAATTAGTCTTTCGATATTTTTGAGAATGGTTCTTTTTAAAGCGCTTTCAATTCTCTGAATAATACGCGAAATCGTACATCACATTCAGCAAATTAGACATAGTTATACATTTATAAAATTTATTTTAAAAATATTAATAAAAAATAGATAAATAATAATAATAAAAAGAACTGAATAAAATTTAACCGAAATAGCGAAAATTTCTAATAACTACGGTAGGGTTTGAATTTCATGTTTGGTTTCGCCGCGATTGTAAGCATACTGTAAGTATTTTGATCAAATGTTGGGCACTTCATTTTCAAAATTTGAATTTGCTATTGATTTGACTTTTTTCGCGTTTTATTGTTGTAATTATGTTATTTTTTATATAATTTTTGTTTCAGTCGATGCTCCCACGGTCGCTGCATCGCTCGGCCGCAAAATGGACGCGATTTTGCTGCTATTTTGACCGGTGAGTCGAATCTTTTGCATCATTTTCGGATTTTCTTAATAATGCGCTTTTTTACTGTTTGTTCACTGTTGTTTTGGGTTTTATTGCTGTCAAAACAGTTGTAAATCGTTCGCGTAGTGCCTTTGAGTGCGTCTGACACAAATTATTTTTCACGAAGAAAAGATATTTTTCACGAAGAAAAGATAAATACGCGTCAAGGGAGTTTTGCCATAAAATTATCCCAATTTTTGGTTTAAATTTGTCCTAACCTTTGAACATAATGCTTGAATAATCATCGTACGTGTTCACTTTTGAAGCACAATGCTTATTTATCACGCAATTCAGTATATTTATTACAAATTGCGTGAATCATACGTACTTCTTTGCAGTCAGCAATTGAAGATTTGCAATTGAAGAGCCCGAGAGCTCACTCGTCTCTCGGCTATTTGGACTGATGTACAACCTGGCCATGATGGAATGCGTCAAGGAACGATCAGGTGAGCGCTTCTTCAAAGATCAAAGATCAAATTTCATTTTCAAATGAGTCGATTTCTCCCCGATTTTTGAATAACGTTAGAATTTGATCATCTAAATGGAGTTCAGGGCTGTTTTCGTTCTAAATTATCGATTGATCTCAGGGTTTCGATTGATCTTACGGTATCTAAATTCATCCTTTGCAGAGCTTCCTCGTCGCTCTTCCGTCCTCTGCGAGAGAAATGCTGCCCCGCTCAGATGGAACGTTGAAGAGGAACGGTTGCAGAGTCAGTATAAATATTATTAAACACATTATTTCAGTGGCACTTTTCAATAGGGCGGCCGAAGGCTACCCAATTTTTGAATTGTGCCACATGAATTTTGAATCTGAATTATCGATTGATCTCAGGGTTACGGTATCTAAATACATCCTTTGCCTCGTCGCTCTTCCGTCCTCTGCGATTGATAAAATAGAAAGCAGGAGCGGGACTGGCCATTCCTCTTCTGTTTTTCTATTTTATATCATGTGTTTTGTGCCAAAACGTTTATAAGAGGCCGTTTGCGTAAGAATCGAACAAGGGCTGGCACAGCTCAAAAATATCAATTCTCTGAAAATTTGAGATTTGGGGTTCTTGAGGGTGCTGATGACGATGGGCACTTTCATTTTTCATATTGGGCCCTCGTTAGCTCCAGACGACGTCACGTCGAAATCAGTTTTTTTTCGTTTATCGGCGTTCAAAAAAATTCCAATTTTAGGCGAGTATGGTAGTCTGACTAAAATGTCATGCCGAATACACCTGTATATTTCAATTTTCATGAATACCACTATTTATTGAGAAAATGGATTTCTTCGTAGAGTGGAAA
>LS488063.1:206719-257881 GCA_900490705.1 Pristionchus arcanus
TCGGCTGGGAAGGGGCGGGGCATGCCCTCGACTGGGAAGGGGCGGAGCATGCCCTCGGATGGGATGGGGCGGAGCATGCCCTCGGCTGGGAAGGGGCGGAGCGTGCCCTCGGTTAGGAAGGGGCGGAGCATGCCCTCGACTGGGAAGGGGCGGAGCATGCCCTCGGCTGGGAAGGGGCGGAGCATGCCCTCGGTTGGGAAGGGGCGGAGCATGCCATCGGTTGGGAAGGGGGGGGGTTATCATTATCACCAGCGGTTCTGGAGCAGGCCTACGGACTACGGACTGAACAACGTCATCTTGCAGATTTCTGAACAGAGTAATTATACGTGATTTGAGAGCATTGTGAGCATCACCAGCAACTCAGGAGTAATTATACGTGCTTTGAGAGCATTGTGAGCATCAGCAGCAACTCTGGAGTAATTATACGTGCTTTGAGAGCATTGTGAGCATCAGCAGCAACATTAGAACATTGGCCATTTTTAGAATAAAATTCAGCGACTAATCTTATTTCTTCGCTCCCGATGGTCGTTCTTTATGTTTATCGAGTGAATGAGATCAATTTCAAGTGTTTTATTCTGATTTTCTCAAAAGTATTCAACAGAAATGAAAAGTAATCAACAGAAAATCAGATGCCAATAAATACTTCATGGACTAGGTGAGAAGATGCTGGATTCAATCTTTCAGATTGCGTACAATAAGATTGACGGATGGATTCAAACTGCCGTCTGGTTCGGTATTCTCATCATTGTCCATATGAACACGATTCGCGTGATCCATTTGCATATTGCGAAGGCGATTAAAGACTTCAGCAGTGTAAGAGCGAACATCGAGAGAAGTGCGAGGAGGCGCTGCAATGAGACGGATAAGAAGGGAACAAACACGATGATAAATCGTTGAAATAATTCTGGTATTTTGGTATTCAGGAATCCTGGTATTCAAATAATTCTGGAATTTACTCCCTAATAGTTTATTCCGAATGGAAGTTTTCCTGTATTTTTAAATATCACCACTGTGTTCTCACCTTCAACGGATACTGTATTACTACGAAGACGATTGACATGTTCCAAATGCAGATCGAGAACTGCGTTCAAGACCTCGGCTGTGGAAGGAGGAGGAGGAAAGGCTGGAATCGCATTATACCAAAATGACTGGCTTTTAAGTTGATAGTTTAGAATAACCGTGTTTCCTCTTACTTTATGATGATTCTATGAGCTCAATCTATCTGGACTCACCCTGATTCGATACTTGATCAATGCCCACAGCAGGAGAAGAGTGAGTGCAATTCAAGCGCTCCTCGCTTTCTACATCTTGTACAAAACGGTAGTAGTCGTAGTGCTGGATCGGTACGCCGAGGGGTTGTGCATGGAGATTGTCGAAGATAGAGGAAGTGGAAGGAGGGGGAGGGTGAGCTGCAAGGACTGGCCTAAATAAAGCCATTCCGACTTTTGCATGAGATTTTATTGTGTACTTCTTCACAGTCGTTTGTTTTAATAAATTAGGTTCCATGATCCCACTTCTTTACTGTACTATCGTGCGTTTGAAATGATCAGCTCATGAGATGATTGTCTGGGAGAGAGGAGAGAGGCAGGAGGGGGGGAGGAGGACGCTTGATCTACCGCCTCCTCCCGGCCTCTTCCCTTCTCCGCCCCCTCTAACGTTCGTCAAAGGTCAGATTCGAGTGGAATGGAAAATAATCTCACGATATAATCGTCGAGCCGAAATCTATAATGCCATGAGAAGGAGTGATAACGGTGTCAGCTCTTTCTATGACTGATTTCATGAGCGCTGAGTTCTTGAAGATTGTTGAGAAAAACATACAATAACACCCATACTAACGATGGAAACCACAGTTGGACAGTTGGCAGTTATCCACGATTTATTCACGACTTTCATACCTTCGAGTAGACGTTGTAATTGGGCGATCACCAAAGGCGAGATACGGAAGGGATTGCCAATGGGAGGAGTGGGAGAAGGTGTATCAGGAACTGAAATGACAATTTTTCCTTAAAAAAGTAAGCTGAATTAGCTTCTAAATAAAACATGCATTGCATTTTTTATTGGAATTACTCAAATTACCCCCAATTTGACCCAACTGGGGGAGAAGGTGTAAAAAATAAGAGATCGGGTCGACATCCCTAATCGAGAACTAACGGAATTGCGCGACTCAGAGTCAGATAAGTTATCGAGTGCGCAATCTGCGCTGACCTAATAATAAGTGCGAGTTAACAACTAATCAATACAATTCACAAATGTAATTGCATTCATTCATTCTGAGTAGACCTCACATAACTCCAGACAGCAAATCGAAGTATAAAAGGTAAAAAAGGTGTTAGGTATTATCTTGGCAAGGCGGGCTAGGCACTCCATCATCCCCTAAAATGTCCTAGGTTTTTGTGCCACAGATCAGCATAAATATGAACTAACGAAACAAGGAAGGCCTAAATCCACCTCTTCTCAGACCACCAAACTATCTGAACTGACCGTCATTCTCTGAGACGTTGGTGGAAGTTGAGTTATCGTTGTCATTAATGGTCATGGTAGCAGAGGAAGTTGTCGATTCGATAGGGAAGTGCGAGTGAGGAGCACGAGGAACACTTTCTTCTTATATCGAAGGTTCTATTTCGATCGCACATCAAATTGTTCGTTTTTGCACTAGGAAGAGCAATTCGAGGAAAGGGGAGCCACGGGGAGACAGCTCATCCATCTAAACTGATTGGATCTCGTCGACCCGATTTGGAACGCGATAGATGGTTTTGGCCTAGAATCAACAATTTGCATTAAGGGTGTGGTATGGAATAAGAAAACTCGAAGATATTTCGCAAGTGCTACTGAATGATAAAAAGGACTGATGCAACGGAAAATCTTGTTCTAAGAATAACATTGGAAAAGAAAGTATTGTGAACATACGAGTACATATCGCGCATAACTCATGTAAGACAAACTAAACGAGTGGTGAAGTGAAGAATAATTCCCAATAGTTTAATCACCCCGACAAGTATGTAATGTAATGTTACACTATGTATATTTACATACACTATGTAAAATGTATGTAAAACATTCGAACACGTCGAGATAAAAACAAAGTGCGCTTTCATTGTGATGACTCTGTGGTGAAGAAAAATGGGGAATGAAAGAGAACGTTTCCCTGATTTTGCTTCAAACGTCCACATTGTTCTGAATTGTAAATGATGACAATTCTGCTGCTGAGAGCTCTAACTATAATTTACCTATGGTTACTCTAATAGCGATTTATTTAATCACCAAACATTAATTATAACCCTTGACGCATACACACATTTCAGAGTTCGTAAGGAAATAAAATGAGATTGACCGACCTATTGATCCAAAAATAAGGTATTGTATCAAAATTACACCGAGAGGGCAATTAGTTGTGTTTCGTGTTAACTTCGAGAAGTTAATCTTTTAAAAAATGCAGAATAAACCCATGTACTCATTTTGCAGTCTTCTTTTTCAGAGCTGGGTTTTTAAAAATAAACAAATTGGATAATTCGCACTGAGCAAATTTGCTTTAAAATTCCATGCTTTTCTCTGTTAACAGCTCGCTTTTCGGATACTGTTAGCAAATTATCTTCTCTTCTCTCTTCTATGTTCTGAATTTTTGAGGAAAATGTGCTCAGCATTTTTACAACTACTAGGATTCCTTTTCGGACAGATATTTTACATATGTCGATCGGTTCTTGCATAGGGTAAACGGAGCAGAGGGTTCTGCAGGGCAAACCATTGATTCAAGAACAAAGAAATACGACGAAAAAGAATGAAAAAAAAACAAATAAAAAATATTTTGAAAGATCAATGTGCAGGAGGGCAAAGACGATTCCCGGATGATCATCAATATGGCGCCTGAACACTTCTTTATTGTGTATATTTTTATCCGTTAAAGTGCTGGATGACAACATTTGAATTTCATTTGAATTTCACAACATTTGAATTTCGTTTATGAAAATATACTAATAACATCATAAATTGAGCTCGTTTTGTATTTTTCCTTCCATGAATTCTGCAATTTTGCCCCCCCACCACACCAAACCAGAATAGATTACATGATCGATCGGGCTCTTGGGGAGGAGAAAAGATAAACATGGAATGAGCCATTTTCCACCATTTGCCGATTCTGACAATTCTATGCAATGATTGAAGAGTTTCGGCCTCATCAATGTATATTTCCATTTTTCCGCGCATCTTGGCTCGAATACCGTGCAATGTTGCATGCTGTGAATAATATCCTGACCTCTTTTGAGACCTGGAGGGTAGCCTGCATAGCCTTCACATTTTTGGGACTTAAGGAATTTTGTTTTATGCAGATGTTTTTTTCTCGTGATTTCTATTTATTTTTGATGCTAGCGTCATAAAATGTTTTTTCAGGCATCTACTCTGTCTCATCACGGCGAATCGATAAATATATTACTCAATGAGGCAAGCCATATTTATTATAACGAGAATAACAATAATGAACGTGTTTGTCTGTTTTGTCAACGATATCGCCGTTCAGATGCGAGCTGCGTTCTATACAATTTTCGTTGATGATGACTGCCACAGCATTCTGCCCCGACAGAGAAGGGGGAGCACTTTACATACGCACTCGCTCACTTTGCATGAACCGAACTGTAAAGCCTGGGCGGGGGGAGCGACCGCTCTCCCCGCTCTGTGATTTGAATCGAGCGGGAAATTGCAGTTCTTTCGTGTCGGGATTTTTGCGCGAAATTTGCATCCATTGTTCACCCTTATCTGGAGAGAACAATGGGGGTCAGAATGCTGTGCTGCAATTTAATTCAAATCATCTACGTTTACGCTTTTCTAACCGAACTTATATCTTGATATTCAAAACTTTTTCTGTAAAGTGTCCGTGACGATAAATGATTGTATCGCTTCTCGAGCTCTTGAAGTTTTCCCTTGAAGCCTCTCGCTATTGTTTATGCTCGAGTGATGGATAATGAGCGTCCAAACAGAAACGAAGTGCGTTCTCATTGTGATGACTTGGCGAGGAAAAATGAAGAATAAAAGACAATTCTTCGCCGATTTTCCTTCAGAGTAATGTTATTCTCAGTAATTGACAAATCAGCAGAAAATATGAGATAGTGTTCGCATAGCCAGTGCTCGGATTTGCTCAGCACAGCTTGGTTGTAGATGAATGTGATTGTGGAATTTTTTTACTTTCACCAGCAGTATTTACGGTTCTTTTAAGGTTGCTGCCTATATGGACTTGTTGTTTTTTTTTATTTCGAGAGTGCTCATTTCGCTCGTTTAATACATATACATCACGCTCGCTCGGATTACGTAATAATCGTCACATCTCGGGAGTCTCGTGGATGAGATGAGAAATCAAACGGTTATCGAACGAGATATCTGATCGGAAATGACCTATTTGAACAGTATTAAGATATCAAGATGGAAGATCTTGTACTAGATCTCTTGAAGATAGAGGAGAAAGGTGGTGCATCGGACAGTCTGGGCGAAATCGGTGCTCAGATTCATAACCAGGAAGTGGAAAGTAAATTCAATTGTATAACAGCATCAATGAAGCGAAGAGGAAGGGCAAAACGATGAGTGTACTATGAACTTTTGGACAAAATTAGTTCAAAGTGTGAAAGCATTAAATGCTATTCTGAAATCAATTTGAAATGTGAGAACTGCAACTGCACAGAAGCAAAGATCGATGATTTCGGCAGAATGTTACTTAGTTGGCTTTGATGAAACTTGCATCATCAAGCGGTAGAGTCTCGTTCTCTGGAATTAAATCGTTAATCGTCAGATCTCGGGTACTTGCGAAATTTGAAAAGTAATATTCTCATTTCTTGAAATTGGATTTCTTTGCATCACTCCTTGCATGTACTCCATGTCTCGGAACACTAAGAAAATATCGAATAAGATCCCATTTAGTTAGAGTCACACCTAGCTTCTATCTCGCATACCCGATCGGGTCAAACGAGATTCGATCAGATTAGATTATTGACTCATCGCCCACGCGACTCATCATCCAGCTCTTCCTGGTGCAAAAAACGCAGACTTCCCTGATCGAGATAGGGCATTTAGTATAAGATGAGAATACTTTGCGTCTTCCTCACTCGGTCAATCCACTGCTTCGAATCGAATCCAGTTAGGAAGCATGACTGGTAGTGACAGCAAGAACAACTTCAACGTTCCGGAGAATGAGAGTGAGTCACTATAAGCCGACAATAATTATTGGATATATAAATTGGATATATTAGTATACCTTTGGTGGTATATGGTGCTTGTTTCCCTATATTCCTTGGGGTATTCAGTGCAGTAGTTCTGCTGCTTGGAAAAATTTTCACATGTAGTCCAGCTGTTTAGAACTTTTCAGAGAACAATATATCCATTTCAGCTTCTCAGACGCCTTCTCCCTCGCCTCCCGTTGAATTCATGGTCCAACTTTCTCCGTCAACGATCGCGGAATTTCAACGCCTTTCCGAAGAAATGACCTCGCAACGGCCAGAACTTGCAGGTACTATTTCAACCTCCGTTGTGTGTTTTCACAGATATCACACTAAGAATGGGAGTATTCATAATTGACGTGTGTAGGCATGTGTCGTCAGTATGCAGTTCATGTTATACAGAAAAAGAGCAAAACAGAGTATTAGTATGTGCTATGACGAGGTGGTTTGAAAGCCAAAAATCTGAAAAGTTTACTGAATTTCTTTCTTCGGGAGCCTAAGAAAAGGGATTCCAACTTTTTTTGTTTTTGTTATTGATAGGAGATTAGAGTACTTCCCTGAAACTTTTCCCCAGTTCACGAGCTTGATCAGTCCATCACAACAAATTTTTGCATTTCAGCCCCATCTTCATTCTCTCTTGATTCTCTCAACAATATGAACGTCGACTGGGAAGATATCAATTTCCGCCGGCAACTAGGTTCTCTTATTTTTGCTACTGTCATGGGAAGCATCACTGAAGATGGTCTCTTACCCTGCGTGGCCATTCCTAACCCCTTGAGAAACCTTAAACTGAAATTGCCCCGGGACTTTACATCGATGAAGCAATGCCGAGATGAGTGAATGACTCTGCGGCATCGACAATCACTTATTCATCTAGAATCATCTCATAGTAACCATTTTTATCCCCAAACCGAGTCATTCCGTTCTATGTTTTTGTTATATGTGCGTTAAAAATTGTGATACAACGCTATTCCCAATGTTTCATTCACCACTGTATTTTTATATTGCAATCAAGTCTCTGTCGATCATTAAATGGTTTGTAATTAATTTGCGTTTGCATTCGATGTGGGGTTTAATGGGAACGGTAAGGTAAACGTTCACCGCGTATTCAAAGCATTCTAAGTGCAAGGCCAGTGAACATTTTGAAGGTCAATTCACTATGGAGAATGCAAGCTCTTTAACGGACCTCTTTAAAGCGTCTCTCACACAAGAGTGATATCTATCTTCTTATTATCTTATTCATATTATTCACATTATCTTCTTCTACTGACTTCATCCGAGCTGTTTTCCCGACGCGTTCTCTGTTCTGTCTGCTGTTCTCTCGTTGCGTTCTCTTAGCCTGTCTCCCTTTGCCTCGCTCTCGCTCGGGGGTATAGCTCAGTGGCAGAGCATTCGACTGCAGATCGAGAGGTCCCCGGTTCAACTCCGGGTGCCCCCTACGTTCTTTTGCTGTTTTTGCACACACATTATTCATTGCAGAGTATCATTTTGGGTACAAGTGCAAGCGAAAGCAAAGCATAGGAAAATACATTATTCAAGTATCATATGTGAAACGGAAGCTAATTGAGTAAAAAGAGGAAACAAGATTTGTACAGCTAAAAATACCCATTTCAAACTTTTTCTACCTTTCCCGCTGATTAGTCCCTCTGATGCTTATGGCTCAGAGGATTTCCTTGGAAAGTTTTGCCCTAGAACAGGAAAGTTTTGCTCCCGCAATTTCACCACGCATGTAGTCGGTGATCATATTAAAGAAGGATAGTTCTGATAGCAGAGTTGAGAAACGCTTACTCGTTTGAATTTCCCAAATTAACGCCAGAGTATGTTTCTCCTAATTCATGAAACTTATCTGAGCACACGACATTTCTGTAAAACTTCTCCATCAACACATTGCAAATCGACTATCCCAAATATAAGGGAAAATAGAGTTCGACTTTAATGCTTTAATGCTCATTCCTCATCCTTGATAATGATATGTGCGTGATTTACAACTCAATAGCACATATATCTTTTGTTCGAAACACGTAATAGCACTTATTAACGGAAACAAAATTGAGTCACGAAGGAACAAGAGAGATGAGAGATATCGTTGCATTCATACATCCGTGTATCTCGAGATGGGTACGGAGGCAGGGATCATTTCCGATGCAGCAGGGTTCAAGTAGGGATTTGAGGTGAATACGCAGGGTACAAAACGACCGTTATTGACGATCATTTTTGATCGGAGAGTGGAAATCATGTGTTGGGCGACGTATCCAACCATATCTTCGAATTCATCGTCAATATCGATGGGAGGAGTAACAGTAGGTGTTGAGGGAACTGAAATGAGCGATTTAACACCATGACCAACTTTTGAAGAAAATGTGAATGCTAACGGAACTATGAGACCAAAATTAAAGCCCGTGACTCGACTGACCTTCATTCTCAGAAGCGTTGCTTGCAATCTCGTTGTTAGCAGACATGGCTGGTGGTTGATTCGAGTGATTGAGGAGATGGTGGAAATGAGTGAGGAATACGCCCAGCCACTTCTTATACAAAATGTTCCATCTCGATAGAGGTCTGTCTGCACGTTTTTACACTAAGAAGAGACAGACAGGGAAGGGCGGAGACACGTATGCAAGGCGTCATCCGTTTTATCTCCGTGGATCCCGATTGACCTGATCAAGAGTCCCGATAACCGAGTTTCGATGCGAGGAAACCGATAGCTTCTCGGGTGTGACTCTAATGAAGTGGAATGTTCGCATATGGACAAGCCTAGTTGGAAATCGGACGATCATTTTAAAAAGAAAATACGCTGGCGTAAAAAAACTGTAGATGAAACCCCTGCATCATCGCATTTTGGTGCGAATATCGGTGAATCTTAACGAATAAACACTGAGATAGTTTTCCTGGTTATATGTGGATAGTCGAGATTCTCATTATGATTCAAAAAATTTGAGAAGATCTCAGAAAATAGAATCTAAATCAACATACTAGTAGGCAAACTCAGAAAGATTTTTCAGCGGATAATGTTGGTTTGGAGCCATATTGGAGAAAGCATCGGAATAAAATCACAGTCATTGACGAGCATGGCTTCTCTGCCCTACTATGTCGTTGCGTCGGCCACATTCTTCGGTTTGCTATTTTCACAAAAGCTTAAATTGTCCCGAATAGTTATCGTGCGAATACATTCAATTCCGTGAACAGCTGCCCGTTGATGAATATTCGACGAGGTGGTCTTGAGCTCTAGTTGGTTTAATAATTCCAACTAACGGAGGAAGAAGTCTCTCATTCCCAAGGATTTCAGTTAAAATGGTTTTTCTTTCGTGTCTGACAGGGATGCTCTTAGATCGGTTTTATGATGTGGGAGCGACTAATCCTCTTTGCTATGCTTTCATTCGGAAATATGACGTGCAATGGAAGTGTTTATCGACTGCACTATCGCCATACGCGATCGAAGTGTTCTAATTGCGCTATTCAATAGCACGAGCTAGCACCTTCTTTTGCAATACCACGTGTGGTGAACAGGGAAATGGGAATGAAATGGTATCGGTATACTCTGATTGTTCATTGTAGGGGAACCGTTCCGTCCATCTCTAAGTGTTTCCAAACGAGCAATTATTCTCAAAGGGATGAAAGAGTCTGTCACACTGCGATTGTGCTGTGAATCGAGTACATCTATATACGAAAGATGCGCAAACAGTTAGCAGATATTGGCCAATTCAATACTATGTAAGAGTTTTTACGACAATTACATTCGTTCCGTATACGATCGCGTAGCATGCACCTGCTGGCTCTTCTTTCCTTACTTTATTCATTCTGAGAAGTTGTTAAATAAAGAGAGATAGTGGGCGCCCATTTCATTCGAGTCACACCCTCTAGGATATCGAATACTTCGAATCGAAACTCATTTATCGGTGTTCCCGATCAGGTCGAATCTGATCAGATTAGGTGGATGACGTCTCATCTCCGCTCTCTCTTCTTTCTAGATCGGATCCTCCCTTCCCTGACTTACTCTTCCTAGTTCAAGAAGCGCAGACAGTTGCTGGATCAAGATAGAACATTTTGTATAAGAAGAGGGTATTGGTCCTATTCCTCAATCACTTCCACCCCGATCATCCACCACTCCAATCCAATTCAACCATGTCTGCTAACAACGAGAATGGATATACTGCAAGCAATGCTCAGGAGATTGAGGGTGAGTTGTGCATGGTGATTATTATTTGTTAGAATCACAGTTCTTTCTGCTCGGTATGATATAGCTTTGTAGCTAAAAGGGGTCTAATACTTGCTTCTCATGATACTGTAGCAACCCTTCTTCGAAATGTGTTTCCAAACGCTTCGTGCCAGTTTCATTGCACGCAGTAGCATGTCGCTCTAATTTCAGTTCCCTCAACACTCTCACCCACTCTTCCCATCGACTTTGATGACACCTTCGAGGACATGGTTGGCTACGTCGCCCAACACGTCATCTCTACCCTCCGATCTATTCCGGTTATCGATAACGGTCGCATTGTTCCCGGTATATGCACTTCAAATCCCTTCTTGAATCCCGCCGCTTCGGAATTGATTCCTGACTATGCACAGACGTCGACATCCAGAGATGAATGATAGAACGTTTCCCTTTTTTTGATTTCGTTGAAACTCGACCCCATTCACCTTCCATTAAACATTGATGTGTTCCGTCATGAATTTATGTTTGCAATTGATTAATCTGGTAGATAAAGAATAATATACCAGCGTGTGGGCTTAAGAAATTCTGGCTACGAACGTGTCACTAGCATATCGCGCTTCCGGGAGCTACATGGTCAATCGAGATGTTAGATGGTCCTTGTTCAACATCACAACACGCTCATGTCCCAGCAAACGCGCACTGACAATCCAGAATAACGCTCAAAGATCACGCAGCGGAAAGATCCACGCTCTGCACAGACGAGTGCTCGATGCACACACTAGATCCTGTGACAAATATATGACAAATAATACGTTAGCATGTCATATTTTATTCACATAAGCTTTATTTGTGCATAGAATCAATTATTACATAAGTCATTACATAGAATCGATAGTTAAAACGAATTGGTGAGAAACAGAAGCAAGATTGCATGTAGACAAAGCAAGAATGTTGAGAGATGAACCGGAAAGATTCGTAGGTGTTCCGGGAATTATAGAAGGTAAGCTCATAGTAAGCAATGGATGATCAATACTCGAAATCGGTTCTAATCGGGTCAGGAGAATATACCAGCTAGAGTGTAATTTGGATACGGACATCGGGTGCTTGGGAACGGATACGGTATTGCTCTCCACTTGATGGAGGAAGAGAAAGGGAATGAAGCAGAAACTCAAAATAAGCAAGCGAAAAAAATATTCCATGAGTATTCCTCTCGATAAAAAAGTAGTGTCAAAAAATAATAGAGAAGAAATGGGTATAATAGTACGAAAACTGAACTACTACAAAACACTAAATTCAATGAATTTGAACGAGTAATATTTCCATACAGGATCTATAAAATGTAAACAATTCGAAATTAATCTCTCCAATTGATATAAACGATGGTCAATGAACATGAGAACTTCGCAGAGAGACTCCTAGCAGTCTAGGATTAAATTCTAGAGATGAAAACCATCAACTCTCCTATCGAGATAGGATTACGGTAAGGGAGAACAGGGGAAGGTGGTGAAATGGCTGAGGATTTCTCCCGGATCGATCGGGGCTGGAACCAGCATAGTTGTGCTTGGAACTCGGAGGAAAATGGTAACTTGTAAGACAATAGAGATCAATAAAAGTATACTATAATGGTAGGCTAATCGAGGCGTACAATAGGCATGAAGGGAAGTAGGACAGATATGAATATACATGGACGTTTCCTAGATCCGTGTCGGTAGTTGAGTCCCATCGTATCAGTCCCTATCTGGTCGTCTACAAAATCTATTTGCATCCAAAACATGATCACTCGGAGGGAAAACGGGGACTCGACGGGTTATCGGGGGCTTACAAAAAAACTTGGAATATAAGATCTACGGGGACGAAAACTTAAAGGGAGTCGGCAGTCAAAAATGAAGTTTTTTTCAGATTAAAGAGCTTTCTTTTCTAAGAATTTTGAAAAAAACCGCATATTTTTGCGATTTTTTTGAAGGCAGATATGATTTTTCAAAGATTCAAGGTACTGTAGCTCCTGCCACCGAGGTGTGTCTGTTGTTTCCTAATATTACTTTTCAAACGCTAAGACCAGCGTAATTTTTAATGAAAATTGTAATATTTTTATCAGTTGACAGTCAAAATCAGGTCAGCCTTCCGATTTTCTACTCAGAACAGTTAATTTTAACAAAAATTTAGGAAAAGACAGAAAATCTTGGGTGGCGAGAGCGACAGTAACCCTCAATACACCATAAATCGTAACTGCCTTTAAAAAAATCGCAAAAATATGCGGTTTTTTTCAAAATTCTTAGAATTTTGAGCTCTATTTTGTCAAAAAATTGCAAGTGAAAATAAGATAAAAAAATATTTGGCTGCAGACTCTCTTTAAGGGCAATGCATTATTAGGGAAATAAGTAGCATTCCTTGGAAAAAATAGTTAAATATAAAAATCAAAAAGTATGAAATCAAAAATGAATCACTCATTAGAAGGTGCTACACTGAATACCACACTGAAATTTACAACTGACTATAATAGTGAGTGTATCGGTAGAGTTTGACGGAGGCGGAACGGAGTCTTAGACGGACTTGATGATCTTACGAGATTCCAAGTTCTTCCAGATGTTTACCTGATCCTCCGTAGTCAGACCTGCAATCAATCAATCATATCATGTGTCTCTCTCTAGACCACTCAATCAAACCCCTTCCACGAAACATTTCTTCCAAACTCTCCCATCTCCCGGGAAACTACGAAAGTACCAAGGGTATTCGGTATTATTACACGTGAAAAGAAGAGCTAATCCCGTGGTGCCACAAATTTTTATAAACGACTGCACTAATTGCTCGTCGTTAATCCGTATTAGCTAGAATCAAGCGAGATTTTATTAGCTAGAATCGAGATGCTAGGGCAGCTCCGTCAATAGGCACCAAAGTGGATGTCATCGAGAGAATAAAGAGTTGTCACTCTCAAATAATATTATATCTACCTTTCTCTGTCAATAGTGCACCCAATTAGAAGTTGTATAAAGGATCGACTACCGTGCGACACAACCATCCTTTCTGGCTCTCTACCCAGGTGTATTCTCTTTCCTCAGCCGTGTGAAGGAACATATACCCCTATTTCAGTTCCTGCTTGTTCTAGAGGTATTCATTCATTTCTTCTAGTGATTTTTGCAGACATTATATAAAAAATTTGTTCCGAATGTCTGTAATGATCAGGGTTGACCGGTCCAAAAGTGGAACGATCAAGCTTTCACAAGGATCTACAGGAACCGAAAATGAAACGACACTTAGAGACAGAATCTTGCTCTGTCAAACGATGATTCACGAACCGCGTTTTTCAGCTTTTAACGTTGCCAGAGAACTTTTAGAGATAATATTTTACTTCAGGAGATTTGCATCATTCTCCTTCCCTTACTTTGTCATCCACTTTGGCGCCTAATTTGGCGATCTTTAAATATTTTAAAAAATATGTAAACCAGTCTAATCAATTTTCAATTTTTGGACCAATTTTTTGGGGAAAATTACGCTTACCAGTTCCTCCAAGATCGAAACGACGACGTTTCAGCTTCGCTTCTGCCGCTGTGCCGAATTTGACAGTAAACTCCTGCAATTATTTTTACTTATTGATATGTATATAATTAAATTATTTATTTTGATAATTTTAATTTTAAAAAAATACCTCTTGATCTTCGACGTAATATCTCGGATCGCACTGCGAGACCCAGTCGCCCGTTCGGTCCTCGAGCATTTCCGCCTGAAATTTATTGGTTTATCAAAACGATGAGAGACCAATCCTAGTGGACCCCTCCTGACCCCTACCCACCTACTAAGAATCAGTCATAGAAATAAGAGTAAAAGTTTTTCCTAGTGGAAAAGAGAGCACATTATCACACATTGAAACCCGTGCTATGCTCATACATTTAGTAGACAGAGTTTGGTCCCATCTAAGTACTGACTGGTCGTAAGTGATTTTAACATGATAAAAGTGCTCACCTTCTTCATTAAGAGACCAGATCGGTAAAAATGGACCACCCCGCGGACACGCCCCCCTTTTTCTTTCAAATTCATTTGATATTGATATGGTGGGAGGGCCTAGTCCTCACATTGCCAAAACCACCGAGGTTATTTGATTCACGTGGCTACGGTAGGAGTAATATCATAATACACGATAAATGGTCAAAAATTCATAATTTAAAAACGTGAATAACTAGATATAATTTTTCATGTGCATTATGTTAGAGATGCCCAGGGGGTATAAAAATGATATTTTAATTGAATGCCACTCGATTCCAAAAAGCTATGTTGTGTCGCAATGTTTGAAAATTTTCATTTTTTGCCCAAAGGAGGCATTCTTTGTAGATTGGGGAAAGGGTAACCTGGGTCCACGGTGAAGCCCACTGGGTCATGCTTCTAAATTTTTGGCAATTGGGTCATTGTAGAGATAAAGTTTTTTGTTTTGGTCTCTCAAAGGTGTGGAATCGAGATTCCGACTTGAGTCACTCTCGACTGCGCTATCCCTGTATATGAATTTGGGCATTAAACCACTCATTTAGCAATTTGAGCCCATATTAAGAATATTCAGTACCATAGGAGTTGATTTTGCGGCAATGACTTTTTTGACCCATGACCCGGGGTTCATGCCTCAAAAGTGGTCCATCACCATGAACCCCGGGTCATGGTCCGAAGTGGACCGAAAAAGTCATGATGGAGAAATATCAAGTACTATACACCAATACAGGCTACAGTAACCACATAATATAATGTACCCCGAAAAGCCGAAATCCGACAGGCGAGGGGCTTGGAAAAGTGTTCTTTGCAGAATATCTCACTAAAAACTCATTTCTCAGCCCCATGCCTGTCGGATTACTGAATTTCTGGGTACGTTATATTATGCTGTTACTGTAGCTTGTATTGGTGTGTAAAACTTGAAGTTCCCCCAACATGACTTTTTCGGTCCACTTCGGACCATGACCCGGGGTTCATGGTGATGGACCACTTTTGAGGCATGAACCCCGGGTCATGGGTCAAAAAAGTCATTGCCGCAAAATCAACTCCTATGGTACTGAATATTCCCAATATGGGCTCAAATTGCTAAATGAGTGGTTTATTGCCCAAATGCATATACAGGGATAGCGCAGTCGAGAGTGACTCAAGTCGGAATCTCGATTCCACACCTTTGAGAGACCAAAACAAAAAACTTTATCTCTACAATGACCCAATTGCCAAAAATTTAGAAGCATGACCCAGTGGGCTTCACCGTGGACCCAGGTTACCCTTTCCCCAATCTACAAAGAATGCCTCCTTTGGGCAAAAAAACGAAAATTTTGAAACATTTCGACACAACATAGCTTTTTGGAATCGAGTAGCATTCAATTAAAATATCATTTTTATACCCCCTGGGCATCTCTAACATAATGCACTTGAAAAATTATATCTAGATATTCACGTTTTTAAATTATGAATTTTTGACCATTTATCGTGTATTATGATATTACTCCTACCGTAGCCACGTGAATCAAATATCCTCGGTGGTTTTGGCAATGTGAGGACTAGACCCTCCCACCATATCAATATCAAATGAATTTGAGAGAAAAAGGGGGGCGTGTCCGGGGGGTGGGCTAAAATGCTCCATTTTTACCGATCCGGTCTCTTAAATGTAGCACCCATGGATGCAGCGGCTGCTGAGGAGCAGTAACGGTAATAGGGGCAACAGGGGCAGCAGGTAGGGGAGCTTTCACCTCCGCGATGATCTCAATGCTGGGAGCGGAGATCACCTCGACGCTGGGATTGGACTGGGTGACACTGTTGGAGGTGTCATCGTTCGCCTCGAGCCAGACGATGGAAGAGTTGGCTGCAATAAAATATATATGTTGAGGGAATGTGATCGTTCCAAACTCCCACAGGAGAACCCCTTCATAACTATATTCTAGCGCCTTGTGCTTAGCCAAACTATAATATAAATATCCGGAAAGCGCATTCATTCAGAGATCGCCCGACTCTGATTCATTTCAAACAGTGATCTGTGTTTGGCAGCAAATTCCACTCCCACATTCCCCACTCAGAAATTGTCACTGGGCTACAATTGCTTATTCACATCCCCTTCGCAGAACTCAAACACTACGAAACGTGATCTTGGAGTGAAATATGGCGTCGAGGTAACATGCAATCAAGGACTACATCCTGTACCGATTTCTATCGTAATCGATACCCAAATTCCAATTATTTCAACAGTACTGAAAAAATTAACAGTACTGCTTATTTCAACAGTACTGTTTTACAATTTTCCATCCCTCCAAATTAGTCGTTCGCGACCTTCTGCAAATGTTTCGAAACTCAAAACTCTCGAACGGAAAACCCTTTATCAGGGTTTTCGAGTGTTTCTACCGTATATTTCCACTCCTCCGTCATCGTCATCTGATTTCCACTTTTCCCATCGATTATTTACATTATTTCGTCGTTATTTCCATACGCTCAGCGTCCCCGACCCCTTTTCTGTCGATTTTACCCCTCGCTTCGGTCTTTACCGTCGTATTTTCCCCCATTCCATTATTATCGTCGTTTAACCCTGTACGACAGGTTTAATTACCCAAGTTTGAGGTCACGAGCGACGGAGTCCGGTGCTAAGAACCCCTTCCCACTCCCTTCATCGGCAACGACGCGACGTCGGTGCAAAGAAACACCCACACCAGTCACTCGGAAGTGACACTTCGGTGCAAAGAAACCCACACCATTCACTCGGCAACGACGCAACGTCGGTGCAAAGAAACCAGGTATTCCTAGTTCCACTCCGATTCCACATCACTCCCACGTCAAACCACCAACTATTTCGTCACTTTCGCCTTATCATTTATTGTTCCCTTGTGTTAGATTAATGAAATATATTTATTAATTGATCTTTGGTCCAATACGCACCGCGAGTACCTAATTAACTTCTCCATAACGAGTTGGAGAAGTTAATACATGGTGCATAGTGCCGATTCCAACCCCGCTAAGTCCCGCGTGGCAAATTTGAGCATTCCAACCCCATCCAACCACTCCGATCTTGCGAATTTCGTAAATACCACTCCCAGAAACCGCAATAAGATGACTTCCGCTTTCGATCACAGCTATTCCAAGCTCCACTCATACCTGTCCGACCTCCATCCACTAGTTACTTCCATTAACGACGAAATTAGTGAAATATTCAAGATGTCCACATCTGACGAAATCGAGAAGAAATCAGCCTCCGTGGTTGAATCTCTCGTTGATGCCCAGTTAATTGTTGATGATTACAGAAACACGTACGTTTCCATCAAGGAATCAATTGAGAAGATGAGTGACGAGGACAACAAGAAAGAAGAGGAACAATCTCTACTCGAGGAGTTCGAAAGCAGCACCAGTGGACCGACGGCAATGGAAGTAGACCCGGTTAGTATATCAAAAAAGGTCTCGAAACTTGAACGAAAATTGAATTTATCCATTGAAACGGCGTCAGCTCGCATAGCTGCGCTTAACCGTACTCCATCCACTAGCGTCCATTCCAGCGGTGTTTCACTGCCTTCATCCCATTCCACGTCGACCAATGAATCCACTAGTGCTCCTCTCCCTTCCACTAGTGCTCCCAGCGAATACCAGACGCTTGCTGCGATAGTTACCGATCTGATGGCAAAGATCACCACTAGCAACGCGCAGCCCATTCATCAACCGAATATCGTTCTCCCTCCCATTAGTCTGGAAACATTTGATGGTGCGGATATCACCAAATGGCCGGCATTCAAATACCAACTCGATCAGTTGATTTTGAATCAACCTCGTTTCTCCGAAGTGGAGAAAGCATTCTATGTTCGATCCAGTCTGAAAGGGACCGCTCATTCCCTTATCGCCTCAATCCCGACCAATAGAGATTTCCTTCCCAAAATGATCGATCGCCTCGAGGCAGAGTACGGTAGACCGAACCTTACGCAGGCTACCCTTCTCCAATCGTTGCTAAGAATCCGTTCCAAATCCTTAAAACTAGAAGACCAACTTGACTGTGTACGTGCAATGATAAATGTCGTTCACTCGATAAGTGACGACTGCGGTCTGAATGGACTTGTGACGCAACAGCAAGTCGCAGACCGTATCCATCCACGATTCATTCCTGTCGTTTGGCGCGGTAGATATCCGACCCTCCTCAAATCGCTTCAATCGATTGAAGAAACTCTTCGAATAGAGTTAGAGGATGAGACGATGATCAAAGCCATATCAGACAATTCCCATTACCAGCAGCCCTTTGTCGTACACAATAACTCTGGTAACGTATCCAAGCCGAATTCGTCGGTGACGGATAATCCCATTCCGAACCCCAAGGGACCCAAAGGACCAACGTGTGTCTTCTGTGGTCTCCACGCCTTTAGTGGTTTATGCACAACTGTCGAATCAATTAAGGATAGGAAGGAGATTCTTATGAAGAAATCATTATGTTTCTGTTGTCTATCCCGTGACCACTCCACTGCCGGATGCAGTAAGAAGTGTGTCAAATGCGAAGGCAAACATCATCGATCCATTTGCGAAAAGTCGTCCCCCATTTCCGTTAATACCCTCACCTCGTACAATCGTCAATCTGAACGACTGTTTACTGTCGACGCACAGATTTCCAATCCCGATCCAGCAGCTGATAATTCGATCACTGCTTCCGTTCTTCTCGATCATGGCGCGCAAGCCAACCTCATCACTAGGAACCTAGCCGATCGTCTTTCTCTCGTTCCATTCGATCAACGTCAGTTGACCATCTCTGGTTACAACGGTGACCCCATCCAGTCTTCCAACTACGATATCGTCAAACTAGATGTAGTCAGTGACCACGGCCACCATCCAATCGAAGCCGTTGTACTAGATAAGTCACCACTCAGTTCAATCCATAATCAGCCACTCGATAGTGCTGATCTCGATGTTATCAATACTTCATTAGGTTACGTTCCCAAACACCTTACGAAGCACACTGTCACTCAATCTGAGTTACTTCTCAGTGTGGGCGATACTCTCGAATTGCTTGAAAAATCCAAAGTGACCAAGCTCCCTTGTGGATTCCGTCTCATCGAATCGTCAATTGGTCCATTCGTTGTTGGCAAGACTCGCACGCGCATTAAAGCAATCGATCCACTAGTGCGCGCTTTTACTGCCAACTCCCACGACACACGTCCAAAGGCGCATACATCTTCCAGTCACAACCATGCCATCGATTTGTTGCCCATCGCTATAGCTACTGTTACAATCCACCCATTCGAAAACTCCCACGTCCGTTCAGTCCCCCCGGAGGATTCCAATGTGACACATTGCAATTCAAATTTCAATCATATCACTCCAGACTCGTCCCATCTTCATCTGCTGAAGGCCATCGATCCAATAGAGGAGAGTGAAGTCTCTTCCATCGTGACCACTCCTCGCAAGGTAGAAGATGTCCTTCCATCTCCCATTGATCACATAACTCCAGTTGTTATTGATTCCGTTTCCACTCACTTCGTCCCTATAATTGTCGAGGCGATTAGCGCCAACATTTCACCTCACTGTATCCCGTCTGTTCCCTCCATTCAGACTACTCCTGTAGTTCCATCACTAGTAAATCATCCCACCATCCCTCCGTCTCACTCCATGTATAGTGCTCGTTCATACTATCGTTCATACCCATCGAACCCCAGTCGTCAATCCATTCATTCCATTTCCCATTCGAAGACCCATTTGAGCTACCGTCACACTAGTGACCCTCCTCTGTATCACTTCTTCGACAATCACGGAAAGCCGTACTACTACTCCGACTTGCTGTACCATCACATTACGTATATTGTCCGTTCATTTGTTCACTCATTGTCCGTTGTTGTTCTTTCTTCATTCGATGGTTTTTCATTGTTCGTTGTCATCTCTCCAGTAAAGGGTCCTTCCCTTCATCCCGTCTCTCCGTCCATTCACGTCCACATCCTTTCACACACGTTGTCTTCAGTCAATACTTTGACATCCACAACACCCTCCTATTCACTTCACCCACGTCTTTCCACTTCGTCTATCCATTTTCCTTCCTTCTCCTTTCGTTTCCCCTCCCCCGAGTGTACCGATTTCTATCGTAATCGATACCCAAATTCCAATTATTTCAACAGTACTGAAAAAATTAACAGTACTGCTTATTTCAACAGTACTGTTTTACAATTTTCCATCCCTCCAAATTAGTCGTTCGCGACCTTCTGCAAATGTTTCGAAACTCAAAACTCTCGAACGGAAAACCCTTTATCAGGGTTTTCGAGTGTTTCTACCGTATATTTCCACTCCTCCGTCATCGTCATCTGATTTCCACTTTTCCCATCGATTATTTACGTTATTTCATCGTTATTTCCATACGCTAAGCGTCCCCAACCCCTTTTCTGTCGATTTTACCCCTCGCTTCGGTCTTTACCGTCGTATTTCCCCCCATTCCATTATTATCGTCGTTTTACCCTGTACGACTGGGGTTTAATTACCCAAGTTTGAGGTCACGAGCGACGGAGTCCGGTGCTAAGAACCCCTTCCCACTCCCTTCATCGGCAACGACGCGAAGTCGGTGCAAAGAAACCCACACCATTCATCGGCAACGACGCGAAGTCGGTGCAAAGAAACCCACCCCTTTCACTCGGCAGCGACACTTGTGTTGCAACTAATCCAGGTATTCCTAGTTCCACTTCGTTTCCATATTACTCCCACGTCAAACCACCAACTATTTCGTCACTTTCGCCTTACCATTTATTGTTCCCTTGTGTTAGATTAATGAAATATATTTATTAATTGATCTTTGGTCCAATACGCACCGCGAGTACCTAATTAACTTCTCCATAACGAGTTGGAGAAGTTAATACACATCCTCTTTCATAAGAAATGCTTGCAAGCATTCCTTTCAAACTGAGCGTTAGCTCGCGGAAGCGCGATAAGGGCTGAGACTTACTGAGACTTTGTTAGAGTGATGCTATAGTCATCAAAATCAGAGTCATTCATTCGTTCTTTGTCTACTTCTAGCCCTCAATATTCACTTCGCCGGCTTTAATCAATATCTTATCAGTACAAAACTCTTCTGAGGAGGAGTGGTATGATCCACTCTGATGTGATGCCTCGAACAATGACTTCAATTGTCACTCTCATTGCTTCCAATGAACACGACTCCTATACGCGCACCTCAAGCTTATAATCTAGCGTGTTTTGACTATGACACACGGTGCATGAAAAAAAGAAGGTGCCAAGCTATTGAAAAATTAGCGTCATTTGACAAATAGAGTAGCTTTTTAAGAAATTTTGCAAGATACTTGCTGAATCTTCTCCGTTTTAAGGTTTCCCTTTGTATCGGCGCAAAAACATATACGCAATCATCCAGAACTCAACCTGCCGCTTATTGTTTAAGCGCACCGAATAAATACAACGAATATCATTTGATTTCGCGATGATTCCCAAGAATATCAGAGTCGAGGATATTCAACGTAGCGATGATTCTCATCCATTTGGAGACTCACAAAAACGATGTCCAATCGCACCTCACTAAAGGTGATCACAAATAAAGCGAATTTTAATTCCAAATCCTCAAACACTTCTTTGCGTCAAACAAACTTGCCTCTTACGCCTAATTGATTTCTCCAGGTCTACTCAAGTTTCAGCACATATTCCATATTAATGTAAATAAACAAATATTTAAAATATATAATATATAAAAACGCAGACCTTTGCGCTTCCTGTCCTTGTCTGCCATCACGCCGCGTCGAAGAAGGGAAGGACAGTGAAAACAGTGAAAACGGCGTTGAGAACCTGACAAAAAGGGATAAATTCAACCGGACATGTATAATTTAATCATTTACCTAATGCGAACCCGTGTGAGAGAAGATGTAAACCACCAACACTCGACAGTGACCTGTAGAGGCGGAAACCTGTAAGAAACGGATGAGTTACTATTGGAACTCGAGAATAAACACAGAAAACTAGCAACGTTAAGCTATTTTATGAGCGAAGTAAGAACGTTTCAAAGGACTTAATCAATAGAGTATTGCTATTCCACACTAAATTTCCGTTTTTGGCAGCGTCACACGCGCATCGATCGAAGAGGGAAAGATAGAGAGGAAGGATGAGTGAGAGAGGGATGAGGGTGCTAATTCGCGGGTTTTTTTGCAAGTAAAAGGATCTAAAATGAAGCTACAACGCGTAAATGACATTCTTAAAAGCGCTCTAAAGGTTGCAGGAAGTCACGAGTCTATCAACACTATCAGTATCGATTGCGAAAAGGGGTTGAATCGAGGAAGGATTGCCACAAATTATCAGTTGCACGCACTACCTCACATCTCTATGACATCCTACTGTAGTCCTCGTCCTCCCGCAGCGTTTTCCGTGCGGGACGTCAGATGGCTCAATTTGTTGGCTGTGAGCCAAGAGAGGTCAAATTATTGATTCTCCCATGTTTCCATGTTATAACTTATATATTTTGATTCAGGAAATCATATGTAATCGAAATTTAACTAAAAAGTGAATATTCCTTATCATATGATCAAAAGGAATAAATCGTTCCGAGGAATAATCAACAACAGAATTGGGCATGCTATGTTTAAACTCCAGTGCTTCCAAATCTGTGTGGCTCGCTGCCGAATTTTTCAAATAGTGTAATTTTTTCAACTGGTTTACTAGGAATTCGCAGGATTAAATGAATCATTAGTAATACCAATCGCTCCTCATATGCTTCATTGCGTTTCACTCTTTATCCCACGATATGGCGCATTCGTTTGAATTTGCTTCAATCACCGCTGTTTCACTGCTTATTGTGCTCGCAGTTATTTCATTTCTTCATTCATCGTTTATCTTTAGGGAATAGGTCTCTCTATCAATAGTGGTTGACTGTGTGCGACAAGAATCATAGTTTCGCTACACATTTCCCCTTTCGCCGACTAATACCATAGACCAATGGCCAATGGCCAGTCCCCATGGATTACCCTCCCGAACTTGCCCGTTATCAGTCACAGATTAGTGCTAGAAAGCGCCAGGAAGTGCTTGGCTCTGAAATGATAGAATTCTCTCGTCGTCTTTCATTCTCTATTACACTCCCATGTGGTACTCATCTCTTTCTCTTCCCCTCTCGATCAATGCACTTGATTATCCAATTCAGTTTATCGTCTATAGCGATCTTTGTCGTTCTTTGGCGAACGGTTTATCAGCCATTTTTGCATTCCTTCGTGGAACTCTGTTCCTTTAGGCTGTAGAGTCGCGGACCACTACTCTTGCCCAATAGATTTACATCTAATCGAGTCGCATTGCCCCTGAAGTCAATTATTCGAGGAAGCATTCCAGAAATGTCGGAGGTCCATCGTCGTTGTATCCTCCTTGCCTGCGGGAGCTTCAACCCGCCCACTATCGCCCATTTCAGAATGATGGAGGTAAGCAGTAGGAAATACATCAATATCAGCCAAATTATGAACCGACACGCCTGAAATTCTACAAATTAGAGCCCTTGACATCAAGCAATACGTATGAATTATGAAGGGGGGAGGGATCTGGGTGTTTTTGTTTTCAATTGTTTTTACTTGATAAAATATTGATATGATTCATCCCTTTTCTATGGCCAGCATTAACACATCAATTTAAATTAAGAGAATAACAAATTGCAGGCCGCGAGGGATGAGCTCACCCGAAAGGGGATCACCGTTATTGAGGGAGTCTACTCCCCCGTGTCGTCGTCCTATCGTCACAAGGCCCACCTGGTCGATGACCAGCATCGCCTCGCTATGCTGCAGCTGGTATGCGTTTTCTAAAAGCCTGTTTGATCACTTTTCCAATACTCGGCTAGTCGACAAACTGAAAGCAATTCAAACATAACTCGCGCGCAATCTGTAGCTAATAATGACCATGTTTCTCAATTATAATATCGAAAACTGCGATACGAGCTAGCAAGTCTTGCATGGCCCGATTACTGTGCGGAAGAATTCTCGTAAAAAAGCGCGATAATAAAGAATTATGAAACAAACAATGAGTGAGTGTGTGTTTTTGTTGTGAGTGTAACACTTGCAGGCCACTGCAGGATCGTTCATGACGGCTTCATCGTGGGAGCAGCAACGCGGCGTCTGGTCACGTACCGTTGAGGTCTGCCTATTTTCCATTAATCGACGGCATCGATGTAAATTTTGTCTCTACATTCGCAATGGCCTCTAGCCAAGGTACAAAAAAACTAAAGAACTGGATATCTTGCATACCTTGATCTTGACTGATCTTGATGTAAGAAATAAGCCAAATCGCTTAACATCATAGCCTATGCAGATTTATGCATTAAAATAATTGATTCCAGGTGCTGGAACACCATCGAGAGAGCGCACGTCGCCAGTTCAATGATGCGACGCTCGATTGCCACCTGGTCGCCGGTGGTGACCTCGTGAGTTTATTAAAACATTTAAAAAAATGGTTTAGGGGGGGGGTGGGTGGAAATGTACGATTTTGGTGTTTTTAGAGAGAGGGCGAAAATTATTTGATGTAAGTTAATATAATTAATTTAGATCGATAGCTTCGCTACCGTGCTCCCGAACGGCGTCCCGCTGTGGGACAAGCAGGACATTCTCCGAATTGTCACAGACTTCGGTCTCGTCATCATCTCTCGGTACTCAACATTTCTCATATGCTTTGTATACCAATTAAAAAGAAAGAAACTTGATTTTGACAATGAAAAGGAAGAGAGACACTGCTGGGAAGGCTAGATAGAAAGACTTCCTAAAGAAATGCGGTTGGATGTTTCGGTCCATTGGGTTGGCGGAATGGTATTAGAACACTGAGAAATAATATCACATTTCTAGAGGCCGATATGATGTTTACTGCCCTCTAGGCAACAGTCCATATTGCAGGGACGGCTCGCAGCCCGAGAAGACGCTCCACACGATGGTGGATCTCCCTCTGGACAAGGTCCACGTCATCGAAGACGACGCGTTCCCCAACGTCGTCTCATCCACGCGTCTCAGAGCAGCCATCGCTGCAAATCGGTAAGTGCTGTAGGCAGGAAATGATTGAACCCAGGACAACAAGGAAAGCATATATCATCTTCATCTTCTAACCTTTTCAATAGTGATCCAAATCCGTTCAGTTCTATCGCATTCTGTACCCATCCCACCATTGTGGAGTACATTGGCAAGCACGGCCTCTACAAGAAGACCTCTAACGGATCAAACGGAACTGCAGGGCAACAGAAGGGAGTCGGACCCGCGAGCAGCGCAAAGAACGGTGCTGGTCACACTAACGATGCTAATCAGAACGGAGCCGGACTGAACAACCGTCACAAGAACGGAGAAGAGTCGGTGAATGGTGTCCAGAATAGTGATCGCCCCGCAAATGGCAACTAGAGTACCACAACTAGGCACATATTCATTTTCTCACAAATAGGCACCTCTTTCATTCCAAGCCGATTACCATCTCTATTCATTACTTGATGTTTTGTTGATATTGTCGATTCTTTCCTCGTTGTTCAGATTGACTACACGCACTCAGCACAACTCTGTCATTGATTGTTATCGTACATATGTGGCTGGCATTCTCACCACAGATTCCTTTGTATTCTCGACTCAGTCTCTAGTTATGTGTGCTTGCTACCATGTTCGACTCGATGACAATGTACCTCAAGTATTACTAGTTCCCTGATTCTGTACAAATAGTTTTTCTCAAGTAGAATCCCGATGTCGTCGTTCTGCTCTCAAGCGATTTCTCATTACCGAAAGTTATGTATCGATTGTATTTATTCGAAGTCGCCTGCTCCCTTGATAAATGTAATACTCATCCGATTTCGAATAGCGTTTATTCTTTTCGTTAGTGGGAACAATGTACATTATGATTCTTGAGTGAAAGAAATCGGTAGGAATTATCTCAGCAAATATTGAATGCTTGGGTCGTCATGTTGGTGACTCCTCGAATGGGTTTGGATTAACTAAGTGGAGTAAAAACAAACTGAGGGTGATATACAACTGTTGGTAATCAGAAAGGGCAATTGATTAATGATGATAGCAATTTTAATCTAATAAAAGCAGGAACCCTTACGATCGCAATGCTTGGCTTTTATAGAAGGTTACATGTCAGGTACGAAAGTGCATAAAGTGACTACTGCAATGGTAGTTTCAATTGTGATTGGGACGGTTTACTCTGATTCCGAAAGGGAAGGAAAAGTGAGCGATTCGATATACATTCAATAACTTATGCAATAACAGAAACAGAAAGAGAACATATTTCGTTTGAATCATTGGGTGGGCTTTGTAAGGTCTTTGACATACTCTACCAGTGTCTTAGGAGACCAGAAAAGGTAGGGAAAAGAGCTACGCTGTTGACTACTTGGTTACGGTAAGATACAGTATGCTATGCGAACAAGAACACAGTCTGGTTACGGTATGGAGAAACGGTAGGATAACATTAGGTAGTCTACTGTGACTTCTTATGTTTAGAAACAAAGGTAGGAGACGGTAAATTCGAAAAGTACAGTAAACTATCAGAGAGGGTACAAGGATAAGGTAAGAATACAGTAGGCTATAAGGAACAGAGAAAGGAATTACTGTAGTCATCTCTGATTTTTTCGGCTTAGGAAAAAACGGTAGAGTACGGTGAGAAAACAGTAAACTAGTAGATACGGAAAAACAGGAAGATAAACACAGTAGACTATGGAAGATAGATTACGGTAGTCTATTCAGGCTTCAACTGTTTGGGAACGGATGCGGGAGTCGATGGCTGAGATGAAACGATGGCCATGGAGGAGAATGATGAACGGCACGATTCGAGAGAGGCAACGGATCCACTGCAATTAGATAATTAACAAAAATATATGCACAAATAAAAACGGCTCTGCCCTCAAGTGGGTTTGCCATTTCCCTTTTTCATCATTCCAACGCACCGACTTTCCAAAACGAATATACCTTGGAATCTCTAAAAAAGGATCTTCTAACAGCCGCGCTAAAATTTTGAACGTTCCGTCCCAATTTGCTCTATGTTATCAACCATAAAAGTCGAGCAAGTGCGAGCATCTAATACGAAAGAGTAAATTAAAAGAAAAAACTAACCGGAAATCAGCCGAATCGAGTGTCTCCGTGTAGTACATGATCTTGCCTCTGTGAGTGGAGAAGTCGAAGGTCGTCGAGGATACGGTGACGTCAGGCACCTCAAATTTATTATTTTAAAATATTAAATTGTTAAAAATATTTACCTTCCACTGCAGGATGTACGATCCTTCCTTGGTGCAGAAGTGCGAGCCCTGCAAGGATTTGATTGATGATACGCTAAAGGAATTCGAATTTCGAGGATGGTCGTAGGATGCTAACTATGACGACCGAATTTCGATTGATCACAATATTTTTGGCATGCTTAGCGAAGAGAGATCGATTCAACTACAGTATTGGGACGATAGCCTATACCAACCTGCATGGAGTCTCCCTCTTGGAAGACGCAAGGCTTCTCGACGATCGTCATGTCGACGCCGAGCACGAGCGAGGGATCAGTGTGCACCTTTAATTCATTATTTTAATTAACTTAATCACGTAAATAATTTATAAACACCTGAATTTATGTGAATTTTCAAATGTTTTTCAGAACTAATCACATCCCGAAGCAAAACATAATAAAATCATATGAAGCGAACATAGGACGGATTTGAGCGTTGACATTCGGTTCAGGTTCACCGCCGTACAGCTGGTATGACATGGTTGGGCATGGCTTTCGTACCTTGTTCGTGGGAACAGCAGAGATGACATTCTGCACCATCTCGACCGGGTTGAGGGAGGGAGAATGGGGATGGACGACCTCTTCGAGCATCTGAAAGAGGAGGAGGGGATGGATGAGGGAGTACATAGGGGTACGGATTCAAGGGTGGAGTGGGAAATATTGCGATATTTTCCGGAGATATTGGATATTTTTAGAGCTTTTTAAGAGGAGAGTGATGATGATGACCACCTAGCACCTGGAAGAGGATGAGGAAAAGATGGGAGAACGGACATTGAATTGGAAAAAAGTTGGGTTTTATGATGCGTATTGTGTGGGAATCCATAAGAAGGCAGGGGGAGGAGACACGGATCAGAGGACAAGAAGGGGATTTCGGTTGGGATCAAGGCAAGCAACTCAATAACGTTTTCGCATTTATCTCGACTGATGCTGAGAAGGGATGAACCAAAAATGGAAAGCCGTTCCATCTTGCAGTTAAATTTTAGTGTTTAGGGAATGGTTTCTTGCAATGACACTCGTTAAACCCATTCCGTAGCTGTTGATGAAAGTTAGTTTTTCGAAAATACCGGAGACTATATACCAACCTTGGGCGTGTGGTAGACGGTGAATTCACACTCGCTCTTGAGCACGTCGAAATCCCACGTGAGCACGCAACCCGTCGAGGCAACGTTGATCACAGCCTGGAATGAATATTATGTGATATAATAAAAAAAACGCATGAACCACTCATGTTCACACTTTTTCTGTCTATATATAAAAACAATGATTTACTTGCAAACACTGATTCATCTTTCGGTAGCTACTACTAGTTGTGACTCTATTTTTTTATATGATACTTCAATTTTTCACGCTTTTTCTACACTACGAGGGCATCTATAGTTAGTAATTCTTGTTTGGATACTCACCTCAATCGGGCATCCCTTCACAAAGCTTGTCGTCGTGTACATCGTCGACAGTACTCCATCGTCCTCCTTCTGCTCGTCGACGGGCAAGTACAGACTCTTCGGGATGTGTCCGCCCGGACCAACCTCGGTCAAGCAGGGTCCTTCTGGAAATATGTGATGATCAAGTTGTCAAGGCACTTAAAAACCAATTTCAAGTACACTATCATGACTACTTTTATCCAGTTGCACCGTAATGTAATCCTGCAACCCCACGTAATTCATGAATCAACAAAAGGAAAAGGCATAAATACAACGATCTACCCACAACTTCCAACACACAACAAGAATAGATGTCCAGACACTGGTATTTATACCTTTCCCTACCTCCCTTCCTACCGTAACCCTGCTTACCAAGGAAGTCCGGAATATATTGATCGTCCAGGAACTTCTTCAGTTCCTCAGTCATATTCTCTCCTCCGCAAATGACGAATTTGTTTCTCGTTTTCTCGTCAATGAAGGGCGAGATTAGTGTCCACAGCACGGGGAATACGCGAGGAGCACGAACCACCAGCACCTGACCCATCGTCTCCGGGTAGTGCGCCTGCAATGAGTTGAATTTGGGGTATTTGGGCAAAGTGTTGACGAAAATTACTTTCAGAGACGGAGTGCATCAAGGTCGAGTGTTTTTCTCAGGGTCTAAGTCCATGTTACTTAGGGTCGAAGTCCACATATGCCTCATATTGACGTTTCTGAGAGTATTCCAGGGCGAGTTCTCACTAAGAGCCTTACGCAAGTCATTTTCTCATTTCTCTCATCCTTGACGTCACTTCTGTTTCCGTGATCACCGTTTCCAGGGCTTTCCGAGACACGCGCAATGAATTGTAGCGGTAAGAACATGGCTATGAGGACCCAAGAACTGTGCACACTAAAAATTCGTCACTTCTGATCGAGCAAATGGTTCACATAAATCTGAATTCCCAAAACTGTTCTACGAAGATCCGTTTTTCGGGATGACTAAGTTGAGAGTAGTCGAGTGTTCGCAAACAAAGACGAACAAGCTCTTTAATTTCTTCTCGCTCATCTTTACTTTGGTCAGTCAACACACCGCTCATATTCAATAATCTTGCAGTGAGCACGATGAGTTTTTTTTCAGTCCCTAAGTTAAAATTGAATTTTGCATCCTGTGGAAGACAAGCGAGAAAGACGCTATATTTTCAATAATCATTGCTACTTATGAGTGCCGTGAACGATCCCCAACCGCACGTATTGTGACAGGCTCATTTCTAGGCGCCCCTTTGACGAAAACAACTAGTACTTCCCTAAGGGTTTGGCGCGGGTGCAAGGTGAACCGGGCAATTCATATTTATTTATATTTTTAATATTTCGTGCTGTTTTCAAAACAACATATTCCCTGAGGATTCAAAAGGTGAGAGGTAGGCCTTATAATTTCGGCTTCGATATTCTCACAGTACAATTAACATTTATTGGTTCATCTTTGGCTTGGATTCCCTCTAACAGATACGCTTGGTACGCGTTGCTATCATAAAAATCTTATAGGATGAAACACCTCAATTTCGTCATCCGATCTATCGAGATTCCTCTAGTTTCAATAGATACTACTGTACTCACCTCAACAATCTCGATGATCTTCAGAAGCGCCTGAACTCCCGGTCGCCAGAGATGACGCATTGAGAGACCGTCCAGATCGAGAAGGGCGGACCAGCAACTGGAATCCATTATTTTATTAAATTGTAATCACTAAATTTCGTGAAAATATAGACAATAATGTCACCTATAGATAATTTATGCCCCTAAACATACCTGATAGGCACTCCAAGTGTCTTGGTTGCCTCCTCAGCTCGGTTCAGTCCCTCCTCGCAGGTGGACAGACACAACTTAACGACGTTCTGCATGCCCATAGACCGGAGAAGACCCTGCAATTTATACTGATTAAAATATTGCTGTATTTTTATTACCTTCATGTCGAGGTGTCCAAGACGCAACAGGTAGAGTGGGCGGCCCTCCTGAATTCGTTTTGTTTATTTATTTACATATTTTCGAAATTCCCGGTCCCTGGAATGTCTTCCTACCCCCTATTTGTTCTTTCGCTCTCAAGCGTCGTATTTCAGTCTGGCTTCTTGAAAGCAATAACAGAAAAAGCGCGCGTTGTTTTGCTGTTTTCTTGGTCTTTAGGGGGTCACAGGAAGGACCAGAGACCAGGATGGGTGCGGCCTGCGATTGCACCTACTCTTGGGCACCTACTCTTAGGATTAATGTCTACACTTGCTGTTTATCAGCTACATTTTGGAGGCAGATGGAAAATGTGCATGATGACACAAAGTATATCTACATAATATCTACATAATAACAATGAAATACAACCCCGCGTTTCCACGCCACTAACCACTACTAACGTCTACTGCCTGGCGATGAATTAAGACCTAGACTTATTCCCCATCCTCACCTTATCACTGTGATGCCAACAGCCGGGGAAGAACTGTCTGACGACGGGCGGTCGTTGCCACTCATGAAGAAGTTGGTCCACATTGTGCTGTTTGCGCCTGAACATTTGTTGATTAGGAAGATTACGTCATCCTTCAACTTCTTCTACTTCTAAAGATATAGGCAATCCCATAAATCAATGTGCTTGTGACCTGCTCGACATCACAGCTAGGCCCCACTACATCTACTGCTTATAAATTACATCAAGCTAATGTAAATCACAAGTACCTACAACGGTCGACCCAAGAACCGAATATATACGATCAATAGAATATTTTGACTGAATACACATGACTGCATCCCCAGCGTCTAAACTCATTAGTGAAAAAAAGGAATGGATAAACACGAAATGTTTATTCTAAAAACAATTATCGTGAGATTATTTTCCATTCCACTCGTATCTGACCTTTGACGAACGTTCGAGGGGGCGGAGAAGGGAAGAGGCCGGGAGGAGGCGGTAGATCAAACGTCCTCCTCCCCCCTTCCTCTTCCCTTCCTCTCTCCCAGACAATCAATAGCTCGCTAACCAGCAGATTGAGTTTGCTGAGCATTTGAAACGCACGATAGTGAGCGACAAAAATGCACTAATTACCCCGTTCCAGCTGCTTCCATAACGAATCGCATGAAGGGAGTAGTCATCGTAGTTACTACTACTTTACTAATTCAGATGGAGTGATAGAGAGAGGAAGAGAGAAGATTGGCTTATCTCTCTCGTTTCCATGTGAGTCATACATTGCTATAGCAGCGGGGCGTGATATTTTCGAAAAAGGCGATTGATTCGGCAATACAAACACATTCCCTTCTTTGCCTAACGATGAAACGCATTCCAATTGTTTTCATTGAGCATTAAAACCTAACGATCTTAACGACCCTTTCCACTTCTCGATGAAACCCATTCCATAAATTGCGGGAATTATGTGAATGATGTGTGAAAATTACAAGGAATCGACCGATCTTCTTTGGAAAGGGATATTTTTTTAATGTGAATCTATCCCATTTCAAACGGATACTGTGTGAAACCGATCCCATTTTTCTTCACCGAGAATTAATTTTAACGGGAAACAACTGTTTTTTTTGCAGATGGATATGAATATTATTTTTATTAGTATATAAAAACGAACCAGAGTAGTGACGTTAGAATCATCTCTTTCGCTTTCGGGACGTCGAATTCGCGTGCTCGCAAAAATCGAAGGAGATGCGCGTCATTGGGTAGTTTACCCTGAAATTATATCACATTTATTATCGACTTCTAAATTCCTGAAGTTCCCGACTTCCTGAAGTGATGTATACAAATAGTTTTCGTGACTAATGAACTTAGATGCATGATCATCGAACCTTTCCTCTTTACAAGAACAAAGTACAAACAGACGATCCCCGATTGGATAACCTATTGACGTAATTCGGAAAGGTTTTGAATGGTGATGTCAATTGCCGTGACCATAGTAACATAGAATGACTACCGCATTCCCATCCTCACCTTGTGATGTGATTGAAGTCCATACTTGAGTTCGCAGAATCGACTCTCTTCTAGCTGACTTAGCTGTCCGAGAAATCTCTTGATGTACTCGGATTCGATCTTGCTGTCCGCTGGAAGGGCAGATATTGAAAAATAGTTATGTTTTAATAAGTTTAATTTTATAAAGCAGTCCCAGTGATCTTCAATCACTTCTCTTCTTTAATCGAATGCTACACAACAAAACTCAATCGTATCTTCGTCAATAACTCATGGAAAGCTAGAATATGGGAAGCTAGTGCGATCTTCTTTGTTTGGAAACAAGATCGCACTAGCCTACGGAGAGTCAACTTGATGCTAAACTTCTAGTACGCTGGTGACGTCATGCACTACATCATCACCATTACCTATTAGGAATCGCACCACCCTCTTGCCACTTCCATATCTTTTGATCAGCATTGACGACTCCCTCCGTACTATCCGGACCCTCGTCGGTTCGCCATTTTCATCGAACCGAACCACGGGCGGCCGACCGCTCGGGGCCGAGGGCGGTGGCGAGAGTGACGAGCAGGAGGGCGCCGATGATGAGGAGGAATCCGACGGCGATGGTATCATGATCGATCGGGGCGATGGGGTGTCCATTATACTTGAGGGGGAAGAGAGGGGGAAGGAGGGGGGATCTATTCTGGAGTCGGAGGGGATGAGCGGGAGAGCGCTGACACGATCTGTCCAAACAAAACGCGGAGGGGATCGGGGGATAGGGAGAAGGGCGCGACGAAAGTTGGACGTCGTCCCCGATCGGCGCACTTTTTGCCCGGTTTGACGATTTGTCGATGATGAAAGGAAGGCAAGGGATAAGTGAGATTCCGTGCGCACGGTGAAGAGAAAGCTAGGGAAAATCCTCAATAAAAGTGCCCAATTTGTGAGCACTAGGTCGGATGAGAACATTTTTTTGAAGATTGTATGAAAATGTTGTATGAAAGTTATCATCCGAATGTTCTCATCCAACCAAGTGCCCAATTGGTGATAATAACTGAAAAAATTGCGTGCCCGATGAAAACGCCGTATATTTGGCTTCAAAGCGAATGAAAATGTGTGCAGAGTGCAAGGGAGTGAGAAAAGTGAGTGAAATTGAGTCGTTTTGAGCTGTCTTTGAAGCCAAATATACTGCATATTCAGGACACGGTCTGTACATAATTTATTCTGATTTCTGTGGTAATAACTGACGATCGTCGAAGGAAGTGTGCTGATTGCTCTTAAGAAGATCGCCCTTGGCTGTGGAGTGACGACGGTGGATGCCGTTACTGAAATGAATAAAGTTCCAGGTTTTTTGTCTGACCGCCTTGTCTCTTGTCCCATTATCTAGCAATCGTGATCATTCATAGCTCGTTTAACTCGTTTTTGAGTTCTTGCTTTTTTTGTTCTCTGACCGAATCACCAATTTCGCGTTATCGTGTTTTGAGGAGGAAATAATTTATCGACGATGACGTCACTCCCTATTTCTGGAATGCTCTTCTCAAGTGGTTTTGTTCGTGAGAGAGAGATATACTACTCACTCCCGCCTGTAAGCGATCATGAGAGCTCACAAGAGATGGGTTACGTTACTCTCGCAAACAGATGTGTGCCGATGTGGGAAAAAGTGGGGGAAAGCGAAGTAATGAAACACCATCCCATCTGATACGAAAGTAAGAACTACTCTTGGAACATTTTGCTTCTGATCTTTTGCGAAACATTCTATTTTTTTTGTTTCTAGCTATGGAGATAGCAACTGCACTTAGTCAACGCAGCAACCTGATTAACAAAAATGATTCAAATAACTAACGCAGTCTCCTCCTCGCCCTCTCCATTGCATTCCTTGGGCATGTCGATGGCCGAGTCGCCCACACTGCCCTCGTCCTCGCCGTACTGCAAAGAATACACTATATCAATGTATTCAAATTAAAAATAATAATTTTACTACAATGACATGAGCATACCGCATTAGAACAAGTGAACTCGGATTCCACAGTATACTTAACTTAAGGAACCATCTCATCCTACAGTACCCATTCAGTCTGCGATATGTATTTTCTTCAATATGACTTCAATAATCAAGATGACTTCAATAATCTACTATGCCTTATTTTGTCATTACACGACACTTCTAGTGATTTCAAAGGCCCTCGGGTATCATCTACTGTTTGAGTTCCTCATTCTATGGCCGATTCATTGATTATCGTACCTTGACAGTATACGGAATGAGATGATCCGTGCCCTTCTTGATGGTTTCCTCGATGAAAAACTCGAGAATTTCCTTGCCCTTCGCGAGATTGGCACCGTACTGCTTAACCGCGATCTTCTCCACCGTTCCCTGCAGGAAGATAAATATAAATATTTATTTATTGAGCTTTATTTTTATTTTTCCGTTGCTGATACTACGCATAGAAAAGCCCCTCCATTCACCACGAGCCATTGAAAGTTTTGTATCTGCATCACACACAAAATGTGACAATGCCGCTTGCAAGAATCTTTCCTATTTTGTGGCGTGCTTATGTCGACAATAAGGAACAATATTGCAACATTTAATATTTTAGGGATTTCTCCTCACCTCAAATCCGAAGAAACTCTTGACATCCAATGAAGCGGACTGTTCGAAGCATGTCCAGTCAGAATTCTCGGGATGAACCTGATATTAATTTCATTATGTGGCAGCGAGCAAAAAGACGAAGATCCACGCTATTACCCTATTTATCTATGTTAGTCTGGTGGATCAATAATTGAATTGAATTGAATTGAGTATTATTTGTATTATCTTATCCCAAATATGGCTGAACTGAACATTGAATACAGTTGATGTATGTCTTTAACCCCTTTTCTATCCACTACGCCCTTCTTTCCTCCAAGTTCTTGCGGATGCGTTCGCAGTCCCTCTTCCCTTCCTAGCACGCGTCCCTTTGTCCCCTCAGCTGCTAACAAGCGCATCTTTTCGAGCTTGTTTTGAATCTCCAGAAAGTGCGTCACTAACTATTCTGGGCATCTTTCTCTTTTCCTACGCACGACGTTGTCATTTCCAGTGTTTTCATTCTTTCCCCGTCGATCGAATACCGTAACCTTTACTCAGAGAGTGCATAGTGATGATTCCGATGATTTCTGTCGATGAGTCATGTCGGAAATGTTGGAGAACGTGGGCGAAATTATGCTATGATCTTTGATCTTTCCAATATATCTACCATTAGTGACACATATCAAAACGCAGGGCCTTGATCTACGCTTGACAAAACTAATATGTCCCTCTGATTATCATAAAAAGAAGGGAAATGGAGAACTAGCGACCAAAATAAAATCCTTTTCGAACCTTCTTTAAACTTAAATTCCCATAACTTACATAATACATGCAATTCTCCTTGATGCCAATTCTTGATGAGAATGAGATATTCGTGGCTTCGATGAGAAGTGTTCGTTTCCTCCAGTCGACGGAGTTCTTCTGATTGAAGTAGACGTACTCGACGGAGGCAATCTTAAAATATTTGTTTTTTCTTTCTTAAACCACCATCATATTGTGGATCACTTGTTTGGTACATGTTTAATTACTGTTAACTGAGGAAGAATTGAATCATACTGTAAAGATTCATGCTCACTGAAGCGCACTAAATAATTACGTCTGCAGCACGCATTTTCTGCAACGTGGTTCACTTGCGTTATCACTACGCTAATTAGCGTCATTAATCCCTCTCAATTTCCGGTCTCCTCACGAGCGCGTCAATCATTCTGCCAAACGACCCCATTCCGCTGCTGTCACAAGCCTGCTAATGCAAAAAAAAGAGGTGTGCAAAAAATTTTCGACCTATCATTTCTCAATGCTCTCTCGCCGGTCAGACACAGCGAGAGAATATTGCAAAATGAGAGATACGTTAAATTTTGCAAAGCCCTGGTCAGGAACTCCTGCTAATGCAAAACACCAGCCAATTTCCACGTTCCCATTGCTCATTCCTTTTTTTTGTCTCTCAGACAGGCAAAAACTTTTCAAGACGAAAAGGATGTTGAAAACAGGGCCAGCTCCTGATGAAATTAGGAGGATTTGGCAACAGAAGAAGATTTCGAGGCGAATGGGGACACAAATAGAAGATCAGATACGACGTCTGCACTCTAGCTCTGCGTCAATGACGATGGAGAGATTAGATGAATTCGTTGTTCCAAAACAGCCCCGACCACAACATTCTCAGAAATAACATCACTGTAAGCCTTCACACCACGTACTACTGACAATCGAATGCGCTGCTTTACACTACATTGACCCTACGTACCTACAGTAATCAATGATCTTATAGAGACACAAAGCAACTCATACCGCAACCCGCCAATCGAACGTTTTTTGAGGGTTTATGACTTGCTAGTAAAATCCAGTTTGACTACAGTACTCCAGTTTCACACACAATCGCCCTATACAACATTTTATATATTCTGCAAAGATAAGGTTCTCTGAGTTGTAATTTACCTTTTTGAGCAGATAAGGCACTTCGAAGTTCAATTCGCACTTGCGCTCGACGACGTGCACGGCACCGTCCTCTGATTTATACTCGTACGTGATCTCCGACCTTCAATTAAATTAATAATTTTATATTTTTAAAATTATTTTCGTATTATACATCTAATTATTCATCATTGTGAAAAAATATGTTGATTTGCATCCCGAGAGTTCTCAGCAATGTGAAAATGATCAGTGAGAATGGTTCTAAATTGAGATGTTCTTGATCGAAGTGTGATCAAAGATCAATGCTCACCCGACGAAGATCGGAATCTGAGGACACGTCGGGAAGCGCATCTCGTAGGCCTGCAAATAAATTTTTAAATATGCAATTTTATATTTAATTTTATTTACTTCATTTCCCTGTATTTTATACAACTTTGCATTGAGTTTTTAATCAATTTTAGTAATAGTTTGCATGTGTTGCTTTGGCTGTCGCAGTGTCTATCCCTACTCTAGTTACCCACAAGCCGATTGGATTAGGCTAATCTAGGTGCTTGTTATGCACTTCTAACTCAATGGGATGAATGCATTCCGGAAATTGAGCTATTTACTCACGAAGATTGATGAGATTGAGATGCACTTGCTACTACATTCTAAGTTATCGCACTTTAGGGATTGAATACTTTAATCTCCAAACTCGCATGAAAGTGCACTTTGAGGATCCGGTAAGCAAGCTATTTTATGCAAGTAAATAGGGAGCTTCAATTCACTAAAGTCGTCGTCATTCTCCAGTTCCCTCTATAATAATTATCATAGACCAAGCAACCAAATCAGACTTTTTTTTATAAATTTCAGATACTAAATTCAATGATAAGGTTCAAAAGTGATGTTCTTTTCCATAGATCTCCTTCAAATGACGACAATGTTGTTCAACCTTCGCCAGACTATAGACTAGTGCTCATGATCACAAGTCGCCTGACATATTGCCGTCACCCGTAATGAGTCCCGCATCACTCTATTAGTCGTCGGGAAGAAAAATTTGCCGCTCGACCGAGCTCATTACCGGGTCTTTTCTTTTCTTTTCATTTCTTTCATTAGCCACTCCAATGCGCGTTCTTTCTCTTTGCGTGGAAAAGTTTCCCCCGATGGACCCATGAGGAAGTTTCAGTCCAAATGAGTGTCTCACAGAGCCAAATCGCCGCAGAGTTTCCCGGTTTCCCATATTCTCGAACTTTTTCCGAACGACCAAGATTAGATTCGGTTTGGACACTCCCATGAAGGTACAGGTTCCCACAACCGCTTGAGAACCATTGTCCACAATCTCAGGCTTGATAAGTCTAAATCTACACACACACTCATTCTCCCCCTCGTTTCCTCTCATTCTCCGCATGGTGTTGTGTTTCAGGAGGAAGGAAGGAATCGAGGGAGGAAAGAGGAGAGAATTTTAGGGAGGAAAAAGCGAGCATTCACACACTTTTGCTGTTGCGATTGTGCCAGAAGCGACTGATAAGAGGGAAAAGACTACGAGTCGATCATATGATTGACAATCGGGCGCATTGAAAGTGAAACATCCCAACCAACAAGCCTATTTTGGCCTATAACAAGTTTACTGGGGGCCTATTCACCGATTTTCAACTGCAAAATACGAATTTCCTTTCAAATTACATAAATAAGAGACAAAATTAGAATGAAATAACGTACCGCCATAACGACCTCGAATGGATGCTTGTATATCCGGACCGGACTCTGATACGTCTGCACCATCCCTGCCCCGTTGTGTCACTGCAAATAATCAGAAATAATATTGAATACTCTTTTTGGAACCACTAAAAATCGAGCGCACGAATATATTTCACTATGTGGATTCACTACATTTTTCACTTCAAATGATTTTTTTAGGCGGGACTCGGTTTGATACAGAGAACGAGGAATGATTCATACGATATGAAGGGATAAGATTAGACGCAAAGGCCAATCAGATAAGATTAGATTTGAGAGACGGTGGGAGATATTTCCGGTAAGAAAGAAATGAGTTTGGGTAATATCCTAAGTAATAGCCAATCAAGTAAGAAGAGAGGATCAGATAAGGGCAGGATTGGGAGAGAGGATGGGATATATCCGGGCAATAGCCTCCAATAGGCAATAATGGTCTCTGACTCCATTCACTGCGCAAATTGAGTGAGGGTGCAATGGAGAGAGATGGTGTCGGACCATTGGGGGAGGGAAAGTTAATCGAGAAAGAGGAGGGGAGAATGAAATGGACGATATATTGCGAAGAAAGAAGCGAGAAGAGGGATACAGAAAACACACACTTGAGAGGGACACAATAAAGATGATCAGTAACAGCCACTAGAGGGAATGGAATGGGAGATGCTAGAATAGTGAATTGGAGATAAAGTGTACCATTTTTTTCATGTCAGACGTTAAAGCTCAGATGAAGATGGGCCGAAAATCATCAAAGGTTTCATAGAACAAGATCAGGACAACTAATACATAGTTTCTGATTCTGTATTCTGTGGAAATAGACCAAAGGACAAGGACGGGATGGTTCAGAGAGTCTAAAGAAACAAGCGAGAAGAGGACACAGAGTGTGCACAGGGAACACTGTGTAGCAATAGTAGTAATAAATTGAGTCACGCGTGCTAACAATCGAGCGCTGCCAGAGGGTTGCCTCTCATTGAATGAGGTGCGATTGTGAGAATGATTCATGCGAGAGAAAGACGAGAGAGCAGGGAGAAAGGAGAGAGTTAGACTACCTAGAGAGGGAGGGAGAGAGAGAGAGAGAGAGAGAGGGAGAGAGAGAGGGAGGGAGAGAGAGAGAGAGAGAGAGAGAGAGAGAGAGAGAGAGAGAGAGAGAGAGAGAGAGAGAGAGAGAGAGAGAGAGAGAGAGAGAGAGAGAGAGAGAGAGAGAGAGAGAGAGAGAGAGAGAGAGAGAGAGAGAGAGAGAGAGAGAGAGAGAGAGAGAGAGAGAGAGAGAGAGAGAGAGAGAGAGAGAGAGAGAGAGAGAGAGAGAGAGAGAGAGAGAGAGAGAGAGAGAGAGAGAGAGAGAGAGAGAGAGAGAGAGAGAGAGAGAGAGAGAGAGAGAGAGAGAGAGAGAGAGAGAGAGAGAGAGAGAGAGAGAGAGAGAGAGAGAGAGAGAGAGAGAGAGAGAGAGAGAGAGGAGAAGAGAGAGAGAGAGAGAGAGAGAGAGAGAGAGAGAGAGAGAGAGAGAGAGAGAGAGAGACAATCCGTAGCTGTCTCCGTCACCACTCCCAGGGGCAATACTCTCAAGGCAAGATTGTGCCTGGATAAGGCGGAGTGAGAGAGACCATACCAGAGAACGGCTCTTGATTAGATCGGGGGTGAACCTCTTGCAAGGCTACAACGAAATACATCATATCGAAAATCGGGGAAAAGGTTTGTTGTGTTGACCACACAAGACTAGGCCAGAGAACTGTTTTGCGCTATGGTTTCCTGGAACGCGATTAGAGTTGGAAATCCCGAGAATCTAGTGTCCAAACTAGACGCGAACCCCGAAATAGACGAGGAAATGAGGGGAAAGGGATCCAGGGAGGCTCCTGTATCAGGCACTGCTCCCTCCCCTAGGGGTGGAGGGTTGGGGAATTCACCCGCCTTTCCGACTAGAATAACTGCGTGTTTATCACTGGGAGGAGCAGGAGAGGGAGGAGGGAGGAGGGAGGGAGAGGGAGAAGAGAGGGAGGGATCGCGTGCGAGAATGGCAAAGTGAAGAGCCTCCTCTCGACCTGGCCCGACGACCCACTTGAAGATGTCAACGACGTCACCTTTGAGGTGAGAAGCATCTACGTCTAAAGGAAGGAGACCACGAGGATTGGTAAAGGAAAAAAGGTAAAAGTGTATCCACGTTAAGCGATTTTACAGCCATAAGACAAAGCTAGGTGGGAGCCACTGGTAAGGCCAGTTGTTATACGAATGCCATAAGATAAATCCTCCTTCGCCCTTCCTCCTCTCGCGCTTTCACTCGATATACTCATAAGACAAGTATTGACAACAAGAAATATCTAAAATATATGAAGGACTGTGGAGTACTCCGCATGGCAAGGGAAGAACTCATCAAAGCATCAGTGGAACAAGATGAGAAGGCTTACGGCCCAGCCCCTTGATCCCCTCTTTTTCGAGCACTTGGGAGGTACTGGACTCAAGAAGGGATACTGAGAACAGCGAACCACGGGGTGGTAGGACAAGGAGTTGATGCCTCGAGAAGACATCACATTGTGAAACTGTGAGTACAATCAGAACGCTCCCACACCCTTCAAAAATGTACGAGCAATTGGAGGAGTGGTGGTGATCTTTCTTCGTTCTCCCTATGCAAATATATCCAGGGGAGAAAATAATTTTTGATCTCCCCCTCTTGAGAGACGTTATTAAAACCTCGAGAAGACATCAGATTGTGAAACCTAATACAATAAGACTCAGAACGTTCCCACTCCCTACAAAAATATGTACGAGTTATTGGAGTTGTGGTAGTGATCTTTCTTCATTCTCCATAAGTTTTCTAGGAGTAACATTGGTCTTTGATCTTCCTCCATCTGGCGACGTCATTTGGATGATGCACCAGGGAAGAAACAACTCTGGAGATACCATAACAAACGAGAGATAGATACGCATATGGCTGCAATGTCGTGAACACCAAACATCTCTATGTGTCGTCGTATGATACCGATATGCTAGTAATGCAAGATAGTGACGAATGTCATCCTATGAGCCTTGAATAGAAGTGAATAGAATAGAATTGAGTAGAATAGATGATCTAGCAAAATCAATCAATCGATTTTATCACATCAGGCAATAGTGCTCAGGCGAGGATGGACTGATATTCTGCTACCAATCTGGTAACATGGTCTGGTAGCTGCCCAACAATGAAAATGAGCAAAATGAGGAAGTGCCTAAGACAAAGCCGAAATGGAGCAATGGAACGTGAAGAACAAAGAAAAGAGCGGATGAGAATGGTCTCTCGTACATTTTACAGCTTGTTTTCGCCGAATACACATGTGTGAACCATCGTGACCAAAAGGAGAAAAGGATAGGCATGTGGTAGAGAAGAAAGATCGAGATGAAGGTCTGAGAACCCAAAAAACGTTCTTGATTCAGCTCACAGTACTGACAAAAAGTAATTCTCATATCTCAATTAGGGTGGCAAATCCGGTTCAACGGGTCGCTATTTTGAGAGTAACGACGGGTCAGAAATGGATCAGACGGATATCCGTACCCTCTGGCAGAGGTGGCCTCTCTCTCACGGATGAGCCATTTTTACGATCCTAAAACGGCTCCAAAACGGCTCTTTACCTGATCAATGGTCACCTATCTGAAAATTCGATGTGATTTTCGAATGAACCAATTTCCGAAAGCGGACGCTGAGCTGATTCGAATAGTGTTTAAATTTTCCGATTTGGCCTTTTTTGGCCTGAGAAATAGGTCCATGAACCAGGGAATGATCCATTTCTGAGCCGTTCAAAACGGATCAAAACGGCTCTTTTATACCCTCTGGCCGAGGAGACGGATGATCCGTTAGAGTGAGGCTGTAAATGAGCCTCTCTCGGATAACCGTCTGAGAGGGTAAACAAATACGGATATCCGTGATCCGAATTTGCCACCCTAATCTCAATCATCTTCATTAGATGACAGGCACCTCAAGGCAGTCTCAAAACCGTTTTCAAAAGTTGCTCAAGCAGAGATTGAGAGGCTGAGCAGGAGGCGAAAGCGTATACGCTTAGGGGAAAATTCAGGAATCTCCTCCATCTACTAGGAAATTGATGCGAGAATCGGGGGGCGCCTTCCAACCTAATTCACCAGTCCCGCTACACCTTTTTCCACGAGGAGAGAAATCGAATGACGGCAAGATGTTGCATACGAAATGAGCTGATTATTAGGCATTCAGGGAACGAGGTGGGGGGAGGGGTAGAGCAGGAGGGAATAGGTTAATCAAGAGGCAATTGACTCTTGAGCCTCAGTAATGATCTTGAGAAGACGAGAGAGCAGGGGAAATGGAGAGACAAGGAACATTGAGTCTCAGACAGGGAAGGAAGGAGCAATTGCAGACGGCTGGGAATCAGTAATGAACAAGTTCGCTGTGTCGCACCTGCATTATGTCTGCGTAGGAATGCGCACTATTTTTACGAAATTTGTCGACCGAGTTTTGTTTAGCACCAAGCAACTACAGAACACCGATCAAATAATCTAATATAGTTGAAGAACGCCAGAGGGTATGCCTTTAATATTATTTAAAAATCTACCGTACTCCCCAGGCTGAGGAAGAAATGAGCTCGTTTTTACTGCACGAGTTGCGCTTTTTAGCGTGCGCTCAGAAATCAGAGACGGGGCGACAATTAGTGATGAGTCAACGAGGAGGAAGAAGTAGCGTGATGAGCAATGTGACGCGAAAAAAGTTTCGAGAGATGACTACCAACAGAACTTCATGAATCACTGCTCTTTGAAGATAGTAGCTCTTGTGCAATCAGTATGAAATGACGATAGGTACTGATCCAAGACACAAACTATCAACCTACAGTACCCTCTGAATCACTGTTGGGGGCTTAATCGAGTCGGACTCTTACTAAGTTAGGGAGGCATAGTTACAGTACGCCCGTCCTCTCCCCTCAAAGGTTCGTCTTTGGTCTCGCGCGCACAACACATTCACCACCACCGCCAGGCAAAATAGGCAAAATAGGCTGGTCGCAGCGCACAAAAAAACAGGAAAAATAGTTACCGAGAGGTGCGAGAACTGAAGAGGAGAGGAGAGGGGAAGGAAGGGAGGAAAGGAAAGAAGAAACAAAAGATGCCAAATGGGAAACGACGGAGGGTTTTCTGAAGAGGCGGGAGAGGAGGCGAGGGGAATCGAGTTTTGTCCCCCTACTCCCCTTCGCCTTACTCCATCTCTGAGTTCGACAGGAGGAGTCGGCCGCATCGATCACAGTGGACTGTTGTCGATTTCGATTCACTTTCAGCCTGGGAGACTCGCAGTAAACCAATCGCCTCTCGGCCTTGAGAGTTCTGAGTGCATTTGGCTATAAATCGCTCGCGCGAAAGTTAGCCTAAAAGGGCAGGGTAATCTCAGCCTCTCACCTGACCTAGCAGTACTTAGTGTCACGGCGAAACGGAACTTCCAGTCAAGGGAGGGGTGAATTTCGAGGCACAGATAATGGAACCCAGACTCTACTTAGAACCCACGGAACTTTAAGTCTACGGTGATATATTGTCTGTGAGTGGGTTTAGCTAAAAGCTTTTCAAATAGTCCTATCTTAGTGCTACGCGGAAAGGAAACGGATAAATATCAGCTCTGCGGATATGTACGGTTGCATAGATATTTTATGCTAAAAGCTTCTCTTATTGGTGTCAAGTCGAAGCGGAACCAAAGGCCAAGAGTGATAAAGTCTTAGATCAGGTTGAGTTGAGGCGGGGAAACGGGAACCGGCAACTGCTCTGGCCCTCATTCTCTTTCTCTCTCTCGAAATCCCCTTGCCTCTCCCTTACAACTGAGAAAAACGTGAATGTGACACGATCATGTGTTGTTTTCGAGAAAAAAACAACACAATCTCCTAAACTTCAGTACCCGCGCAAATTGAGTAGAGTCGGGAATGCAGATATCAGGTACGAACCTCTTCAGTGACAAGGAATTCTTGGGGTCAGAGTCAGGAGTGATCAGGGAAAGAGGGGAAGCAACTGCTGCTCGAGAGAGTAACCAAAATCATGTGAACAGCTTGAAAGTCAGCAATCCCGCGATTCGGTTTCAAGCGCTGCCCGAAATTGAATTTGCTCTGGGAAAGCAGCGGAATCATAAGGGAGATGAAGCAAGAACGATGTTCTTGTCGCTGAGGACCTCCCTTCTTCTAAAGGAGGCGAGATGTTTGAGAGAGAAGGATAAAAGAGGGATTTAGTCAAGCGAACTCCTCTCTCTTTCACCCGCTTAGGGCAAACGATTCAATCAGAGTGGAGAAGAGATGGGATCGAACGAGTGAATAACAAAAAGTAGTGGAGGAAGAGGGAGAGAGAGGAAGATTGAGTGGAGGGATGATCTTGTATTATCTTGTTCCATTCTGCCCAGTCGTAGAACAGAAACAACGAGAGAGTATGCGGAAAAGAGGAAACTTCGTCTTAGTTGAACCACTCAGACTGCTCGGGATCACTTGGGGAATGGAAAATGAGATGATGATGGAGTGGGGGATGATCGTGTATTATCTTCTCATTCAATTCCATCTCGGAACACAGATGGAGTGTCTGACTCTCCAATGCTCACTTTTCTCTAGACAGAGAAAGTAAAGTAAAGGTGTTAGGCATTTTCGGCTAGGGCGGGATCTGCCACCACAAGCCAATTCAGCGTTCAGTCTGTCCTTTTCGGCGACCTATGCGTGAGGCTATACAGCCCGTGTTGTGTGCACGTGATAAAAAGGCAGCGTAAAATGGGGAGAAGAGACCGGGAGAGTCAACTCAGATGATCACTACCAGAAAAGCAACAACCATGAATGGAAGCGACGAGGTGGAAATGCCTATTGTGACTAAGCGAGGGAGGAGAAGAGGGGAGCTTATGGGGAGGGACTGGGACGAGTTAGTGACGACCGGAGATCAACGTTCTCACTAATATCTCTCAATCTCGAGATATCTCAGGTTAGAGAGGGCTAGGGAACAGGCAAAGACAGGCAACTGATCCACTAAAGAAGTCTATCTTCGAGATACGCCAGTCAGAGAAGGTTAGAGAACAGGAAAATTCAAGAAGAACAGACGATCGATGGACTAAATTAGTCTCAGTTTCAGATTTTGCATTGTTAGAGAATAGCGAGAGAGCAGGAAAATAGGAGCCAAAAAAAGGTCTACCAAATTAGTCTTAGTTTCGGGATATGCCAGTAAGAGAAGGTTAGAGAACAGGCAAATTCGAGAAACACAGTCTATCGGTGAACTAAATTAGTCTCAGTTTCAGATATTGTCTGGTTAGAGCAGAGCGAGAGAGCATGTAGAATTGAGAGAGTCAGGGGACGTCCAAACGACTCAACGTCTCAGTGCGTTCGTAAGACGTCCTGTAGTCAGGGACCCCTCGGGATCGTAAGGCAGAGGGGCTATGGAGATTCGGCGGAAGCTATGGAAATGAGGAAGGGCCTTCTAGATGACGAGGGAAGAGGAAGGGAGATTCATATGGGCCCAAATGAGAAGCGACGGTGTGTGTGCTTAGTAGTGAGAAAGACGAGAAAATTTTCGAAAATAGCGAAAAAGTTTCCGCGAAAACGTCTAAGCGGATAACGAGAGACTCTATGATTATAGGGTCCGATGATCACACGTTTACTACTTTGCCTTGTCAGACGGACGTCACCACTGAGGAAGAAGCCAATCAGGAGCAGAACAGAGACGTCTAATGAGTGTTCCCGGGGAACCCCTAGGAGACAGATGTAATCAGAGGGGCTATTCAAACCAGGGAGATGGATTATACATACAGGTGAAATATTCCTTCCCTTTTACCCCTTTGCATTTTTGTCGCTGTTCTTTCTCTCTGTGGAGAAACACGGAAAATATGCGGAGGAGAAGAAAACTCGGGCGGGGTCGACAAAGGGGAAAAATGACGAATGACGGGCTATTTGTGCGCGCGCTCGCTCCAAAGTGAGTCGTCGAGAGTTTGACTGCTGCAAAGAGGCGGAGAGGGGGGAGAGAGAGAGAGAGTAACCTCCGACCTCGGAATGTTGCGGGCGGATGTGTGTGTGTGTGGAACGATGGGAACCGGAAGTGCCGGGCGAGAAAAAGGGAGAACGATGGTCTTAATCTCTCACATTTCCATGTTCTCTAGCTATGGCTGGCCAAAATGAAAGCATTCAAATGATCGAGGTCATTCGCGGTTGAGAAGTTTCAATATCAGGGCTATCTAATTCACTCGTTTGGGACCATCAAATTCCTTATCAGGTCAAATACAGCTGAAGTGGAGATGAGGTTAGAATAATTCAACTCTCGTCGAGAACTCTTAATAGCATGACGCAAACTCCACTCCACGCGTTTAGGAGCATCAAATTCCTTATCAGGTTAAATACAGGTGAAAAGGCGTTGGCGTTAGAGCGAGGAATGTTTCGATCACCATTGAGAAACCGAAATAACACGTCGTTGGCTTTACTTCATTCAATCGGTAACATAAAATTCCTTATCAGGTCACGGATAGGTGAAAAAGCGTCGAGGTCGAGAGCGAGGAATGTTTCCATCACCGTCCCAATAGTTCTCTAACAAACAGCGCGCTTTCACTCTTCTCCCCACTCTCAAAACGAACCTTCCTCCTCCCTTCACTATGTTTATCCAAGCTGCTTACTCCCCAGAGAGACCAACGAGGGAATTATGGAGGAGAGAAGAGGAAGCTACTCTCTCCTTTCCTCTGGTCTCTCTCGGCCTGTCTCACAGGGTAAGGAAGATGCAATGAGTGGCCCTCTGCCCCTGACGCCCTGACCTTTTAGTGCACACGATGAGGAAGATGAGGAATGGGGCGTCAATGGACACTACTACCGAATGAATGGGAAGGGCTATTGAGACCCACCCCGGCTAGATGACATTAAATGAGGGATAGCACCAGCTCATCGACTAGTAGTATACTATCGCAATAGTATCAATGGCAAGCTCGGAGGCGTTTATGAGCTAGGCAGTCGCAAAAAGCGATCGTATTCAATTGCGTACAGTATCCGGCATGAATCATCGCCGAAATCGGTCAGCTGCAGGTCAATAACAAGCCAAACACGTGGATTGACGGGAGAAACACTCCAAACTACAGCGTATTGAGCAAGACGAGTTGTAAATGGTCGTAAATACCGATAAAGTTGGTGAAAACGAGTCAAAACTGTGGTAGAACGGCCTAGAAAGCAAGCAAAGATGATAGAAACGCAAAAAGAACGGAATCATAACTCGCAATGCGAGAAAAAGTGGCGAACTGTACGCGGGGAACTGTCAAACAGACCCCTTGTTAGGCGCGCGCAGTGCGCGGGCCAAGCCAGAATAAAGCGCGTCAGTATATTGCTTGACGCGCATTTTTCTCAATGGAATTTCTGAAAAGTTTTCTATACCATTTTCCCAGCTGCTTTGGCGCTCGGGCAGTTAGTTTTCTATTCCAAGATGAAGACCTACCTATGGAGCACATATTTCATGCAAAAATAAACTAATACTGTTGCGCCATTTTGCAATATTAACCGGTGATCTACCGGCAATGCGCTCTTGAACAGTTCCATTTCATTTAATTTATTAATATCATGCTAGAGATGGCTGATGGCTGACAAGCATTTTACGTGAGCCTATTGCAAACCATTATTTGTTCACATTCAGCGGAAAGTTCAGTAATTGGTTGAATGTCCTCAACTTTGCGTGCAACAGTTACATTTATATGTTCATTTTTTTATGAGGTAAGAATTAGTGTTTGCGAATTCTTAGTTGTTGTTAGGAGCTTGTTTATAAAAAAATTTGTTAAAACGGACTAAAATATTTAAAAATCGCTTGTTCACAAACTTTAGTGGAAAAGTCGCAATTAGGACGTAAATATATTTGGTTTTATGATTCATTCAATGAAGTCACCGTTACGTGACAAGCGTTTCGTGCTAGCCATCCCACTTTAGTAATATAAAAAATATTTTTAATTTCATTATTTACTAATAGCTTTTGCTAATTTTTAGGCTGACATAAATAAGGATAAAAATCCAAATCTGACTAACTTTAATTAATATCTCATCCTTTACAACACTTGACACTTTTCTTCAAGCAATTCTGTCATTTTCTAATGAAAATCGATTGATATTCAATCTCAAATTGGTCGGAAAGTCCCTCTAATCAGCCGAACTCTAATTGAAATCGCATGGTCGCAGCTATGCATGCAACACTGCTCGCTCTCTCATCACTCAGAAACTGTCGGAACTGAGAAAGAAGGAAAGGAAAAGGAGATTGCAAGACTAACACCAAAACTTTGACCTTTTAGAGATCGACCGAGATGAGATCAGTGATATTCACGATACGATATCGCAAAAGATCGTCTCTTACTATTGTGGTATTGCGTAGCTACAATTGAGAAATATGAGTATCTAAAAGAGATCACGATAACGTACATACGCATACATATTTACCATAAAATCAAGGCAATAGGCCTCCAGAACGGTAACTTTAGTTAGGCGATTGGGATCTTCGTGCTTAGTGTATCAGTGGGTCAAGAATGGGCAATCTCCCCAATCTATGGTGTTACGAAGCGAGAAGTGATCAGTGATATACACTAGATAATATCGCAATATATCGTCCCTTCCGGCCACTCTTATGGTATTACGAAGCCATACTTGTCAAATCCGTGCATTTCAATGGGATAACATATGATTATAATTTTGTTTTACCGGAAGTAGCCCAAAGATCATTGGATTGTGAAGTTTGTAGTGAATCCTACACCAGATTCACTTATAAAATCAGGAAGCCAAGCAAATATCCGATTTTTATAGAATAATATTGTAATCAGGAATCCTTAGATTTACTGGGCAACGAATTTTTTGATGGACCCTCACTAACCACTTATAATATTTATTTGATGATCATGAGAACAAGATATTACTAATGACGTTGAGTGATGTAATGTTCGCTAATTAACTGATCTTGATCCCTTCCCAGTCATCGATTTCTCGTTTTTATCTATTTGTGGATGGCATCGTTCGATAGTTCACTGTTCCTTCAGCTGTTCGTGTTGACTGATCCGAGTTGACAGGGGCTCTTTTCCTCTTCTCGGTGTCTTTCTCTTCCCCTTCCGAGTTCATTCCCGGTTCAGATAACAAGTTGATTACTGAGCCGAGTTCAGTCGTTTTGTTGCGAAACGAAGGTCGGCATTACTAACATCTTCGAAATGCTGATGAGCTCACGTAACAATTTAATAGTCCGTTAAGTTTTCTCGCCCGGTTACGAAATATGGAATTGATTCACGGTTCTGGGTTAGATAACAAAGTGATCCTTCAGATTAACACGTCTAGACATTATTTTGACGTTCCCCAACTCGGTTTCCCATATTTCTCCTCTCCCCTTCCGAGTTCAGTCCCAGTTCAGATAACAAGTTGTTGAGGCAATAGGGTTTAATCGTTTTGTTGCGAAACGAAGGGCAAACTTGACACAACTAACATCTCTGGAATGCTCCGAGTGAATAAACTATTTTTAATTGCCGGTAGGGTGTTTTCCTCCCGGTTTCGAAATATGAACTTGACTATTTGGATCCTGAGAAAGGTTCCGGGTTCGAAACCACCTTGATTTTCCAGATTAGCACGTCTAGACATTGTTTCAACGATCCCCAACTCGGGTTTCTCCATTTTTGGTGTGACTTTCCCAAGCGACTGATGCAATAACACGCGCTCATTGCAGAGAGGTAGGAGAGATGAGGGGAGGACGAAAAAGTGGCTCTTACTCGTTCTTCGTTCTTCCCCTTCTTCTTCTTCTTCCTTTCATGATCATTCCCTTTCTCTTCTAATCACAAACTAGAGTCGACACACACGCACACTATTCGCCTCGTGACTTCTCATCAAACGCAACACTTTATTGCCGAACGACTCAGGACGAAATGAGAGCAACACGCAACTCATCAACGCCAACTCTAGACTAGCATTTGAGGAAACCCGTGGTGTGAATAGAAGAAATACAGTCAAAATATGGGTACATAGCGAGAGAGACAAGGGTAATAACCGTATGTGTAGAGCAGGTGGGGAAAGAAGGGGTGTGTAAGTCCTAGCCTTGAGGGGGGATTGGTGCCTATCATTGTCCGATAAGCACACGCTGGAGACGTTGCTGTCGTGGGTCGTTGGCGGGAACTTGCTGAGAATCGTCTGAATCGTCGTCTGATGATGAGACAGAGTTCGATCGCTCTCTTGATGCTCGCCGGGCGCAGGTTTGCGAGCTGGAATCAGATATTGATATATATA
>LS488063.1:257946-403858 GCA_900490705.1 Pristionchus arcanus
GATCCTAAATATCGGAAACAGTGCCCAATCTTCGGTGCATGTGCCTTTGATCGCTGGTAATCATCCGATCGTAAGTTTCACGTGGTAAGAATATGCAATGGACCATGCACCCCGACTATAACTGTATTTCTCCAAATCATAGATGGTCAATATCAGTACAGAGTTCGCGCGCCCTCCTTGATGTCATCCTCTACGCCCGATCAACAACTTTTTCATGTCACCACCATACAGGAGTTCCCCACACTGTGCCTGATGTCTATTCTCCCTACACTAATTGGATCATCAACTACCCCTCAGCGTCCTTCGATTCGATTAGGTTTCTTCGCTGTTATGTCCCTCGGGCCGAGCGTTACTCATAGATCCACTTAGTCACTCTAGACCCATACAACAACAAGTTGACTCCATCTCCACTTACCCCGACACTCCGAGGGTATCCCCTTCACAATATTCGTCAATCATTACCAATCATTGATCATATGTTTGCTGTGGTTAATAATGTTGACCCAGACTGCCTCGAATTCCTTGATCCCATGAAACCTTACACTAAGGAAGGAGGAAGTTTCAGACTTTTCGAAAACCGTCTTTGATTTTGTCCGATCCCTCCATCTCAATCGATACGCGAAGAGCCATTATAGCACAGATCAGTGAATATCTGGTCCTACCGAACCCTCAAACTAGCGCTCTAGTGAGCAAGTAATCGCATCAAGCCCCTTCAGTGACCACCCTGATCTGATCTAAAGTTGAACTCTCCAGTGGAACTCAGGTTCGAGAACTAACGGGATGTGCCCTCTGTAGTCTCAGTCCCTCAATACTCATCTCCCTCTCGCCGATCGCCGACCTCTTAGTACCACCTATCAGCGCGATCGATTTTTTCGTGTGCACACTGCGGATCCACTCAAATTCCTACCTTATGACCACTCAGTTATAAAATATCCGAATGAGTCCAACAAGGAGATGGGTGCTCACCAGAGGAACTGCAGCAGGGGCACTCGATATTTGCCGCAGAAGTCGACGAATTTGACGTGTTCGATGCACGCCTCGAAGTAGACTCCCTTGCACTTCGGGTTAACGCACTGACTCGCGGACGTGAGGTATCTGGAATGGATTGACGTCACAAAGGTCATCCTTCGGTCACAACGCTCCAGAGAGCATGCACTAATACCCATGATGTACTATCACACCGAGACCTGATATCTATGAAGTATGTACTAAAAGTGAACCATTTTGGTCCCTTGGTTCCTTGCCAGATTGAAGGTTTTGGAGAACGTGCACTAAGTCAGCCCAAGGCGACTACGTAGCTAGATCGCCTAGGCCAAGACACCTCGAGCGATCGTGTGTAAGAAAGACTCGAGCCACTTCCCAGTCCGGAAAGATCACAGGACGCAACAGCTGCCTTTTTTTCTTTGGGACAAAGTGCGGGATAACTTCCTCGAGGGGAATCCAGCAGATTGGACTCATGATCATGGGAATGAAAGCCACATCTTGATCTAATGACACTCGCGGCGGAGATAGATTCTCATGATCTTTCGGGGAGAAACAGATGAAGGTGTGTGATTCTCATGAACTATCAGAGGGAACCAGATGATAGACTAGATGTAATAGGATCTTTGAGGCACGAATCTATGTCTCGGGCATGATATTTGACTAGCGAATCTTAAGAATCTTACCTCAACAGATCGTTCGGGATGACATGTCTCGGTACGATGTCAAGATCGTGATGCCGCCTAACGACGCGTCCAGCGAGCTCTTTGAGCATGGGAGGATCGAAAGCGTAGTTGTGCACGAAGTTGTTGACTGCAAATCATCATTCATTGATATTGCTATCTTAGTGAGCGGTCGCCCCTCAGGGAAATTCCCGGAAGCTTGTGGTCTGCCTTCTGCTAGCTTGCTAGCTCAAGCACATTCATCACTCGTCCTTCTTTTTTCCATCTCTTCAGCAAGACATTACCGCGTTAAACTCATGGGGCTCTCTCAGCAGAAATTCGGAAGATCGGAATAAACAGCATAGTGAAAGAGGGGAAGAGGAAGCTTTACTACGGGAAATGAGCGAGTGGAAAGACTCTAATTGTAAGTCGAATATTACAGTAGTTTTCTCACCTAGTGGATTGTTCCTGAGCGAGAGCTGCTGAAGGTTCTGCAGTTTGACAATACCGGTCGGGAGAGTCTGGAAAAGATCAAAGATCATTTGTCTCAGGATATCATCTGCTTACCCTAATCTCATTATCGTGGATGGCCAGTAGCTCGAGGTTCTGGAGTTGGGCAACGGTAGGAGGGATGGTTTCAAGTTTATTGCCCGATAGAGTGAGATGGTTGAGGGACTTCAATTCTCCAATTGTGGCAGGGATGTCCCTCAGTTGATTTCCGCCCAAGTAGAGCAGTTCGAGACTGAAATTTGGCAGTTAAACATTTATGGTTATGTTTCATCATTTTCGTCAGAACTCGGCACAGTAAGCAAAAATCGTAACGCTCGAGGCTGGAATTTCATCACTCATCTTTACGGTTGGTGATAAGAATCTCTAAGGGATTGGGCCACGCGGCGCGATGATTGAAAGCATGGAGTGAAAAATATAATGCTTACTTTGCCATTCTTCCGATCGAATAGGGCAGATACTGAATCTCATTTGCGCCCAAGTAGAGAATCTTGAGGGCAGGCATTTCGATGAGGACTTCGGGGAAGAATTTGATCCGATTCCCGGACAGATTGAGGGTGTGCAGTTTGGTGAGGTCCTTGAAGAAGTCGGGCAGCTCCTGTAAAACTATGGTAAGAAGGTTACCGTACGTTCCCAACGTACCTCGATATGGGTGCTCTTGGCGACGAAATTGCGCAGGTTCGTGCATTCCGAGAGCTGGGAGGGGATCTCGGTGATCGGATTGCAGCTGATGTCGATGCTGAAAATCGATAAGATTACGGTAGGTAGGTAGATCATCGGGTACGGTAGTCCTATCGATTGGCAATTGGGGTCGAGCCGCGGTGCGGAACTGGTTCCGCGCGACGTGTGTTAACCCAATCGTCGCATACCACACGTGACTACTCCATTCTCACTCTCGCGATGATGGGAGAGTTCGATAGGGGTACTTGCCGACCCCTTGTTGACTATGTATGCCCCTCATTACATTGAACCAACTGAAGTTTGGGTTTACTTACCTAACGAGATTCCTGAAGTACGTAAGCTCTTTCATGTCGGTGAAGAGGTTGTTGGAGAGGTCGAGACGAAGAATGCAGTTTGGGTCATAGAGATTAGCCAGATATGCAGCGGGAATCTCCTTGAGACCCTTGCCGCACAGATGCAGGTCATTCGAGCCTTTCCTGAACGAACAGGGATGAAAGTAGGGTACGGTAGCGCCTTATCTATCGGTAGGTCAAGGCAAGTTAAACGAACCCTCTGAACTCCGGCTCGAGGTACGCATCTTCATCTTCGGAGTAGTTGTAGCGATCATACGCCATGGCTGGGTGGAGGGGTGAGTGTGAGAATGAAAGGAGGGGAAGGGGGGAAGGGGACACCCCCTTGATCGACGAGGGAGAAGGAGGGTGCAGACGGTGAGAGGTAGAGGGAGGAGGGGAGATGGAGAGTGGTGATATGAAGAGAGAGAGCAGACCCGCATGTGCAGCTCACGTGTGGAGAGGAGCCATTAAGGAAAGGCGAAAGTGTACCCAAGATGGGCGCCACAGACTAGAGTGACTAGAAGGTACAGAGGGTGATGATGATTGTTGCGAGATCAGTGAACACGATGAGCTTCATGGTATGTTTGTTCCTCATGATCTCCCCGATCGAACGACCACATTTGCGGAACTCATCGCTTTTTATTGAAGTTGGTCTCTCAAAGTGATCGAAGGAACGAAATCGCGCGGACTTTAACCTCGTATCTGCTCTAGTATCAACTCCGGTGTTCAGTATCAACACTACATAGTTGATCCGATCTAGGCACATCGACAAATCGATACTCTGTCTGGGTACAGTACCTGTAAACTTCGTATTAAAACTTGACAGGTTAGCGCGAAGGCAACTTTCTCGTGCGAAAAAGTACCTTTGTCAACTAGATCTTAGATTTGTCAAGTTTACAAATGCCTTACAGTGAGCAATTGTTCTCCATGAACCATGTGAACCCAGCGAAGTGTAGCTTGTACTACACATCCTACGAAATCCATGTGATTATTGCATGATAGATGATTGACAAAAGTGCGGCATTCGATCAGCCGTTATTGGCCGGGGGTGATCGGTCAGCCATGTTTGGTTGCATCAGCCATCAGCCGACTCCATTCACTTCTTCACTCGATTGATAGGGGCATTAGACGCGAGGCGACTCCCTTTCTCTTGTGATGGTTACCGTACACTTTAATCTTTTTTTTCGGTAACTTCCGCTGTTATGCTTTGCCAAACTGAAGAAATCTTGCACCATGTGTTCATTCCTTCGTTCATTTTTAATTTTGCATGTGTTGGTGCAGATTTTTCGCTATACTTTTTTCGCTATACATGATAACTGTTCATATTTGTCGGTCGGGTAGCTTTGAAGCTTCCGAAGGTAACCGGGGACGGCGTTACTTTGATCCACCCACAGTCGTTAGGTCACGGTTGTCGATCACAACCTGTTCACTACCGTACCCCGGCAGCCAATCAACGCGAGTTCGATCACTTGATTCCGGCCGTATAATGACAATTAATCCCATGTTTGCCTCGATCATGTAGTCTAGAAAGTAGAGGATAGGACTAGAAACCAGAAAATTGGTTAGATGGATCGTCGAGATCATTCTTTGGTGATCAATTCAAGTGCTTCCAGTTCGCTAAAGCTTTTACGCTTCTCAGCAGTTTATGGGTAATAAACGACACTTGTGAGATGACGTTTAACACTCATCCCGCCGAGTTGTAATATGAAATTTAGAACAATGATATATTCATGTGATAAACGTTTCATGGGACATGATATTAAATGCATTTATGTATCGCACTATGCGGAATGGTTGCTGACAAGCCCGGAAAATGACAAAGATCAATATGAATATATTACTCTATATAATTATGCTATCATGAATATTCTGATGAGATTATCGATTGTGACTCGAATGAATGGGATACTGTAGCTCGGTGCGAGCTTTGATCATACTGCACAAGTGATCTAACATTGCTGTAATCGGTATTGCTCATTATGCGACCTACGGAGAAAGGTTTTTGGAGATTTACGGAGATTTAAAGAGTATTGGATGAAAGGCACTTCAATGACTAGCAGGAGGAGCAACGAAGGCACTTGCTCCATTGGGCGTCCCTGCTCCACCTCTCAAGTCCATCCCGGCCTTCCTCTTCTCGATCATCTCCCTGCAGCGACGTTCCAACTCAGCATTTTCCGCCTCGATTGCAGCGAGTTCTGCCTGGAAATTATGATTGTATAACATTTTAAAATGTTTTTTTTTAAATTTAACTTATTAATCTATTATCAATTATCGAATATGGTTGCTCAGATTTGTTCATCGCTGCCTCACAGTATACGGTAGCCCATTGAACGATCACTGACGCGAGATATATCGTCCTTTTTGGCGTGCTAGACTACCAAATTGGCAAGTGTCATGCAACTTTCGTTTTTAGTGGGAGTGAGAAAAGAAAGAATGAGAATGTGAGAATGGGGATCGAACGGGGATACTATGACTATTATGATTCAGCTTGGAGATGAACCAAGGTTCGTCACGCAACAACTTCCTCTTCTTAGCAATCATTAACAATCATCTCGGCCCATTTAAGAACGTTATTTTTGCAATATTTGGTCACGACGACTAAGTCACTCGAAAAAGCAGCTGTAGTGAAAGATATCTGACCTCTTTCCTCCTGCACTCAATCTGCTTCTCCTCAATGGACTCGATCGCCTTCCTCAAGATTTGCGCCCGAGATGCCTGCAATTTATTATTTGGATAAAAATTGCTAAAAATATATAAACATTCTCCAAATATAACTGAATATAACGTCATATTAGTACTCCAGTCAAGTGAGAAAACACCAAATTCACTTCCATTTTAGGGTAACTGATTTGTTTGTTTCTGTAGGTAAGAGTACAAATTATACCATCTGTGCGGATAAATATTATTATTATATTATTATTTTCTCTTCTGAGCGCCATACCGTAGTAGACAACACTCTCGAACACTACGAGGAGACCGATCCTCGAGTACTCTGTTGTCAGAAATGAGTGCTAATTGGGAAATACTGAGATGATCTTTGATCTTTGATCTCTGGCATTTGCAGCACCCTTGCTTCGACCAGCTGTCGCGGGCCATCTCCTCGCACGTGACGGACCTCCTGCTGAAGCGGCTGCGACTGGCCGGACGAGGCGAGGAGGAGGCCGAGAACAATGAGGACACGGACGACGAGGATCGCCCGTGGATCGACGAGAGGGGCCGCGAGCGACGCGGACGCGGATTCCCGCGTGCCGCGCACGCGCAAGACGCGCGCGCCCTCGGCAGCGAGTCGCTGCGGTCGTCGCGAGGTGAGCTGCGCGCACCGCGCGCATCTAATCCGCGCCCCGATTGCAGGCTCGCTATCGTCGCGCGACTCGCCCTCCAGCTCTGGCGGCGCAGCCGCTGGAGCGCGCCACGCGTCGGCCGCTCCGCCGCCCGTGGTGCGCGGACGCGCGCAGGCGCGCGGCGCCGCGGCCTCCGGCACGCCCTCACGCGCCGGCAGCAACTGCAGCCTCGCCACCATTGTAAGTTTCTCACTTCCGGATGTGAACAATCCGGCTCTCGCAGCAAAAGTTCGCGGCTTTCGTGCGGGAAGACGCGCGATTAGTGCAAGACCTGCAGGAGGTTGTCTGCAAAAAGCCGTTTGGTGCGCGACTTTCACGCTTTTCTATTTCAGGGCTCTCGCTACCACAGCGAGAACCGGCTGGACCGCGCGTACCCGGCGCCGCGCACCGACGAGACGCCGCTGGAGAATCGCGCAAGGTACTGCGGCGCCAGGCTCCGCCCTTTTTTCGGCTAAGCTCCGCCCCTTTTCTAAAAATGTGATTTTTCTTCAGCCGTCTGCGACGCATGTCGATCGAGCGCCGCGCGGCGGAGCGAAACGTGCGCAGCGCCGGTAAGAATGGATCTCAAGCTCCGCCCCTGATGGATCCTTTCTTGCAGCCGCGTCGCCGATGCCGCAGCGACGCGTTGCGGCCGCGTCGCGGTCGCGTCGCAGTTCCGGCTGCGACCAGTGAGCTACTGCCCGGCCCGGCTCTACTCTGCCCTCCGCATATCGTGCACTCATCCCCGTCCCTTGACTAATCTCTCGCCCACTCGATAAACTGATTACTGTACTGAGTACTGTATCTCACAACTTTAACGCTAAATGGCTATTCTCGTCACATAACGCCATCAATCTGAATAATCAGCGCACTTGAACACGGTAATATTCAGATACTGTAGATACTGTAGTTTTAGAAAAGTCACTCCTCGATACCCCGACTCACCGGTATTCACCACATCGTATACGGTAGGCGGCCGTTCTCCAGCGACGATATTGATCGGCCTCGTGAAGTTCATGTGGATCTGCAGGCAGCCCGTGAAGCTGTCGCCCGAGGGGGACTGGAAGGGGGATTATGGTAAGAAAGGATACGGTAGGGAAGTACGGTAGGAGGTGTACGGTAGGTGACTAGTGTGTGTTATGCTAATCCTCGATCTAAAATGACTGTAAATGAAAAAAAAACAGGGTAGGTATCTAACAGAAAAAATTTCAACTTATACTATGTTTCACCATCATCACTTTAGCAACAGTCGGCGCGAATTTTTAATGATGCCGACTGATGGTTATTGAAAATATTATTATTGACAGAAAGAGAACGAGAGAGCATGCAATTCGGAGAGAATGTCTCACCATGGCGATCTCGAAGCCGTGTTCGACGTGCTTGTTGTACTCGGCGATGCGACGATCCAATTCGACGTCCCTTAGAGAGCAAGGGATTACGGTATCGATTATATCCGAATATCGAATTTTCAGTTTTCAACTTCTATCATAACTTCCTATCCTCATCTGATAGTAAGTTAAGAAGAAAAAAGTGATAAGGAAGCGATGGATCAGTAATTGAAATTTTGGTTATGCTTCACAAACCGGAGAGGTTTCAGCACTCGTCTCAAGTCAGATCGAGAGCTGGATCATTTGGAAGAAAATCTTCAAAAAGTAAAGTATCCTTGCATTGTGTATGTTGTTGTTTTTCGGTTAAAAACAACATCAAAACAACAGCAATACAATAATAATAACAATAATAACAACAAACACTCACTTGTACCCCACAGCCGCCTCGAAGGGCGTGTCCTCCTTCACGTACACTTCGCGGATCTCGAGTTCCTTTAATTAATTAAATGTAAATTCTTTATTAATTCTCTCTCGTCTCTACCTCGAGCCGGACAGATGACCGCATTAGTTTTGTTATTTTTACAATTGGACAAGGGTGGATTGATTTCAAACAGCTAGATCGTGTTTTGTGAGCGTCGTGAAACATATCTTGACAAGCTTCCATTATTCTGAATATCTCAAACTATTGGATTCAGCAACAATTTTTCTCTTCGTTTGCATTGCGTAAGCTTTATGTTTTCAAATTTAGAAGAGGAGAGTGCTACTTTGTCATCACTATCTACCGCAACTGACTTCAATCGGCGGGGCGCTCGGCTCCTTTGCCCTCCTCTCATTGGTCGAAGGGGCGAATGATCGAGGAACGGTTGAAGAGGCGGACTTGGAGTGGAAGAGCGGGTTCTGAATGATCAAAGATCAAGTTGATAATCGAAAAAATGTGAATGAAAGCTCAATGGTTTAACTCTAAAACACCATAGGGTGAGTGCATTTTAGGGTGTTCCAAATCGGTTCGGATAGTACGGATATCCGACTTCATTATCCGGTGTTCACATTATCCGAAAGGATACGCCATATAGGGGACTATCCGGTCGGTTAACCGGGCGTGAGACGGAAGGGCCGGTTAACCGGTTGAAACCGGCGGTTTGGCACGTACGCAGGGAAGAGAGGCAGAGGTCAGGTAGATCAAACACCGTTCTCTGCTCTCTGTATTATTAAATATCCTTTAAAATATCCAACTATATTTTATTTAGATTAAGCTGAGGGATCAACCAAGGTTCGTCACGCTGCAACTTCCTCTTGATGACAATCAAGCATGTTCTAGGTTCATTTGAGCACGTTATTTTTGCAATGTTATGTCACGCCGATCAGAGTACGTCCATTCCTAGATGATCAAAGTTGCGTATGTCACGAGATCATACTATCAAATTAACCGTAATTTCTACGCATAGAACAAGGCACATTTGCCGATTACTCGAACCGGATTAGGTTTGACTGCCAGTGTGGATAGCTTGATTACATATTTATGAAATCAGTAAGGTTTTCAATGCTAGGCAATGATTATTTTTTGTAAGGCCTGTTCAATGGCAATGAACCAGAAAATGAACTTGCTTGCAAACTAAAGCAGCACACACTAAAGCAAAGACCTTTAGTTAAATTGGTTCTCTAATTCGTATTCTAGAATAGACTACACGCATTTTATCAACCACCATTGGGAAGCTTATCACTCCAGGTGAATGCTTCTCTGCTGTGACAATCGAGCTGAACTCTATACATATATTCTCATTAATCCTATTCAATTATATGCTTTAATCGTCGCAATGCTGTTTCGCTTAACCTTGCTTGTCGCTCAAACCGGAATCTGAGTGTGCTACAACCGTGTCTAGACTAAACTACACTACTAGTTTTACTCTAATCAATGATTTACTGACTCGTTCGGTCGACGTATCAGCAACGGTTCGTCCCAGATTCGAGTACATATCCTTGATATTGTCCCTTCGCCGCCTCTCCAGGGCATTGTGTTGAGCGCGTGCGTGCTTTTTAGGGTCGAGCTGCTTCAATTCCTGCAAATATTAATGAATGTGACGTTGTTTCCACATTCAAAGCGACTGTATAGTCGTAAACAACCGCACTTGGCCATCGTAACCCCGTCTTCATCAGACTACTAGGGCACGTTTACTATCAGGCACGTAAATATTAATATTGAATACTGTTTAACAATTAACCCATGATATTTTCCACTTCCGGTTAGCCTTGTTTCGATTAACAGTATGAGAGTGGCAACCCCTCTGGCGATGAACTAGCAACAACAAGAGGGGAATACCCGTCGTGCACGTGTTTTTCACGGGACATGATCCATTTGCTCTTCCTAGTCCTCTAATGGGCTTTAAGTTGGTGAAAATCGTAACTTTTTGGCATAAATAGCATACTAAGCAGCAGTAGGGGCTTGTTTGTCCTAATTTGGGGTCATAAGGGGTAGAAATGGGGGAAATACCTCCGCACTGAGCTCCTCCATTTGGTCGTCGATGTCGGATTCGTCACTGGCCGCCATCTTCCTTTCCTTCTCTCGTCCTCTGCCCGCCCCTTCTCCTTTTCCGTCGTCAGATACACGCAAAAAACGCGTCGGCGCGGGTGACTTTGCCCCCGTTGCTATCGATCGCACGCGCGCGTGTGGCCCGGCGTGCGCGCTCGCCCGCCGACTTTTAGAAACAACAGACGGTGTGCTACGGTAGACACGCAGTGTAAACAAGCAAATTTGAGAGAGGCGCATTCAAGTTTGGCGATTTCAATGAGTTGGCGAATTCGTTTCTTTGTTTATCAGTCTCGATAGTTCGCTTGAGTAACAAAGATCGGCGTATTGTGCTGAATACGGTTCGCGAGGGTCGTATGCGATTGAATAGCTCCTAAAACGAATTTCATGTTGTCGCCATCGAGAACTTGTTATTCACGAGTGCTAATTGCCGTGTATTGCAGATGGAAATCACGCTCTAAACTTGCTCGAGCACCTTCTCCAATGCATGTTGTTTACTTCGCTTCCCGTGCATAAAAGGTTCGTGAAAAATAAAGCCCTTGGAATAGGGAAACGTCGTATTTGAGTGGTTAGGGAGTCAGTAATGCGAAGAGACGCAAATGTTGAGTCGATAATTCGAGTTACTAGGGAAATGGTGAGGCAGCAAAGCAGTCTTGAGTAGTCTTTCTCTTTCCAGTCCCTCTTATCCATGAAACGATTCCATAACGTGCTTGATTCCGATTCCGATGAGGAGATTGGATGGTCGAGAACGAAGGATCTACCGCGTGAGCATTCTTTATTACCAATTGACTTAATTTAATCTTGAAATGATCACAACAGTGCATTATAGTCACTAAATACAACGAGTTAGCATCAATGATACCACCACACTCGGACAATCGACCGTTGTTATACCCGAAGCAACATCACGGGTTTTGCGCACGAAATCGGGGGTCATGAGCATCAAACTCTGTGGAAAATCGGGGGACATTTTTATATACAATGCTCATCACTGATTAACGTGTTTCAGGCAATCGTGCTAGTTGGGAGTTGGAAGTGTTTCGTCAAGCGGCGATAGAAGAGGTTGGCAAGCTTCCTCCTTCTGATAAGAAGATCAGGGAGTTCGTGCTTCGAGGCCCCGGTGACAAGAATTTTACGATTCAGGTGAAGGAACGCGAGAATACCGAAACGGTCAGTCTTTCATTTCTTAATTTATATAGTATTTCGAAACATTCCTCGGCGAACTGTAAAAGCACTCTCTGCGCATGCTTTTGGAAGCAATTCGGTGTGGTTATTCACACAGTTTCGCCGCATCAATTCGATCTTTGCCAAACTTGGCAAACATGATACCTAGGAATAGAACGTAATCTTCATAAACCTGAAATTTAAAATTTTCATATTTATGAAAAAATCTTGTTGTTCCAGGTGGAAGAATGCCGTTTGATGATCGAGTACTGGCCTGAGAAACTGCTGAAAAAGTTCGTTCAGTATGTACCTGTCGAAGACCGAGTCAAGTTGCGATGCACATGCAAGGTGACTATTTCCTGGAATTTTGACACGGGCTACGACCGCACTCGATGTGGGGGAGAAGGGAATGATAATTATAAGGAGGGAAGAATCTGAGTGAAAAGGATGGACCAAAACACCTATAAGTGCATACTTTCCTTATCAATCGAATGTGGTATACAATATACTCATATTTATGCTATAATTATTAAATTTTCTTTATCTGATTAATTATATAAAACAATATAATTCAGACACTGCGGAATCTTGTCGACAGTGAGGTGTGTATGACGAATGAACCCGAGATTTACATCAAAAGGGTGAGCAATTACTTATTTCCTTCTCTAAAAAATTGTGTGAATAATCGTGGGTGATTGATTAGTAAATAAAGAGAGGGAGCAGGCAATTTAGAGTTTTATTTATAAAAATATTTCAATTCCAGCTCGGTGAGAACGATCTCGGTCTCTTCATTGCTGTGAATAGAGGGGAGGAACGTTTCGTCATTCACAATAAGAAATTTACCTTCCAACAACCACACATATTCAAAACCTACAAGGATGTGAGTGAATCCATCTTTAAAACGTTTCCATTACACATCAATTGAACTGATGTTTGCCACAACACCTGCCTCATAGATTCTCAAATGGCAAAGATCGTTCCATTCGATTCTTCTGAGATGAAATACCATACCATACGTACCAGTGAACACCGTCAATCCTGGTCGTCTTCTGACGACTGTAAAATCATATTGATTAAGGAAACGACCTAACAATACATTAATATCATCATTTTATTCAGATTCGTCGGGGCAGTGTCGACTGGACCCGATACCATCGTAATCGAATGGGCAGAATTCGCACAGCCATAAAGGCAATGATGAATATCGCCAGAATTGTCAGGATTAATGTGGAGCAAGTACGTTGAATTTCTTTAATATTCCATTCAACCTTGGACATTGGTTATCGCCCGCATTGTCACGGTATCTCGTATACTACTCCCCTTATCCCCTTCCCCGCTCTCTCCAGGCAGGAAGAGAGTGCCGATTACAATACAATATTTAATTCCAGGTCAACCTGTCCGACTCGTTCATTCGTGATCTACATCGTGTTATTGCTAGTGGGGCCTGCATCTATGCCGTCAATCTGAAATGCCAGTATTTCGAGGATGACCGACCCGATTTGTGAGTGATATTAGTATATTTTGTGAGAATTTCTAGGAAATTGAATGAAATATGCTGGTATATCTCGCTAAGTTAAAGATGAGAGATTTCGTGAGAATAGCGATGAGAGGGAATCTCAACTCGCTTTGAGTAGCATGAAATTAGAGATAACGAAAGAATCACGAATTAGCGCTCAATTTTTCCTCGAATCGAGGGAAGGATAGGGAAGATCGATAGGGAAGGAGTACATGTGCTTTAGCTTCTGAAGTAGCTTCTGACATGTCAATGTTCTGTTTACAGAAGACTTCTTGCAAAAATCCCGTGCAAGAGTCTCGCCTTGTCTATTCGCCTCAAGGTATGCATTGCCTATACATTTTTATTTTACTTCGCGTATTTTCTTTTGAGCACTTAGATCTATAAAGATCTACATATATCAGGAACGCGAACCTCTTCCTCAAATCGAACGATTCCTCAAAGTCGCCGTTAATTCCTTCCGACAAATTATTGTGGATGTGAGACAGGATTCGTGGAAGTTCAGATCGGTTAGCTTTAATCTTAATTTATTTTAAGATATTTTCGAAACTGAATCATTTAAGAGACCGGATCGGTAAAAATCGAGCATTTTGGTCTACCCCCGGACACGCTCCTACCGAATTGAGTTCCGCAAGCCCATACTCTAGTGTTAGGAGGGCCTTGTCCCCGCATTACTCATAGTACCCCCTATTTCCATTTCTTGCCTACCCGGGGAGAGAAAAGTGAAAAATATCGCAAAATAGTCAAAAAATGGTATTTTCTCAACCAATCAAGATGGACTCAATTTTACATTTGCAATATATTTCGGATGTCCAAACACAGTTTATCAGCCAAAAAGATATATTTATGCTCAATTGCATAACTGCGTTTTTGAGTACTAATTTCGATTTTTAAGCGAAAAATGGCCATTTTTAGCCGCCCTTCCCAAACACACTATGTGCACAGTGTAGCCAGATGACCTCCCCAACGATTCCACTATTGAGAATCCAGATCGATTTTACCCGCAAAAGGAGCTGTCCGATCAAGTGAAAGTCACTGCTTGTGGCAAGCCGAATAAATCGCTCTCTCGATTAGATTTCCAAATAGTTGTGCTAAAAACCACTCACATGACATTAGTACACCTTAATGCAAATATTTATTACCATAAGAGGCGAATCCGCGACAATGAGTTTTTTTGACCCATGACCCGGGGTACATGCCTCAAAAGTTACTCATGACCATGAACCCCGGGTCATGGTCCGAAATGGACCGAAAAAGTCATGATGGAGGATCATCAAGTACTACACACCAATACATGCTACAGTAACCCCATAATAAACAGCACCCAAAAATTCCATAATTCGACAGGCGTGGAGCTGAGAAATGAGTTTTTAGTGAGAACTTCTGCAAAAAACACTATTATCAGCCCCAAGCCCGCCGAATCACGGAATTTCTGGGTACTGTTTATTATGGGGATACTGTAGCATGTATTGGTGTGTAGTACTTGATGATCCTCCATCGTGACTTTTTCGGTCCATTTCAGGCCATGACCCGGGGTTCATGGTCATGAGTAACTTTTGAGGCATGAACCCCGGGTCATGGGTCAAAAAACTCATTGTCGCGGATTCGCCTCTTATGGTAATAAATATTTGCACTAAGGTGTACTAATGTCAGTTGAGTGGTTTTTAGCACAACTATTTGGAAATCTAATCGAGAGAGCGATTTCTTCGGCTCGCCCCAAGCAGTGGTTTTCACTTGATCGGACAGCTCCTTTTGCGGGTAAAATCGATCTGGATTCTCAATAGTGGAATCGTTGGGGAGGTCATCTGGCTACACTGTGCACATAGTGTGACTGGGAAGGGCGGCTAAAAATGGTCATTTTTCACTTAAAAATCGAAATTAGTACTCAAAAACGCAGTTATGGAATTGAGCATAAATATATCTTTTTGGCTGATAAACTGTGTTTGGACATCCGAAATATATTGCAAATGTAAAATTGAGTCTATCTTGATCGGTTGAGAAAATACCATTTTTTGACTATTTTGCGATATTTTTCACTTTTCTCTCCCCGGGTAGGCAAGAAATGGAAATAGGGGGTACTATAAGTAATGCGGGGACAAGGCCCTCCTAACACTAGAGTATGGGCTTGCGGAACTCAATTCGGTAGGAGCGTGTCCGGGGGGTACTCGATTTTTACCGATCAGGTCTCTTAAACAATTATTGGTCTTCATTCTAGACAGTGCACTTCCGTGCTTCATACGAGGAAATCGGCATCAATAACGCGGCTTTCATGGAGTATCTAACTGGGGAAGCGTGCAACTTCATCCGACTCAAAGTCATCTGTCGATTTCTGAGCAAGGAGGGCATCTACAACGGAATTCTGGTGAGCCGCTTGATTGATTAAAAAAACATTTTCTGGCAAGGCCCAGGGCGAACCTAATCTTAGAAAGAGAGTATCCCGCATGATAATATTCATTCGCACCTCACCCCTGCAGTGATAATACGTAAATCACAGTGGGAGGTCACCTAGCCAGGGGTGGAATGGAGAGGGACATTTGACCCAGCACCTATTTTTACCAACAGCAGTGCCAAGTGGATAGTTATCCAATAGTTTCTTGTTTCTTATCGAAAAAGTAGGACACGAAAAGATACCTATTGGGTCCAGAAGGGAATTGGACCCTTTTACTACTCACCTAGACAAAATTCTTTGTCATCATTACCAGGAGATCCATCAACACATTATGCCTTACCGATACTAAGCTCGTTTGTGTCGGCGCCAGTGGGGACATTCTTGTATACTTCACGAATTCATTGATATCACCTCACCGATAAGATTTGACATCTATGTCTTCCAGAGGGAACGCTCTATCATCTTAATATGATAGAACGATGCGGATAAGCAAAAGGAGGGTTTCAGAGCTAGCAATAGAATGATGGATATGAACAAACACTTTGGATATGAACAAAGGGTACTTTCGAAATTAAAAGTATTAAAAGTGTCAAATTTACAGCAACTTCGCACTCGCGATCCGCGCCTGCCCACACGCGGATTCTCAGTGATCGTACTAAGGGAAGAGACGGACGACTTCATCATCGGCCTCCAGAACCTCCCGAAATTCGGACAGCGTGAGTATCCCCAGCATTTGTGCGAAAAGGGCGGACATTAACGCTACCTGGAATTTCTCTTTATTCTTTGTTCAATAACTCGAGAATTGAGTGATCATGTAGGGTGTTAGAGGTGGTATTCAGGCTCAGGTGTGCTATTGGGGATGGGATGGGATGGGTTTTAGAATGTCTAGCGAATAACGCTAGAAATTCTCTTGGGTGGTGTAGAAATAGAAGTTACAATAGCATTGCAGGAGTAAACAACCCCAACAGCAAATCCAATGGATACATCATCTACCAGACGACAAAAGAGTACCTGGAGATAAGACATGTCAGGCAGGATGTTGGAAAACAGGAGTTGTCAGAGGTTCGTTAATAAATCACTAATCTCTGAGTGTCTTCAAAAATTGTGCAGGGTTCTACATTGTGCATGGCCTTATCTCTAGAGTCACCCATGCGTCAATTTGCTTTCGCGTTATTTGTTCAATTCTTCTTGTGATTATTTGTTGACCGATCCAACATTGACTAGAGTCACAATATCATGCTAGAGATCAAAGATCATAGAGCGGTCAGTAATTGTCATCTTTCAGGTTCGCTACTGGTGCAATGGATGCGATGACGAAGAGGAGTACATCAACGAAAGATGCGATGATGATAATGAATGGGACCCCTTCGAACAACCGAAGTTTCTGAACAGAATTTCTTGAGGTCAATGCGCAATCGTTCATTTGTTTCCTGCAACTCTGCCTAATGTTTTTGCGCAGCGTTACTTACAGTGGTTACCCCAATAGCTTCAAGTATCTCCCAATGATTTCTAGTATGGGTATATTTTTCGTGTGCCTCGATCCTTAGTTTAGTATTTCAACATATTCTCAATGCACTCCAACCAACCCTTTTTTTAGCTAAATTATCGTTATCTCTCGCATTTCCGTTAGTTAACCGACATATTTCGTGGCTCAGTAGATTAACATTTTGCGTACTAACTGATTTTTCACTTTCACTTTCGTGGTCAGTCTTGCTTCACTACATAGTTCGCACATAGTATTACAGTAGCTTTTTCGTAGTCACCTACTTCTTGTTTTGATACACCTATCGAATGCAATGTTCACAGTTTCTAAACATTGGATTACCATGTTATCTTGCCCATTATTCACAGTCGGTTAAGAATGTCACCAGTGCTCTTCGGAATTACCTCCTCATCCATAACCCAGTTCCTACCACATAAATCCCAGTAATCAGTTGAACTCGGTGATAAATTGATTCCTCTCAGTTTGTAAATTGGATTTTCAACGATGATTACAACATTCTGGAGCTTCGGCACTTTCCGCGGTGTGGCCATTATGCACTGAATATTGAACTATATCATACTCCCTAATAAAGGAGAAATGTCTCCCGATGCGTGTGTCTACGTTTGTTCGCTATTGCGAAAGTCACGTAGGCAGGTCTCGAAACAGTAAATAAGGTCAAACATGTCGCGCGCGCTTTCTACATTGTGAAACGATCAGCGGTGAATCCTACCAGCAGACCCCGCCGAAGGCGGGGGGCGAAATCGTCTGGTTTTATTATAATCACGAACATAAAATGGGTAAATTTAAACGCGAAATACAGGAGCGCTTGTGTGACCAGAAGTGTGCTCTCGCCGGCCTACATTTGCTAAAGTACAGACCGCGCACTACGGTAGACACGCGACGAGAGAAACATGTTGTAGTGAAGATGTAAAGTAGATAAACAATGAGTGATTCCGAGTATAATTTCAAGTGTTTGGAATTTGATTTAAAATAAATGCTATATAAAATGCATAAATATTGAAAACTCGATATAGAATATTTTTAGCGTAAATAAAAATAAGCGGGTCAAGACATGCACGATAAGAGGGAAAATATCGATTGAATTAGAGCAGGTAGGTAAATATATACCGGTCAGGCAGTTTCAGTTCATCTAGACGAATCGAATGATATGTCTGAACTCGCATAGTGATTAAGGTAAAGAGATATTTATTTTTCCGATCATTGGAATTCATATTTGCACAGTGATATTCGATTATTCTCACGCAATTTCAGTAATGCTCGAATATTCTGATATCATGATTTCTGGGATGTCCGCCACTCATCCAAACTTAAAATTTTATTATTATCCCGTCTTCTGATCATTTTCCACCCAAAAAATGCTCGTGGTAAGTAGGTTGAGTCGAATCGGGGGACATTTGTTTGTGATTCCGCACTACGAGTGACCGTAAATGTTGGTTTAACCGATACTGCGCTTGATCGAGCATCGACCACCTCTAGTGGTGCTGCTTCTAGGCGCCAATTACGCTGTAAACTTGCTGCAAACCATCTCTTGTCATAACATGAGCTCTATATGGTGTGACTTACCGTACTGCGTGCTCATCAACTTTCCTTAGTTTCCCACACAATCGCTAAAGGTCAATAAATTTCGTTTAAGGCATATTTAACAACCTATCTTTTACTAACGGTCCTAGATGGTCTTTGCGACTATCCCTAGACATAAAATATAATTGTTTCGTATATCCAATTGCAATAGTCAGTAGCCATCCATAATAAAACGTTCCGCTCATGCTCGCGCGTACACTCAGCAAGAGCTTTTCTGTGGCTCCTGTTTTCTCTGGCTCTCGCTTCTTGTTTGTGGCTTTCTCCTCACGGTTGATAACAATATCGTTATCGCTTGTGCTATTTTGAAAACCAGTTGGCAAAACCACACACTTTTCACGTCTCTGCGCGTTGCGTGTTCGAGCGTTGCGTGCCGCGTTCCGTGTCTTAATGGCTTTTTTCGCCCAGAATCGATAGGCGCCCGATGCATTGAGCGGGCCTCTCCCTCTTCATTTCTGCTCTCCTCTTGACTTGCGATGGTCTACTGGAGCCGAGTGCTCGACCCGGAGTCCGACGATGACATTAAATGGTCGAAATCAAAGGATTTACCAGGTATGAGCTTGTTTACTCGTTGTTTACTCGTTGTTTACACTTGTGTTTTACCCAAATATCATGTAAATTCATACTTTTTTAGTAATTAGAAGTTCATCTAAATGCAAGCGTTCCTCGGCAGTATTGAATTTAGTATTATATGAGTATGTTAATGCAAATATGACTTCAAATGATAGTATCATTCGTCCAGATAGAAGTTATCATATGCGCACAGGTAGTTCTGGAGAAAAAGACGTATCTGTTAAGCGGAAGCCGCTGGTTCAACTTCCAGACTGAACATTAGTAATTTGATATCTTAATTAAAATAGTATTTTGCAGTCAGTCGACATGCGCTTGCGCTGCAAGAGCAGTTACGGGCTTCATTGGCTTCGGGGAATCACTCAGCAACATCGAATATTCGTTGGGGACCCGAAGCGAAGAGGATCAAGTTGGAGTTTGGATTCGTGACGGATGTTACGGAAGTAGTGAGTTATACTTCGAATATTTGTCCTGAAAGTAAGTGAAGTGATTAGATGATCGTTATTCTCTCTCTTCCGAGTGCGCTACTTTACCTTCTTCCTTTTTCTCTAATCAACATTCCTTCTCGTTCCTTCCGTTCTCCATCAATTCCCTCTCGTATCTTAGCGGCACGCGCTGCGGAGATGTGTCTATTAATCACTTGTCTCGCGAGCAAAGCTGTGCACAAATAAGGGACTCTCCTAGGGACGATCATGAATGATAGTAGAGATAGCACTCCACCGATGTACCTTATGTGGCACTGCATAGGTTGATAAGGCCGACGTCGGTTCTAATTGACAGTGCTGGGCTTATATTGATATTTGGTATATTATGCGTGAAACTAAAAATAAAAGCTAAGAAACTAATCCATAGAACCGCCGTCAGGTTAATGGTGGTTTGGGAACTAGTTGTATTGCGAAACATGAGATTGCTCACTCTGCTTAATGATGCCTACTCATTAGCGAAATCAATCTATAGAGAGGGGACAATTGTTGTAATGAAATAACAGTAGACTCGGTGTAGATTCGTCACTAATGAAGGATTGCAAGAAACTAACGAATTAATCAAGACATTACAGCCCCCGGATCGCCTCAACATCTCCAACTGGCCGGAAACGCTACTCAACAAACTCGTCGGTGACTACATCCCGATCGAAGAACGAATAAAACTGCGTAATATGTGCAAGGCACTGAAGAAGGCGGTGGACTCTCGACCGAAAATGTTCACCTTCGACATAGATATCAGAAGGGTCAGTGCCTTGTATGATTACATTAGCACAGACAATTACAGCTGGATATCGGCCATAGTATTGTTATCGCAATCATGAACCTGCCCATATTTTTCACTTTCCAAGCCTCTCTGTGGGTCGGAAAGTGAAAAATATGGGTGAAAGGCATCATTAGGCTAAATGCCCCAGCACTCTCGCCTAATGAGGGGTTTGAGAAGCCAACCTAGGAGCCAATCAATCTGAAGCTGAGCTATTTTCAGTTAGAGCAGAATGAGCTCGGATTGTTTGTGCCGAGGGACGACACGGAAGGAGTTCACGTTATCAACAATAAGAAGTTCAAGTGGGCCGAACGACCGCGGGGCAAAACGTTCAAGGAGGTTAGAACACTGGCATGAAAGACATAATTAATAAAAAAAAATGACATGGCAAAAAAACAATATAATCGAATGTTGACAGCCATCTTGTGACTCAAGAAAATGAGTGGATCTAATCAATTTTGCAAAATTCCAAAAAATATTATTCAGCTACGTCGTGGCCTCATGGAGTGGACGCGATATGATCGCAATCGAATGGGCAGAATAAAGACGGCGATTCGAACCATGTTCAAACTCTCGCACATCTATACGATCACTTTCTCACAGGTGATTTTCTTCTTCGCTCCTCAAAACACGGAGCAAAGTTTAACTTTCTAAAAAGGCAGTGTGAATACGTGTGCACGTAAGAACTTCAGCTTATGCTCTAAATACTCTGTAGTGCATACTGATTACGTGCATAAGTATTCACGCTGGCTTATATCAACATATTAAGTGACTTTTTGCAGATCAATCTCTCTAATTCGTTCCTTCGTGACATCATCCGAGTTCTGAATGGGCAGTGCATACACGCGCTGAAAATCGAATATCAAGCCTACGATTATGACAAGCCGAATCTGTGAGTTCTGACACCTTAAAGAATACATATTCATTAAAAATCATTAATTGCATTAAATAACCAATTGCAGGATGATCCTCAACCATGCAACCACCGAGTGTCTCAACCTTTGCATTCGCCTGAAGGTGAGATTGGGTTTCGGCACTATGTTGGATGAGAATTATTGTATGTTTTCGGATATACCAGTTGTCTCGCGCCTTCAAAAGTTCTCATCCGACGCTGTGCCTGATTTTCGAATTGCGAATGAATTGATGTTTGGCAGGATCGTGAGCCTCTGCCGCAGATGGAGAGATTTCTGAAGAGAGCAAAAGACGTATTCAGCCAATTCATATTGGAAGTGCGGCAGGATTCGTGGAAGTTCCACTCGGTATGCTATTTTAGATGAAGGGAGACAAGTCCGGTGGTCTTGGCTGGGTCAATCGCGAGCGAATGACAATCTACCATTGAACGATTTTGTTTCTCACCCAGTAGGTGTCACTCGGGTCTTCTCCCGTCCTAGTGCCACTTCATAGTCATCAGTGCCAATCAATCACTTCAAATTCCAGAGCGTCAACTATCGCAAATCGTACGAGGACTACGGTATCACCAACGCGGAACTGCACAGTCTCATGGCGGGCGAAGCTCTCAACTGGCTACGGCTCAAAGTCGTTTGCCGATTCATCACGCAAGTCGGACTGTGCCACATCATCAAGGTGGGTCATTTTATTAATCAATAATAGTTATCCTCACAGATTGTGGAGATGGTGAGGGTTGGGGTAGCGCACTTCTTCCTGTTATATCTTCCATTATTATAGCGAAACGAACAGCGCAAGTTCGAGCTTTTAAAAATTACACTCATTCTCATTACAGTACATCCGGACCTTCAAGAAGACCAGTCCAAGTCGGGGATTCTGCATCATCGTTAACGCGAGCGCTGCGAGAAATCTCATTGCTGAGGTCCAAAGTTGGCCGCTCTTCGGAATAAGTAAGAGCATCTCGCTAATGCATTCTTGAATATACTGAACAAATAACAGAACATTTAGATTTTCACTTTTTTCTTGAGTGGTAATGATTAGATGGGGTTCAATGATTGTATTTTATTACGAGTGCAAGGGGCGACCAATGATCAAGACTTCAAACAGATTCAACGATTGTGCTTTTAGAATTGGAAGAGACGGAGCTGACACGGGAGATTGATCTCTATCCAAGCCACAAAACGGATGAAGAGCACTTGGAGGTCCGTCCTATCAAGCAGAACGCCATGAAGTCTGAGATTATGGAGGTAATTATATCACTTAGTCGATTTGTAGTGTGTACGCAACGTAATAATATGCACGTAGAGAAGAAATTGTACACATATTAGATTTTAAATACGAGTTGCGTAAAAATGGATATGGATTAAAAAGTAAGATAGAACCTGTATGTAAATTATTCGCTATTTTTACAATTATATCTGCAGGTTCGGTACTGGCGAAAGGGCACGGATACGGGACGGGTAGCGCATCTGCAACACAGAGAGGATGATGATGGAAATTGGGACCCGTTCGAGCAGCCTAGATTCACTGAGAGACCTGCCTAAGTGTGGCCATTTCATTCCTTGCACAACTCTCCCGCGGAGTGGTCCAGCTGTATTTTTGTATTTTGTTCATTGAGAGACCTGTCTAAGCCTGAACATCCCGCCATTTCATCGTACGACTCTCCTAAGGAGCGGTCTGCTTTACCGTTTCTTTTGTTTATTGTGTATTGTGCAGAGCATTGTTCAGAGCATATTTTTTGTAGATTTCCTATTAGCTATGATCCAAAGATTTTCGATTGCCCCAACGAACTTCATAATATTCCCAACGATCTCTATGCTTCTAAATCTTATTCTTGTTTCCGGTTTGAAGTCCGGTTCGGACTTCGTTTCTGTCTTCTTTCAAGCCAAATTTATCGATTTTTTATTGCCAAAAATGATCGAATCGGTTTCCAAGTTTCCTACTTATTTAACAATTTTCGCCTTCACTTTCATATTTCGGCTAGCTTCTTTGCTTATACAAGTAGTATCTATCTCACAGCGATATATTAGCCAATCGAACTTTTTATCACCCTTTTGCTCCTCTCGGTTATGCTCTTAGCTTTTACAAGTAGTGTCTGTCTTACAGCGATGAAAAGAATTAGACAATATTGTAGTTTAACTCCTTATTTGTAGAAAACATTGTATACTAATATATTGTTTAATGTTGTCTTTACAGAATCGAATCTTATTAGTATCCTACTTTTAATGACCTATCACAGTCTAATGTTTCCTGTCCCTATCGGCTATCCTCTTTTGCATTTACAAGTAGTTTCCCAGCGATCAATTAGCCAATTCCATCTTTATGTCTTTACATGTCATTTGCTTAACACACGATCGATAAATGAGTAGTATACAATAATCAAAAATAGTTGGGGAAAGTGAACGGAATGTAAGTGGTTAGAGCGGTAAGGGAAGCGAAGAAGATTCGTTAGTGGAATTCACCTACAAGCATTGATGGCTGAAGAATACAAGCGATAATTCTGGTCAGGCGGGGAACAATTCGAATAGAATTGAATAGAATTGAGGGTGAACAATGGCCGATAAGAGGGTGGGACCGCATCTTGATTGGGGAAGGATATGTGAGCGATTGGGTATATCACTCAGGATGGGAGCGGAGTTTGGAAGAGGGAAAGGGGAGTCGATAGGGTGGAAAGTAGGGATGGCTTGGCAAGAAATGGTCTCTTCGTTTCGTGCAGTCTCTCACCGTTCAGAGAAACGAGAGAGCACGCGAAATGAGGAGAGTAATTTCTTACCAAGCAATCCCTATTTGAGAGATGACCGCGACAGCTAACAAACAATAGTCTCTATGTGAACAGATCTCTAGATTTTAGAGGGCGAATACTTGGTCTCTGGTTAGTACGATAAGAGTAACAATGATCAGGCATTTCATACAAAGTGAGAGAGTATGTGCAACGGTGGAAATATTGGTCAAAGTAGTCGGATAAGAAACGATCAATGATGAAGATACTATATCCACAATCTGTAACTAGGTAGAATGTTTGACTACGGGAAGCGGTAAGGTGAGCGGAGATAAGAAATTATCAATGTTCAATGATGAAGACAATAAATCCACAATCTGCTAGTAGGAAGAATGTCTGATTATGGGAAACGGATTATGGGAAATTAGATGCAGTGCTTTACATCTTTAGTCCTCATCTTGCTCGATGATCACTTCTTTGAGACGTATGCGCATCGGTTTGGGCTTCTTGGGATCCTGAAATTGGCAATTATTCAATCCCCTTCAACAGAGTACTTAATTCTGTCCCTCGCTTATGATTCACTTGTATCAAATGATCAAGCATCAATTCGTTTATCTGATTCTCACTGTGCTCAAACGACTAAGAAAAATATCTAGTATGAGCTCACATTGATCTCCAATTTCGAATCGAGTAGTTTGAGGACGAATCTCAGCTTGTTCTCAGTCACTTGCTCATCGGCAACGAAGGCAGAGAGATGAGCGATGATCTCATCTTCCAATTTCAAGTCCAATTGACGACAGAGTAGATCCAGTTGGGCAAAGGACTGAGCTGCTGGAGCGGAGAACGTGAAAACGACCTGAAGTGGAACTGCATATTAATTTGTCTATTTATATCTCTATATTTAATTTTCCAAAGCTCTGTTGCACTCCTTACTGCACCAATTTACTATTAAGTTCGAGCAACGCCTATTTAGTGAAAGGCATACCTCAAACGTCACAGCAGTCCTTGTAATAGTATAGTTTTACGTATCCTAGATAATATTGGGGATGAATAGTGGGGTACGCACAATTTTAGCCAAAAAATGTCATATTAGAAGCAGATTCCATTTGATCTCAGTCAACACCGGCTAGCTCCGGATTATCTTTGAGTGTCCGTTTCTTTTCACTATCAAAAAGGTGTTGTTCTTCCCTTCCATTGTCTCAATCGTTCCCTTAGTCGCTTTGCTAGACTCTATCGATCCCTCGATCCATTGTCTAAGGTGGGGGGGGGGGAGTTCGATCCCGTTGGTTGATCAGAGACAAGAGGAGTGAGGGGCAACTGTTGACAGAATAGTACACAAATCTCGAGCGCGAAAAACGGGGGATGAGGGAAAAAAGAAGAGGTGGATGTGAAATAGCCGTAATTGGAACGATTCGTGCAAGAAAACACCTTCCCAGCCCCATCTGAAGGGCCCAATGTGGGAAAACGGCGCGAAAAATGGGAAAACTTCTCGAAAAACGGCGGAAAACGCGTCAATAAACAGATCGTGAGAACGGCGCTCTTCAGACATCCGCACACTTTTCTAGAAACATCAAAGGACGAAATTTGATTCATTGACCCTTTGATACTTTGAGATCGAAGATCACGGTAATCAAATCCCTAGCAATGGAAACCCTTCAAACCCTTCAACAATGAGCCAAGAAATGTGCGCGCTGTCCTAGTATTACCAGTCATCTCTTACCCCATCCATTAGATGTTTTCTACCGGACTAAGTACTGATATAATGTACCTTGGGATCTTCCTTGTCGTACTTGACCACTGGTGGAGGCGAGAGGGCGGAAAGGGAAGCGCAGACGTCGGAACGGAGTTTGTTCATCTCTTGGCGGAGGTGGACTCTGAAATTACAATTATAATTTTACATGGCAGCTCGATAGGTAAAGGTAGAGGTGTATCCACTTCAAGCGACTTAACAATCGTCAGACAACGCTAGGAACCCACTGGTAAGACCAGCTATTAGAAGGACTACGATACCCCGCTTTCCAATGCTTTATAGGGTAGGTTACCTTCCGCGACCGAAGTCACTACCAATTTACCGCTTCCGGGGGATAGCAAGGCTTGGTTTGCCTCGGCGGGGAGTTGAACTCTGTATCCTTCGAATGACCGGCGGCGCCTCACACCTCTCGGCCATCCTTACACCAAGCTAAGATCGATTGCGGTGTGTTCTTTCAAGAGATCAATGATTGAACGCCCAATCTTATTCCGAAGGCCCCATGAATGGAGTGAGTACTAAAGAAAAATTCTATTATAACCATGCTATAAAGACCCCTGGTCTATTGGATCACTTCAAGTGAGTTCGAGAGTGCTTTTCTTTTGCAATCGACACTTTTTAGTGTGCCCGATCGCTGCTTGATTTGCAGAGTGAATGTTGACACCTCCTCCCTCTCTCTCACTCTATCCCCCGTGGGTGCGCAGAGACCATTCATATTCTCCCCCATTCACCCCATTAGACAACAGCGTGAACTCGCAAACACCGTGAGTGTTATTCTGCCTTGTTTATGGTATCATGGTGGTTCAAGTTTCAGGGTGTCTAGATGTACCGCACATTCGTATGCGAAGAAGATCTAATTCACTAATCCAAGGAGACTATCGAATCCCAGAATAGATCAACAATCGCATGCCTAGATGTCGCGTAGCGCAAAGCAGATCACTTGATTTTAAGACATTCTGTCTCTCACGAGCTCACAGACCTATTCTATGACATGGAATTCCTATGAATCAAAGATTTAGAGATGAAAAAAATAAGAATTTGATGCTAAGAGATTAGACAAGAACGACTTCCAAAATAAATGCTATTGGATGTATTGACTCACGATTGCGCCTTGCCCTGCACCAGCGTACTTCCTTCAACGATGGAGAGAACGACGGCAATATTGTCGAGGGAAGCATGAAGAACGTTGACCTGAACGATTAATGATTACATCTTTAACATCATCAGTCACGTTGCTTATCACTATCAGCATTGACAACATCAGGAACTTTCATTCTAGATGAAGAAGATCAATCTACATACTACTGTTTCTGAGGAATTAGATTTCGTCAACTAACATTCTTTGCCATGATACTCTTGAAGTGTCTGTCTTCCTTCTCGGGTCGAATCAACGCATCCGCTGACATGGCCTCTTCGGCGATTTCTGCAAGAAATGAAAATTTTCACATTTTGATGATTTTTTCTCTATCAATTAGATGTCATGATTTTCTCTATCAATTAGATGTCATGAAGGCTCAAAGGCAAAAAAGGAGATTTCTGTAAGAAATGATGACATGGCGGCGTTTCTCAATCCCATCTCTATCATTAGTTATCATGACGATGGCTCATTACAACCAAAAGGTCTATATTTTCCTCTAAGCACTCGAAAACATAACCACTCCTCATAAAGATGAATGGAAACTGGTAAGCCGATCTCTGAGTGTTCTATTATCCTTCTTCTTCCTACCAGTTAGCCGCATTCATCATGGATCCCTTCCCTCTTCTATTTGGAGGGGTGAGGAGGGAGGCCGCTCCCCTCCAAGGATCTCCATCCCTCCTCTCGTCTTCAAAATCAAACTATTCCGAATGTGTCACGAGCCTTTGTTGGGAGAGGTGCGGGGGGGAGCGACTTCAGATCTCGACATACAAATGCACACAGAAGGGGATGGAGGGGGGAGACGAGATATCCCGATGGATTCCCCTTTCCATCTTGATCTGTCGCCCTTCCCATCTTATCCCCCGTCACATCTAGATTCCCAGAGTGTACTATATCGTTTACCAGGGCTTTGTTTTGATCCATTGGAAATGTGACAAACAACGATCATTTAGCCTCATTTTAACATGATTTATCGATATCTATTTTTTTATCACTTAGTTACCCAGAAAGTTCCATATTTAAGACAACGATGATATTTATTTGTTCATTAGAAAAGAAGTTAAGATCATGAATCTTCTGCAAAGAAGCCCTCCCATATGCATGGTTGACTTCTTAACTTAACTCAACGCGCGCGTAGGTCATTGTCTATTCTCCCCTCTGTTGTTTCTTGACGCACGCACTTTTCGAGTCTTCGCGGATTCATTGATGAGCGCGTAATTCGATGAATTCCTCTAGTCATTCTGCACTTTTTCGATATCTTATTTAGTAGTCCGTGTACTTTGTTGAACTCGTTGAATCCATGGCTAATAGACACTAGATAATGCCCAGAAAGTTATATAAATGGGCTAATTGAACTAATAAGGCTCTTCTACTGACCCTGTCCTCCGTAAATGAGCATTCTGCTGGCCCAATGCCCGATGTCAGGATACACATGATATTGAAATATGAATACTTACCGGCACTTGCTCCGAATGGATCATCCACAGGCATGTCCGATGGCATGAATGCCGCATCGTCATCAGAGATATCCGTAGTGACACTCATCGTCTCATCGAATTGACTGACTAGATCTGTAATAGTTATTTTTTCTAAAGTTTTATTCCCAGCCGCTCAAATCGCTAATACTTTTATCCATGATTGAAGAAAACTTCCTCAAATTGGCTGACTTACTCTGAGGGGTGAATTTATTAGTCATTATTCTCACGTACTCAGCTAGTCCTTCGAACATGATCAGAAGCCATAATGATTGCCTTATTACTCATAGCTTCTCATGATCTCTTAAACGTGCTCTCAGCTCAACTCTCTGTGTACCTTACCTAACCGGAAGGCAGCTCGCACTATAAAGTCCCTAACATGGATCATATACTCCCCAAACCTTCCCAGTGTCCCAGGACGGATAAATATCCTCGATTTCCCGCTCGGGATCTCATTTGTTCCATACAGCTCCCTTTCTCTAATGCCATTTGCGGGAACAGTCTCGAATATCCTCTCGTCCTCACTTTTCACCTCCTCATCTTCTCGTTTTCCTTCCTGTTTCGTTCTCTTCTGTTTTCTGATCGCGCCGTCTCAAATGACCAACCCGCCCTCTTCCCGCCACCTATCGACGCCTAATTTGGCCCCTCGTTCTAGGATGAGATCATGTACGTAGTATCTTCTTCGCGGATCCTCTTGCTTCCATGATCTCATAGTGTCATAATTTTTCTTGATCTTTTACCGGTTCCAAGAGATGGGTTTCTGTATTTGCACAACTAACCCTGTTGCGATGAAGATAAATAGAATCTGAGCGCCTAACGCATAGGTTCAAGTCTCTCAGTGCACCTGCCCGATAAGCGGAACTCTGGAGTTCGAAAACAGGTCTATGCATTAACTCTTTCTCATCAATAATGAACTCGCTCACCACTCTCAATGCCCAGTCCTCCACCCGTCGGGAACTCAGGGAACTCCTCCACTGCCTCGTTGACCATTCGTTGATTGTTAGGGGCGGGCGCGTTAACGCGAGGCATCTGAGGCGTTGAGGGCGCTGCGGGACTGCCGGAATCTGAAATTGCGAAACTTTTATTTTCCTTGCAATCACTATTTCATTTTTGGTTCCGATTTTTGTTGTTGAAGTCATGTCGGTTTTATGAGTAGGTTCCGAGAACTGCCGTTCTTGACTCCATCTCCTTTTGCCATCGCGCCGTTCTGGTATAGTCAAACAACAACAGTTTGTGTTTGTGTTCGGCGCTTCCCTACCGGAGATTGAACTCTCCTACTATGAGTGCTCTTTCGCCACTCTAGCCCCTGAGGGATGCCTACTAGTGTTGTGTGTCCACAATCCCCTCCTCTCTCTTGACCCTTCACACTTCGTCCATTGTCCGGCCCCTACTGTCAACACCAATTTCGTCTTGCCGGCGGTAATCTCAGGGCAGTTAGGAAAGGGGCAAGCCCAGCATGTTTATGTTTTGCTGCGAAACTTGGTGCCTTTTGCATAAACTACTCGCTTGCATATTAGTATATTTCGAAACTTGCGGATGTTTGCGGGTGATCTGACTCAGAATACCACCATTTCCTGCTTGATCATCACTGGCCGCTCCCTTCCCCTGAGGGAAAGAGCGATTCGCACCTCTCCTCCCCCCCACTTCTCTCGCCTTCAATCACTAAGCCATCAGTCTGTTTGAAGACGTTCTCGGGCACTGTTCGCTTCTATGTCTCCAGTGTTCCACTGATCGTATTATCACAGCAAGGTTTTCTTCGCTAGTGATGTTGCATTCTAGTTTTGCACCTGGGTAGTAGTACTGGATTTTTCAATGTCGTATCTGCCGCTATTGCAATTCTGCATTGCATCTGCAAGACTCTAGCTTGTGTCGTTACTGTCGCAATTTCCCACAGTTTTCACTATAGCATCGTACTGTCTCTTCTCCGTGCCACACCACTCTAATTAATCTGCCCGGCTCCTCCGCGTAATCCTTCTATGTTTGTGCAGTAGCCACCGGCACCTTGTAAGGAGAGCCGCCCCATCCCATCCCTTCCCTTCCCTCTCACTTTCTCAATCGAGATTCGTTTCCGCCAGCGGGCGATATCCCTGCCATCCACCACTTTACACCTCTGGTCATTCTTTTTTTTGGTTCTATCTGTCCAATAGCGCTGAGAAAATTGGAAAGTGCCCAACACCTCTCACACATTTCTAGTGCATTGCAAACACGATCAGTGCGAATGCTCGCTCATCATCTCATTTCACCTATATTCACACCCTGTTCTCTTTGCATAACCCACAATAGACATACTCTTCCTCCTCCTTCCTTCCTATATCGCTGCGCGATATTCCGTGACTGCATTCGCAATGCGGCCGGACGTTAATTGAATTCGCGCTCTCGCGTTATTTTGCACGGTCTCTCTTGCAGACTAACAAGTCAGATCTAGTGCACGTTTTTTTCGCGTGTCGCGTTTCCAATTTCGGGTCCGCCCACAATTCGTTATTGTGCCTCTTTTTGCAGATGAGATGAGGTCGCGTCGAGAACTAGTCAGGATATCCGCGCTTCTGTGCGCATTGTTCGCTGCTTCCTCTTACGCCGACTCCGCCTGCCCGATTAGGTTACAGGTAAGCGAGTTTTTCTCGCGTGTCCTAATGGTTCCGGGCAGCGGTGGTCAACAACCGCTCGCGTGACCAGGAATGAGTTGAACGAGCGCTCCTACCCAAATATTGGGGAACATGAGTTTTGAACTACAACCACTATGGACAAACCGGAAGCGGTGAATGAGCAGAGCATCGACCACTCCGAAAGAGACGAAATGAAGGGAATGACTTTGCAGCCGCCGTGCAGCTGTCTCTCATCTCGCTTTGAATCGATATCGATCGTGTGCGATAAGGGATCATCATTGAATGAAGTCCTCCAATCACTCGCCACGCCACCCGCCTTGATAGACTCCTTGACTATTAGTAATACGCCGATTGAGGAGGTACGTTGACATTATCAGACACATCTCTATGATTTCTGGGAACTAAGATTCAAAACAATGAAATATTGTTTCCAGTTGCCACCCTACGCGTTCAACTCTCTCACTGTACGCAACCTCATCTTGAGGAACAATGGACTGCAGCAGGTAAGATTTCTCCAAAAAAAAATCGTATCCTGGGCACAAAACATCCTAACAAATCGGCAATATGAGAACTTCACAAACTGATTTCAGCTTTTCTTAAACAATAATGGATCTTGCTAAAAAATGGATAACCAATGATTCTAGATCGCACCCGACGCCTTCGCTGGTCCGATGCTAAACTCATTGGAGAGCCTCGAGATTCGCAGTAATCACCTCACTGCGATTCCGCAGATCGGAGTGAACGAGGTGAGGTTGATCTCTGATCTTTGATCTTTGATCTATTCAGATCCCGCCAATATGTCCCCAAATAACAGGAACAACACCATTCTTTTCAGATCCGCTCCCTCAAATCCTTCTCACTCTACGATAACCTCATTTCCATCGTGGAGAACAACGCCTTTCTATCTTATCATTCGAGGACTAAACTGACTAAACTCGATCTCAGTGCGAACAATATGAGCGTCATCTTTCCTCAGGTAATATTCTAATGATGAACTCTACTCTCTATAAGTCCGATAAACCAGTCACAGGAGTTTTGTAATACATTACCCTCTACAGTCTTCTAACAGCTGGTCTTACCAGTGGGTCCCGCCTAGCCTTGTCTTACGACTGTAAAATCCTTTTTTACAGTCTTCTATTATACATTTGGCACTAAAAGTACTATTCCAGGGTCTGCTCGGACTCGAAGCCCTCGAGCAACTGTCCCTCGACAAGAATCGACTGAGAATGATTCCCGAGGACGCGTTGCAGTTGGTGCCAACCCTTGAACAGCTCTCCCTCGGGGTCAATGAGATCGAGACCATTGGAGTGAAGGCATTGCAATTGCCCAATCTCAAGTCGCTCTCGCTCGAAGTGAACAAGGTGGGAATAGTTCGTAGAATGCTAGGCCAGAATATGTGTTGGTCTTTAAAAAAACTAATCATAGTCCACAAATGTTGTAAGTGAATGTTGATAGGTATTATTGCAAAGATCTACCAATCCATGACACGGTCATCACTCAACTTCCACTTAGCTAGTCCAAATTTGCATTACGCGAGATATTACCTCAACTTTTAGATGGAATGAACATATCTAAAATTAAGTGTTCTCAGATCAAGAGTATCCCTCCGGACGCCCTTCAAACCGTGCCCAATCTCGCGTATCTCTATCTGGCCGGAAACCTGTTCACCTCGATCGAAAGCACCATGTTCTTCTATGTGAACAGACTCAAAGTGCTCTCCATGAGCAATAATCATGAGCTGAGGGTTGTCACGGCTAATGGTATGGAAATATATACTATTTTCGAAAATATGGTGCCTGAAATTCGTAATCAATCCTTCATGGTACTGAGGAGAATCGACAGTTCGTCGTCTATCTGTGAATGTTTGATAAAAACAAGAGTATTTCAGCCTTCCAATACATCCCCAACCTGCTACGACTTGAGCTTTCGGACTGCGCAATATCCGTTATTGAACCCACTGCCTTTCACAAGATCCAAAAAGTACAAGTAATCAATCTCGCCAGGAACCATCTTACTCAGTAAGCAAAAAATTTCACTGATCATCAAAATTATCAAAGTCATCAAAATTATTTGCAGTATCGTTCATGACACATTCACTGCTCTGCCATCGATAGTGAGCCTGGACTTGAATGGAAATATCGTGAGTGAATATCTATACTGACTCAAATCGAAAATCAATAACCAAATATTGGGGTGTCCCATAAGTCTTTTGAATATTTTTGAAAATTTATTTCGGATAAACCATAAGAACTCAATATAAAATTTCAGGTGCAATAGGTAAGGGTGCCCATAACGTATTTTATCACGCACTGAAAATGAGGAAGGATTTCCTAATAATGACGCAATCAACAAAACAGACGTATTTTGGAGAGTTATTTTAAAATTTTGTAACTAAGCCGAGAATAAATATAGAAAGCTCTTTTCCTGTCAACACTAGGGAGTGTGCGTGCACCTTATTTTGAAACACTAATATCATATTTATCGCAACTGGTAACGGAAAGACTTCAATAAGTAGCGAAAAAAAAACATTTTCTGTATATAAATTTTGATATTTATTGAACTATCAATCTTTAGAACGATATAGAATTGCTCAAACTTTTACTGCGAAGTGCTTGCTAAGTGACCTAACAAATAGTACACTTACTCCAGTCAGGCGCTTATCGTACTTTTCAAGAAAAAATCAAAATGACTAAAAAATGATATTTCGTAATGATGACGAAATTCACCTCGGTTTTGTTCTCATTTTAAATCATTTCTGGTAAACAGTCAATATACGCGTTAAATTGGTTATTAGCTCCTATCACTACGAAAATTTAGAAAAAAATCGAAAAAAACGAGTTGCACAGATTTTTTCTAAACTTATGCCCATACTTTCCATTGTGATGAACCATATTGCTCAATAGTGGAAACAATAGAGGCGCAATCCCTATATTTTATGTGCTCAAAATTATTTCAATTTGATTCATTAGAAAGAAGATATTTGAAAATTCAAAAGACTTATGGGACACCCTGATACTATTGATAACCGTTATAGTATTCAGAACAATTTTCTGTCTGCATGCTAATTTGAATAAATATTCCCATGCGCTACAATTACAGATCAGCACCATCGACGACTTTGCCTTCTCGCAACTCTCTGCTCTCTCAACCCTCGATCTCTCAACCAACAGACTCGAGAGCCTCCAACCCAACGTCTTCTATCACTCACTCAACGCGAATACTGGAAGACAGAGGATATTGTATCTCTACAGTAAGATTTGTTTGTGAATCTCCGAAGATTATCGCTCTCTTTCAGACAATCCGTGGCTCTGTGACAAGAAGCTGTCATGGTTGAGAAAGTGGTTGAGGGAGAACCCTGATGTGGAAGTTGCGAAGAGTCTGGATGAGCTGGCCAAGTAAGTACATGCGTGATAATGAACCAGAATTCAGTATTTTAATCTAAATCAAATTTAATCTAGTCTAATGTAATGTAGCTTCATATATTACGCTACTGCACTAGGCATAGTGATGCTATTCGTTTTCGCGAGTTACTCAACGACTTCTCAGATGCTGGACACCCGCTGAAGTCTCTGGAAACGATTTGCGCCAGGAGGATCCATTTGAGTCCACAACTACTCTCAGTACTGTAACGACGAAGAGTGTGGAACCAGGAGAGAAGATGAGGAAGTTGATCAAGGTACGGTATCCTTTTGGTACTGGCATAGTAAGATACTTAAGGTAAGGTTTCTGCACCCTTTTCATATATAGAAGCCTATGGTATATACAGCTTATGAGACGCGATTGGCAAGTACTTGAAGTAACAACCAATACTTTCAGACACCTCCAGTCACTGCCACCAGCATCGTTGACTTTCCTCCGGTACAAGTGGGCACTGAACCACCCAAGGTGTCTACGATGTCCCTCACAATTCTCATACTCGGTAAGTGAAACTCAATATTCCCCTACTTTGCCGACTATCTCTGAATTGTATGTATGTCTTCTAACATACATACAACATACATAACAGAAATACATACATATCTTCTAACTATGTGTGTACGTCTGTAACTATGCCTCGACTATGTCTCCTTTGACGACTGTGTCGACTAAGGTATCGACAATGTCCCTCACAATTCTCATACTCGGTAAGCTCCAATCCCCTCCTTTCCCTCCTCTGTGCACGGTCCGTGAACTAGAGCGGAAGATTAGCGAGCAAAGAAGTGAGAAGGAGATTAAGAGAGAGTGAGAAGATATGTCAATGATCGCATCCAATTAACAATGGGACTGCACAGTAATTATCATTAATTTGTTGTCTTCTAAGAACTGGTGCCCGATTGACATATCACTTGTCGAACCAAAGACAAGGAGACTAGAAAAGAAGTCTAATACCCAATTATCGATATATCTCCGGTCGCTCCCAGCATCATTAACAAAAAGAATCTGCTTAACGAAGTCTAATTCAGGTTGCGTCTTCGGAATCATCGCTCTAGTCGTGATTCTGATTGTGATGATCAGGTGCATTATGAAGTCGAGGGGAGAGAAGGTAAGCTCGGTTAAGCTTAAGCTTAAGGTTAAGCAGGAATCTTAGTTCAAAGGTATATTTCAGTCCACTGGCTCTCGTTTTGGCGGGGATTCCGTGGCATCGTCGGCCTTTAGTGGCAGCGCCTACTCCTCCACTGGTCTGTACCAACCCGAACAGTGCCAGCCGATTCCTCGATTGAGGTAAAAAATCGTCTGTTTATGATATAATATGACCAGCATATTCACTGATGTTCGGACTAGGTGGCCAATGCAGAGCAACAATTGATAGCGAATACACTAGAGTGAATTACAGACTAGAGACCTTGGAGTAACCCCTACCCACTTTCCCTCTCAATGCTGCCTTCGGGCCCTCTTCCCGTACAAGTTCCCATATCGCCAAACCCGATCTTTTCGCTCTCGACTGTTTGTCTCCACTGTGCTAATGACTAATGGCGCGAGGTTCCGCATCCCGTTTATTCGTCTGGGCTCTTTGTTTTTGACCCAGCGTTTTCACATCGAATTCCAATCCTATCCTACTATATTCAGATATATTGTGCACGGCAAAAAAACAGGCACACTATTTTGATTTATCTCATTCCAGTTCTCCCGTCTCCATCCAAGGCTCGTCTCCAGGCGGTCAGATTCCACCGTACCTCAATCGTCCCAGATACTGGTTCTGAGCTCCAAGAGATCAAAGATCAAAGATCAAAGATCAAAGATCACCAAGAATCCCCGTTCATTCCCATCCCTGCCTCCCTTCAGTATATACGGAATCTCGCCCTGTCTGTAAATGTCATCCGTTGTTTACACATATTTCCTCATCTCCCCGTTCTAATCAGATCATATCTTTCCCAGTAGGTGTTCCCCCATCTCTCCCCGTTTCCCCTGCTCTCTCACCTATCCAAGAGCATAGGGACTCTGATCCGTTCCCCCATCCCATCCCGAGATCTCTTCCACACAACCCAATGACAATCCACAATGGCGCACAATCGCTCTCTCTCTCTCCTCATTTCGCATATGCTCTTCCGTTCTCTCTCTCTTCCTCTCTGCCGAACTAGTCCCGTACTCTATTCACTGTCCATCCATACCTGTCTCAGTAGACACCAATCGAATTGAGTAGCCCCTCTCTCTCTCTCTGCCCATCTTTTCCTCTTTCCTCCTCCTTCTTTCAAACCGTTCCTTCAGCCCCTAATATCTTCCCTAATAATCCATAACTTATTCGTGTCATCTTGTATGCATAAAAGTGATTAATATTGCACTTGAGATGAGTGAAGATGAGACTCGTTTTGCCTTTCTCCTCAGAACATCAAGAGAGTGAAAGGGGTCCTTACGTAGAGAGGGACAAGAGACAATCTCACATTCCAGAGTGAGGCGATTTGATTCTCTCCCCCTGTCCCTTCCTCCTCTTCCTCGATCCTCCCCTAGTCAAAGGAAGGATCTGGGTCAGCCGAGTCATTCTACAATGAGAGGGAGGGGAGAGTGTGGGGGGGGGAGTCGAGGCGCAAGAGTGAGAGTAAGAGTCAGAAAGAGAAAGCCTGTTTCGTCTCTTTTCCATTTCAATCGACCATGTCTCCCATCCGCGATATCTGATCGATGTTTCGTCATAATATTACTACCCTTATGATCTACTCTGTGCCTCCCCTCGATTGTTTCGGATATTCTGCCGGATTGGCCCAATTTCTCCATAAATCGGGTGCGCGTTTCACTCGCCCTTTCCTTTCGATCGACTGGGAGACTTTCACTCGGGAATGCGTCCAGCTTTTCCTCCTCCATATCAGCCCCTTCCGATCTATACAGCCACTAGCCATCCAATCGAGCCGGACTTTCCCTCTCTCTTAGCAGCAATCGACCGACGCGTGTGTGTACATCTATCTAATAATTATCTGGTAGATGAAGGGCGCGTCATTATCCTCGCACTTCTTTTGTCAATAGTGTGAATCGCTGATTTCTTTTGATCTATCATTATCCCCTAGATCCTCCTCCGAGTGATCCCCTACTTGCTACTCGCGCACTACAGTCACTTGGCGCGCGCACTTTGCAAAGAGGTGTGAATTCTCATAGGAACTTTACCATCAGACACTTTGGGGCGTGTTGGGAACTGTTCCCGAACCTATGAATGCTTTGCGTTTAGTTCCGAGAGCAAAAGGTTAGCTGAAGGACAACTAGTATCTCACCCTGGTAGATTGGTATCTCTTCGCGCTCTCAGTCACTTTGAACCGTTCCCAAGACGGGGTAGTTCAAAGGGGGTAGTTGAGTGAGGGGAGAGCAACGTTTCATTAGGTCACATTCGCATCCTATCGACTCTCAAGCGCGCGTGAAAGTGAAACCGTGCAATGTTCGCTTCTATTTTACGGCTGTGATTGTAGACCAATCCTCCCCTCATCATTTCTCGTCATTTCATATTTTCTTGTGCTTCCTAGCCAAATAGCAACACGCGCTAGCGCTTCTCCATTTCAAATAATTTCTTGATATTTCCTCGCTCGTACTTCAATCATTCAAGCACGATCTCAGTGGTTCTCACTTAGCGTTGTCTTAAGACTGTATCGTTGTCTTATTCCTCATGACTTATGGCGCTTGACGTGGATTCACCTTTATCATTTACCTATTGAAGGGCGGCTGCCTCTGCCTCTCCTCTCCCCCATTCATCATAATAGGAGGCCCGACGCAATACTCGATCGCCAGCGGCATGCGGGCTCTCTTTCTACTACTGTTATTAGCGGTTCCCGCAGTGATAGGCACGGCTCCGAAATGCCCGACCACCCTGCATCCAGCGTGCAAATGCGAGGTGAGAATCATTTACTGACCATTTTCTTCCAACCCAGTTTTCTTCAAATTCTACACACATAAAATCAACAATAAATAGTCAAAAACAGTCACGTTTCTCATGCAGCTGAACTTTTGAAAAGGCCAATCTCACATATGATGGCATTTATCTTTGCAATATCTATCCTATAAAGTTAAAAAGTGTGTGAAATATGTCCATCTCCGAACTTTGCACAAAACAACTTTCCCTTTCCCCTCACTAATATCTGATCGCTCTTGATCCCAATCGATATATGGAACAGGGAAGGCTTAGCCTAGTCAAGGAGCAAAAGAGGTGAAGCGTTCCGTGAAAGGAGCTTTTCCAGGAGGAATTATCGGACCGGATATCCGTCTACTGCGCGTCGGTATCAGCGGAGACTGTGCTTCCACCAATGGAGGGACTTGCTCTGGAACGATTGCAATTGGCAAATTGCTCGTTCGATTCGATGGATACTCCAATCAAGTTACTCTCACTGAAAGTGCTCGAAATCGACAATTGTGGACTAACGGCATTCAATGATCAAGTAAGCGTCATCTACATATTACATTCGTCGAATATAGCCTGGTTGCAATAATATAGAGTAGAAATAATAGTATTTTTTCAGTCCCTCCACTCCATCTCTCATTCCCTCGAGGAACTGATCTTGCCACGCAACAAGCTGACTTCAGTGCCCCTTCTCAGGAGTCTGCCACGATTGATTAATCTCAATCTAAACGACAATTTGGTGAGTCATCCATGATATCAGCAGTTTTCCATAGTTCGTCTAATCCAATCTCGCTTCTTTCCGGGGATATCTCATCAATTCGATCCTGACCTTACTTAGCTTTCGCATCCCGCATCTCCATTTGATTAGTCTCCCCTATTGTGATCGATCCCCTCTCGGGAAAGGAAGTTGAAAGGAAGTGGGATGAAAAGGGAAGGAAGCAATCTCGAACTCTCTCGATTTCTCCTGCTCTCTCGCTCACTCTAACCCTCAAGAGTAGGAATTTCAATCGTTCTCATAGCGGGCACTTAATTGAATCGTCGTCTCTCTACTGACCCGCATTGCTTGAGACGTGAGAAATTATGAGCGAGTGGAGTAATTGCGCTGATCGTTAGAAACAAACAGTGTCAGTACCAAGAACCACTAGTTATATAGAAGAAAAAGACAATAATAGCTACAATTGTATAGTAATGTTTAAAAAGAAACAAGCAAAATAACCCAAAATTTCAGATCAATGACCTTCCCGAGGGCTCATTCGATGGATTGCCCAAGTTAAGGCAACTCCGAGTGAGGAACAACAGGATATGCTCACTATCATCAAATTCGCTCAATGAGACCAAGAACAGCATAGAACTACTTGATCTGTCCAAGAATTGTCTCGGTGCTATCCCAGCGGCCGCGCTGAGGAACAGTCAGATGCTCGCGTACTTGGATCTGTCGAGCAATAAGATCGGAGAGGTATCAATTTTCTTTTCAAATAACCTATTTTTCTATTTCGACCGACGTTTGATTGTATCGGTTGTGTTGTACAATCTGTACAAGCTTATTCCAATATATTTATAGAAATTGGAATCTAATGTCTACTTTTGGTAGCACCATCTAATCCATTCAGATCGGCAACTTCAACATGATGAACCTGCCTAAACTTCGGGAGCTCACTCTCAACGACAACCTCCTCAACAAGATCCATCCTATGGCATTTATGAACGTGCCCGAACTCCAGTTTCTCTACATGAGAAACAACCTCATCTCGGCACTGGATGGAAATAGGCTGCAGGCGTTCCCCAAGTTGGAGATACTCGATGCAAGGAATAATATGCTCAGCAAGGTAATAATTAAGTTGCTATCTAGTTGCGGTATAGTGGCCTCTTCTAGCTGTATCTAGTTGCTTTTAGTTGCATTGTGGTTAGTAATTTTCGTTGCAAAAATATGAATTTACAGGTGCCCTCCTTCAAAGATCAGCCCAATCTCAAGGAAATACGACTGGACGGAAACCTGATCACGAAGGTGGAAACATTGGCATTTGCCAGTAACCCGAGATTGCAGCTGATCTCATTAGAAGTACGCATCTTTTTTGTCATTTCACTACTGTATTCGGAATTCTAAAGCTCTTTTATGTAACAAAATGTTATAGGATAACGACATCTCCGTTGTCGCTCGCAACTCGTTCGATTCCCTTGATCGACTGGTGATACTGCTGCTGAGCAACAACTCCATCAAGTCTATTGGTGAGATTTTTTCGATATTTTGTGTAAAATTTCTCTATTTTTCGACTCAAAGGGACTCAAAAATGTGAAATTCAGACCGAGGAATGCTCGACGGCATGAAGAACCTGCAGCAGCTGAATATGAGGAATAATTCCATTACTGAGGTACAAAAACTGCTCCCTATTTATCGACTATTCACTTTTATCCTCTGAAGGAGAAAACATCATTTGACCATCATCATTTTTATTTGTCGATGATTCCAGATCGACAAGGACTCCTTCACCCCACTCAAACTCCTCACGACCCTGGATCTCGCCAACAATCAACTCAAGACCATCGGTCCCGGCACATTCGATGTGATGAACAAATTGTTTTGGTTGGATCTGAGTGGAAATCAACTGAGAACGATCAAGAAGGGAGTCTTTACAAAGAAGATCTCGAATATGGTTCTGGATGGTGAGTGACTTATTTGGATGCACTACACCTGCCAGAATTCAAAATTTAGCGATCCATCATGGCGTTTGCCCTTTCAATAAGCAATTATTCAAGGGAACTTTTACTTCTAGGAAAGTATATAGAGACTGGGCTTTAATTAGAATGACAAATTAGAAGCAGCAAAGTTCAAATTCAAAAGGAATATTCCAGGCAACCCTCTCGAGTGCGATGCGGAACTCGATGCGTTTGTTCACTATCTCGTTTCGAATAAAGTCCGTACTTTCCTTCCCGCCCAACCAGAGATTGTGTGTGCTGGTCCGCCAGAGATGGCGGGTACTCAGTTCAGAGAAGTTATGCTCAAGAAGGCAGGAGAGCTGAAGAAGGAAGAGAAACCCAAGGAGAAGAATACTAATCAGCAGTGAGGATTTTTTTCTAAGGGTTTAGTCTATTTTTTTTAAATTTCAACATCAGTATTACATATATGGACCCAGACGCTACTGAGGACATATTAAACTTCAAAAGCAATTGCTGATGATCATATTTTCAGATTCATCAACACTCTTCTACCCGCCCTCTCTATCGGTGGTCTTGGCGCGAACCCGAACGGAGGACAGGCTGGAGCCGGATTGGGTTCATTGGCTGGTCTGGGAGCACTCACCAACGCGTTCCCCGGTTTGAAGGGAATGCTGGGTGGATTGGGAGGTGGCCAGGCATCCACGCCTCAGAGGACAGTCAACAATCAAGGTATGGTGTCCCACGTCTTATATTCCTGTTCCTATTCTTCGATCCTATTTTTTCCACGGGCAGTGAGCGCCTGGTAGATTTATACAAGGATATGATGACTAAACCACTCATCTGAATCAATCTTGAACTGTGAATAATGAAGCTCTGTATGACGTGATCTACTTGCAGCAGCTGCAGCCGCCCCTGCAGCTCCTGCAGCAAGCACAGCGCAAGCAGCCGGAGTGCCCAACATCAACTTCAATGCGCTATCGCCAACTGAGTTGGAGTCCCTAATCGCGGCTCTACCGCCTATGAGCGTGGATGTGCCTGGCTATGGAAATCTGGACGTGAGCAAGGTGCGTTTTTTCGAATTTCGTTTTTGTTCTCTCTTCAATACTTAGTAATAGAGAAATGGCACAAAGAATATATTCGTAAACAGATTTCTTCTTTACAGCTCCCTCCATCCCTCGTCGCCCATGCCCTACGAGGCGGTCAGATCCCCGGTGTGCCCAAGGAAGCGCTGGATCAGGTGAGTACTACCCATCCGCATTTAAATTGGACTGTCAGAATTATTATCGAATTGGATATTTTTCAGATCATCGTCAAGTACGTGTCGATGATGAAGCAGATGGTCGCCAATGGACTGAGGGCGCAGCAACTGGCTGCCCAGGCCAGTCAACAGGGTCAACAGGTCAGAATCAATTCGCGATCTAAGTTTTGCTGTTGAATTCACTCAGTGCTTGTATAACTCATTAGATTACTGGCCTCCCGTAGGACGCAAGTGCCTTGATTAGGGATGGCATTTTCCCTTTGCTTGTATGTTATTAGAGATTGTTAAAGATATAATTGTATAATTGTTACAGGGACCGGCGTCTCAACAGTCCCAACAACCACAAGTCGTGGCCGGGCCGGTGCAACCAACCATTCCGACAAATCTCCTCGTGCAATCACCCACTGCCCCTGCGGCAGCGGCAGCGCCCTCTATGCCGTCCCTCCCTCTCACTCCGCAATCACTGGAAATGCTCAAGCTACTGCCAGCCGGCTACAATATCTCGAGGATTCCCATGGAGGCGAGTTATTTTTGTCCATTTCCTAGAACCTCATGATTGCTATTTCAATTAGTACCAGATTTCTTGAGGAGCTCATGCTACTATTTCCATTAGCATAGTGTTCTAGCCTACGGATTGTCACAGTGAATTAAAGCAACCGCTGCTCTTTTTTCTGCCGCCTCGCCCCTTTTCAATAGCCAAGAGCCGCGTTCAAGAGGCGATTGGCTCACTTGTCCTAGCTCCTCTCGCGGAATGAGAACACGACCTTAGCTGCGCCTAGCACGAACGGCGCGAGGGAACGGGGATCGAGTCAGTGATAGGAAATATTCTCGATGATTACTAGTGTGCTACATTGCTTTGCTCTCTAGTCTGTCAGCGAATGATAGAGAAAGGGAATATGAAGAGAGGTGAATGATTGGTAGTGATCACGAGCGTGATTGACAACTGTTGACATGCACACGGCCATTAATTAGACCAGGGTCGATGTTTGGGTGATAGGCGTGTAGTGAACCGGAAGATATTCGGTGCTGGTTCATATCCGCATGTAATCCAGGAAACTTGAGATGCAAAAAAAGTGGCAAAAGTATATTGCATGGAGCGGGATTTGAACCAACGGGAATCTGATTGCTAAACAAGAGAGTTACATAAGAGTCTATCTTTCAGGTAATGACTGCCATCTCCCGAGGTGAAGTGCCCGATCTCAACCTCCTTCCACGGGACCTCCAAACGCATCTCATGTCCAATTCCAATCAGATGCTCACTATGTTCTCGAAGAACTCAAAGGGCGGCTCTATAGATGAGCTCCTAGCGAAGCTGCCGAAGTGGGAACGGCCTGATCTGCCAACTTTCTCGCCCTATGACATCAACGACATTCACAATGAGCTGGTGCAGGAGGAGGTGAGGATTGTCCCATTTTAGTGTCGCAGAGGCCCATGAACTAAATTGGCTCTTAGAGGCTTTAGACTTCCTCCATGTTTCTTTCTAAAGAGAAGTTATACGCTACTGACTCCAGCATCCATTTCAGGAGAGCTCTTAGTTAGCAAATGGTCATACGAAGATTTATTGACACAAATCTCCATTCCAGGAAGCCGCAGAGCGACAAGCCAAGCTGCGCGTCTACTCAGGCGTCGCACTCGCTATCATCGGAGTGATATCGGTGATAGTGATCGGTCTGCTATGCTACTGCAATAGGAAGAACCAACGGACGAACAGTCATCCCCTACATCGGAATGCGCAGTCCTCATCTACTGCGGGGCCCTCAACATCAACATCATCCTTCCTCCCGACTACGAGTATACAAGCCGTCTAGCGTCTGTCTCTCTCATAATTAGCCCGAGAGAAGCCTTGCCCAAGACGATATCCCCTTGCTTCGTGTAGACCACATCCAAAGCCTGTCTAACCCTATTTTTCCGGGGATGTAACATTGTAGAACTGGTCTATAGAAAAAATCAAACGACCAGTTCCACAGTGCTACCTTCTTACTCCAACTCAGATGATTCTTGCGCGGTACGGGTAGCCGTAGGTTGTAGTGCTCTAGTTTTATCATCGCTTCTTCCTCACACCTCACCGAGTTACTTTTGCCCCAGTGCATTCGCTTCCGACCCTTTGTACTTGATGGATCAATACCAGTGATTTGTATAGTATTTCCTCCAAGATACCCTCAATTATGTGATCAATACCAGTGGATGTTACAGTATCCCCACTCCAATATACCCTCTAATTATTCGATATTGTATGTTTCTCCAACGGGTTCTCTAGTCACTTTCATCGCCTCTCTTCTCTACATATGCTAATCCATTCTTGCTCATTTCTGCCCGTTTTCCGAGTCTTTCCTTCCATTACTACGCATGTCCACACCCTTTCTTCCCTCTTTCTTTCCCTGCCTCCCCCTCCGTACCATCATCAGTAGATCCGTCTAGTCATGTGTCCACAGAGATTTATTGTGAGATAAAGAGTTATATTTTGTATGTTTCTTCGAGTGACAATCACTTTCACACTTACGAGAATCCGGGATGATAACTATGGTCAGAGAAAGCTTCGAGGCATTGCCACAATCACTGAACTAGTACAACTTCTCACTTCCGGTGGAAGAGGGAGAATGGCGAACTAGCCATCCAGATGGTTTCAAAGGACAGCTCAAACCGGGCAATATCACTGCTGACATCATCCATTGTCCTTTGGTGGCTCTCTGGGCGCCAGGAATGTGCTAGCAAGCCAATACCGGATGGGAACTGGTCGACCCATGCTGACTCAAGTCGCCCTAAAGAAAGCGAGAGTACAGGGAAGAGTACAGGGAGAAAGCGAGCCCTCCCTAAAGTCCCTCTCGATTGCAAACGAAAGCGAATGGACCGAGAGGTAATTGCGCTCTGACCTGGTTACTAAGTGAAATTGAACCGAACCCTGAGACCTATCTGTGAACTACATTGCCCGGATCCATAGAACGTGAGCTGAGCTAAGTGAAGTAAAGAGTTTTATGAATTATCTGAGAACCTCATTTCAATTTTCAAGTCTAAACACCAAGTTACAATTCTTTTTGACAACGTGTTCTCAATAATCACTAGCATACCAATGATCCCCGCAGAAATTTGCATTACTGGACGATCTATTTTTCTCTACAAGTCATTGCCGAAATATACTTCTTAATATTTGCATTTTTCACTTCCATTTGTCCTAACTGAGTATCTAAGTAATCCAACCACTCCCTATAATTTCCTGGCAGCTAAACAACCAGGCATATGAAAGGGGGAATAATGGTTGCATTCACTTGAAGGATCTTGAATGGTCTGTTCATGGCAGAGACTGGTCACTGTCTCTTTCCCTTCCCGCACACTGCCCTATTCATACTGTGATATCGCCTATTCGCTACTCCAGTTGTGAAAGCCCTCTCAATCGAACCAGTCCTGTGCCCACAGGGGTTATCCCCCCTTTCCCTCTTTCGTTCCCAACTCTGATCCCCCGCCCCATCCCTCCCTCTCTCTCTCTATTACTGTGTGACTCCTCCGTTGACCTCCTTTTCTTCGCACCCCCTCCGGTCCGGAGAGAGGGGAGAGGGGGATAGAAAGCAAGAGTCGGTCAGCGTTTATTCCGCACCGTACGGCTGCGTTTGCTAAGCGCGCGCTCGTGCTAGATAGGCTAATTAACTTATCAGCTAATTAGCGCCTTCATTCCATTGTATCATTCCGTGCTTATCCCGACTCTTTCATTGCTTCACTCACAGATATCACAGATGCGACACTTGTTACTACTCTCAACCCTTCTTCCCCTGGTCCTTCCCTGTCCTCAAGCAGTCTCCTCCCTCTGTCGCTGTGAGGACCTCCACAACGGCGTCGCACTCAACTGCTCGGATTCCGATGGAGCGACGGTCGTCGAGACTTTGAAAGCGAATCAGGCCCTCCTAGGACTCATCCAGGTACGATCATATCAATCACTTGGGTCCCTGGGGGAAATGGTTTACTTCCATTAGCCAGTGATCGCATGTCACATTTCGTGTTCACAAAGGAACCCTACGGAATTTAGTTCAAGGCAGACACTAGCCCATAGGCACAGGTGTGATAGGCAGAGTATCGATTATCAGAATGGTAGATCAATGAGTTCATTTCAGAACCTCGTCATGCACCGGACCAACGTGCGGGCTGTTCCTGCCAGCTTCTTCGCTGGATTGTACATCAAGAGGTACTGATTTGTTACTTTTCATTCCCCCAAGAAGCTCTTTCACTCATATTGAGTAGAACAGTATTGATATGGTTGGGATAGGGGATACGAGACTATGAAAATTCCTTGCTCTTCAACTGATAGATCCTAGCAGCGACAGCTGAGCTGTGATTGGGGTTTCGCACAAGGATAAGGATCACTGTTTCCCTGATCTAACTAAATCCACATACGGTCACGCAGCTCAGGCAGAATATCCTCTTCCCTTCCCCCTGGGCATTCAAGGAGTAGTTTCCCTTTCCACACACCGTGTACTTATCCTCATCGTTCCAAGGGCATGCACTGAGCCGATGATTGCACCCCTTCTTGAGGAGGGGATACTCTCATTTTCACGTACAATCCAAGAAAAGCAAAAGAATTGCGATTTCTCCTCTATCTTCATGCAAAAAGTGATGCCCAAGTCCCATCACGGTTACTTCTTGTGTCGTGTGAAGATATTGACGCCATACTAAAACTAAAAAAACAACAGCTCATCAAAATTGCCCTTTCAGACTCGATCTCTCCCACAACCGCATGGTCAAGCTGGACAGCAATGCCTTCTCGGGAATGTCCCCCGTCCTACAGGAGCTGATCTTGAGTCATAACAACCTCACGGAGATCCCCTCTGAGGCACTAGCCGAGGTCAAGACCCTCCTGAAGCTGGACCTCTCCAACAACACCATTGGAGATCTTACTGCGGAACAAGCGATTCCTGCCCTGCCCAAGGTGTGTTTAGTGAAACCTATAGATATTGCTATCTTAATAGTAGTTAGGAATTGTAATGGAAATCGAGATTTGTCCTCATAACTGAAGATCGGGAAATCCTTGATGTAATCGTACAGCGGGGAAACGAGAACAATACACAATCCCCGGGCGATTTCTTCCTGATCTTCTTTTTCTCGATCCACTCGCAATCAATCAAATATCGCTGCCCCCGGTGACCCTCACGTTCCTTTTTGCCCCCCCCCTCTGTCATCTATTTCTTATCTTCCGAGGTTATCTCTCGGGAGGCCCGCGGGGTGCTATAGTGGTATCTGCGACTGATGGGGCAAAGTTATGACGAAATGCATTCAACATTACGGACCTCCAGCTAAATTTAGACTCCTAGCAATATGAAGCTACGTACCCTTGGAAGATGAAATAATTGGAATTGTAATTGTGATTATTTCCAGTTGTACGACCTGAATCTGGCCTTCAACAACATCTGCAATGTGCACAAGAACGCGCTGGCTGGAGTGAGAGACAACGTGCAGACCATCAACTTCGGTCATAACTGTCTGACTGCGGTGCCCGCGCCAGGTGAGATATTGTTTTGGAAGGTCTTTGAAAAGCACCCGGCTGTCATTTATTTTCATCCAAATTTATAGTTTATCTGTTTCAATATTCGATGTCTCAGCGTTACTCTTTCTCTTCATTAACTCCACAGCTTGTTCCCTCCGTTCTTGTTCTTTCATTCTCTCATTCAGACCATGGTAAAAAGCTTGATAGGAAGCCCACCTGACCGAGATGTTGATCTAGGTTAAGCAGACTAATTAGTCATCCTTGCATTGCGAACTTTTGCTCTTGCACGTTCGGTCTAGCCCTCTTCAAAGGTTCGACGTTAACGATCAAGGAACGTTCCGATCTCTTACCGGTCTCTCCTGGCGCGATAGAGCATGACTAACGATTGGCATTCTTCCCATTGTGTGATAGGAGGAGAGAGATCCGGGAACGGACTGGCTATCAATGAATGACCAGCTGACTCATTTCCACTTGCCTTAACAAAAAAAAAACGCTCCAGAGTTATGAGCCGACTAGTGATGAAAAAAAGTGTTCGGCTAAAATAGTGAGCTGAAGGTGAAACAGGGAATCAAATCCTATATTTACAGCCATCCGCGGATTCAAGCAGCTGCAAGCCCTTCACATGCACCACAATGACATCGCAGCCCTCGACGCGCTGTCATTCATGAATCTCCCAGTGATGAACCTACTCAATCTCGCAGCGAATAAGATTACGGATATCAAGCAGCAGGTACACTCGCGGGCAAAAGTCACCGGGCACTTTTTCAAAGTTTCATATCTTCTGAGCTTGGAAAGCTATCAATATGGAACTTTGGCATTACCTAGAAAAAGTGCAGATCAATATTTTCCACATGAAACGGAATTGCAAAAAATCGATATTATTGCATAGTGATGACGCAATCGAAGGGTACTATTTCGAAAAATCATTATTCTTGGGTAGAATTTTTCTAACTCTCCAATTTTTTATGCATGGACATATGATCGAGGGCTACCCAGAAAAAAAGTTTCAAGTTGCTACCTCTTGCTGCAGCGGCTGCAGGATTTTTGCTAAATCAGAGGTCGAATTTTCACAGCTCCGCTCCTAGACATGCTAGAGACTCGTTCTAAATATCATTCTGCTACTTATGACGAGTAACTAAGATCCTCAAAGTTTGGTGAAGATCGGTCATCGTTAAGATTTTTAAAGCAAAAATAACATTTTTAACGAAGGGTCGAGTTTGACCATCTACCATTCCAAGGGTGAATTTTCTAAAAATATAATTTTAGTGTGGGAATGTTCGAAAAGTATAAAAGAACTGATTTCCCATTTTTTAGAGGGCTACGATCACTTTCCTGCCCGCGGCGATCGATTTCCGGAGGCATACTTTGATAGAAAACGCCCCCTTTTCTCTCTGTTACAGTGTAAACAAGATGCTTGTCCTATCAAAGTGTGCCTCCGGAAATCGATCGCCGCGGTCAGGAAAGTGATCGTAGTGCTCTAAAAAGTTGGAAATCAGTTCTTTTATACTTTTCGAACATTCCCACACTAAAATCATATTTTTAGAAAATTCACCCTTGGAATGGTAGACGGTCAAACTCGAACAATAGGCAAAAATGATTTTTGTGCCTTAAAAATCTAAACGATGACCGATCTTCACCAAACTTTGAGGATCTTAGTTACTCGTCATAAGTAGCAGAATGATCCTTAGAACGAGTCTCTAGCATGTCTAGGAGCGGAGCTGTGAAAATTCGACCTCTGATTTAGCAAAAATCCTGCAGCCGCTGCAGCAAGAAGTAGCAACTTGAAACTTTTTTTCTGGGTAGCCCTCGATCATATGTCCATGCATAAAAAAATTGGAGAGTTATAAAAATTCTACCCAAGAATAATGATTTTTCGAAAAAGTACCCTTCGATTGCGTCATCACTATGCAATAATATCGATTTTTTGCAATTCCGTTTCATTTGGAAAATATTGATCTGCACTTTTTCTAGGTAATGCCAAAGTTCCATATTGATAGCTTTCCAAGCTCAGAAGATATGAAACTTTGAAAAAGTGCCCGGTGACTTTTGCCCGCGAGTGTACGTGCCTGTTCAATTCGCTCACTCATCTTTTCATCATCAGTTTGCACCAAAAGTTATTGCAAACAACTGATTACTGTTTGATGGTTTTTTTCAGTCTACAAAACATAAATGTGCATATTTAAGGCCTTCCTGAACGTGCCTTCCCTCCGCTACCTCTACCTAACCGACAACCAGATCGCCTCGCTTGCCAGTCATCAATTCTCCGGTTTCGAACAACTCGAGATGCTCGATTTGACCAGAAACAAGATCACCGTCATTCCCAAGCTAGCTTTCGCCGGACTCGGACAGCTCCGACAGCTCTATCTCGGTCAGTTAGTGCTTCTCAAGCATTAACATGCTTAGCTAGGTCTATAACAGTTAGTTACTTTTTACTATGATTTTTGTTGCTTCACAAGAATTATCTCGCTTCTCGTTAGATCTATCTCAGTTAGTTACTTTCAATTCCAATCAAGTGAAAGCCAATTGGCTGGGATAGTTCTCTTTGCTTTCACGACCCGTTCAATAATATGACCCGAGTCCACTTTCTCAGGCCATTAGTCCATTAGACCGGAGTCATCAATTAATTCATCCACTTTCAGGGGAGAACCAAATCAATTCCATCGAGACTGACGGATTTGCCAATTCGACCGTAGTGATTCTCATCCTTGCTTCCAACAATATCACGAGTCTCGAAGAGGGATCTCTCAATGGCTTGCCAAATCTTCAGCAGATTTCGCTGAAGAACAACCACGTGAGTATCATGTTCTCTTTCGGATTCGATGGTCACTTTCACTTTTACATTATAGCATTTGATTAGTGAAGGAGTCTTTGATAACTGGAAGATTGCTTTCACCCAATCAATAGCGCAATCCTCGGACTTGAAAGTGAGAGTGAAAGTCGAAAGCTAGCGAAAGAAATGGAGAGTGGTGGTGGGAGCGCTGCTTTCCGAATGTGTGTCAATTGGAGAGGCTCTCGATTAGTGAAAGGTACAATGGGAAAAGCGAAAAGAATGGGGAAAGAAGCACTGCTCTTCGACCTAGTGCACTAAATGCTTGCCTATTACTCAATCCTCCCGTCGGAAACAGTTACGGTTCACCGAGTGAGGAGGCACTGACACGGAAAGGATTAAATTGAAGGAGCGAAAGAAGGGGATTGGATTGTTTCCGGAGGGACCCTTGACCCTTAGCCTCGGGATAGTTCGTTTGTGTTACGGGTGTAGACGCTCCTTGATTTCTAGGGCTCATCCATGCATTCGAATACACCGTGAACAAAAAGTAAATGTTTTGTGAAGGAAACGTTAACCGATTATTTTCAGATCTCATCCATTCACCAGAATGCCTTCTACAATACTCCCTCAACCGCGATGGTTGACCTTTCTGGTAATGACATCACTGAACTGCCTCCCTCACTCTTCCTCACTCAACTGAATCTTCTCCTCATCGATCTGAGCAGAAACAAGATCACCAAGACACCGTACTCCTCGTTCAACAGAAGAGTTGGAACCGTGTTGCTGCAGGGTATGTGATCTTCTTACTATGGCCTCTTTCGCAGTGAAGTAAACTTTCTATAAATACGCCTTGAATATCGTTCAAGGCGTTTCATAGCGTATATTGAAAAGTGTCAATAAAACGCCCGAATAACTTCAGGATGATTCAAGGACTAACTAAGACCATCCAATTGCAGAAAACCCTCTCGTCTGCACGGAGAAGGTGCACATGCTACAGGACGGCGTTGGGGTCTACATCCCCAACAGTGACGACATCGTATGTGGAGGACATCCCAAGCCATCAACTACTACCACGACGACTGAGAAGGCGCTCGTTGTTGAGGAACAGGAACAACAGGAACAGGAGGTCAGTAAGCATGATTTTCGGATTAAAATACAAATAATTCATATATCGTATTTGCACGTTGACAGCCATACTCGCGTTCTCGAGAGTAAACGTCCGATTGTAAAGGCCGAACCGGTTCGAGAGGACCAGATAGTGAATGGGATATGAAAGCGAGCGCATGGGCATTGAACAATGTTCATATCATTCGTGGTTGAGGGAACTGCCCATTTTTTTAGTTAAAAAACGAGTATTATAGGTGCCAATCGCCCGAACTTCCGATATCTCCACGGAAAGAAGAGCCGACCCGATCTACTCGAGACTGGGCATTCAGGGAATACCTGCGCAGAGAATCAAGGTAATCTGAAATCACCCTGACATCGACCTAAAATTAATTCTAGATCGCCGAACCGCCTCAGGAGATTCCTCAGTCTCCCGTGTCCACTGCTTTCCAGCAAGAGGAACAAGAACCCATCAAGCCTGTCAACTCTGCTGAGAATCGTCCCTACAACCCGCTGAACGTCCGACCAACGAACATTGTCTCTCGGCCCAGAAATCATTTCGGGTCCGAGCTCGCGCCCGTGGGCGGTCGTCTACCCTCTAGAGAGAATCCGTTCGCTCGCACCGCAGTTCACGTGCCGGCCTCGCAGATAACCACGACTACTCAGGCGCCAGAAGTGATCGAGGAGGAAGAAGGTGAGAGCAGAGACCTCAGGGCAAAGATCAAAGATCAATTCAGAACCCGGAGTCATCGAGCCCGAGGAGCCCCAGATGCCCCAGGAAGAGATCAAGCAGGTGGAACAACAGATTCAGGATGAGGCTTTGAATAAGGTAAGAAGGAGCGGCAAAGTGACAAAGAAATAGGTTCATAGGTATAGATCTGAATCAAATCTGTAAAGAAATATTGCAGATTGTTAAGACCATGAAATTTATAGTTTCGAAAAAGACGAAATCGATTCAGATGATCGACGTGATGTCTGTGCCTCCTACGTCCACTGGAGAACCGAGAGTGAGAACGACAACGGACATCAGAGACAACCCGAACATCATCCACCCCTTCCCTGTGCCATTCCTCAAGGTGAGACATGATGAATAACAAAGTCCAAGGGCTACTTATTGAAAATACTTTGCAATATTGCAATCATATATTGCAGCGCGGCCCGAACCTCTCCCATTCCTCCATCATCCGCCCCTCCACCGCAGCTTCTCCCAACCCCGCTCAGCCCCAGACGCCCGCCTACCCAAGAATCGAACCCATCGAGCCGATCCATGACCTCGCCGAGCCCAACGGACCCGGGGCCTTCCCGATCCCTGCCCTAGAAGAGGCCACCATGCCTGTCCACACACTCCCACCCAGCATCGTTTTGGCCCCAGCCCGACCGGCTCCGGAGATTCGTGATAATAGGATCGAGAATGAGAGATATACAGAGTTCGCACTGAGGACGCAGCAGCCGGATGAGGTGGGATACCTAATCTCCATTTATTGCATAATCTCTCTATTAAAGCAAATAATATCAGTAACGCTTTTGCTGATAGCTTTCTATTGAAAATTAGCATTTTACACCTTTTCTATTACACAGGACCAGCTAATGAATAGTATTTTCTCTAGATCGCCTCGGACGCCTCAGCCAAGGCCTCAGCCCGCACTGCTTCCTTCCTCACTCCAGGCCTTCTCATCGGAGTCTGCCTAGCTCTGGTCTTCCTCGCCTCTATCGTGGTCTTCATTGGCTTGTGCGTTGCTAAGCACAAGAACATGCGAAGGTACGCGATTGGTGTGGGACGGGCGGCCTTCTTTCTCTCTGTTCTCTGTGTCCTTACTCAGTTACACAAATGTCCAGTCCCATGTCTCCATATCATTTTCGTATGTCTACTAAAACAACGGAACAGCCTTCTAACAGTTGACATTATCAGTAGGTCCCATCTTGCGTTGTCTCACAAATGTAAAATCGCCGTACGCGGATAGACCTCCACACTTGAAAACATGATATTCATGACCTTCTGTATTATGGGGGGACTAGAAGAGAACAGAGATAGAAAGCGCTCGTCCCTGGGGCATGCCCGGGAAGGATGGTTGTACTCTCGTGATTTGAAGGTCTTGCAGACTCGGATCGAGCAGTGAAAGCGACTCGACGACTGCGAGGACGAACGCGTATGTCGCTGCTCAACAGGCGCAGATGAAGATGATGTATGGGACGATGAGCAGAAGCAGGCAAGAGAGAACTTAGAGGTCTCTCACTTGCACTCTGCACTCTTAATGTAGGCTCACGTGAAGGCTCATACAGATCAATTTTATCTAGTAACAGAGGAACAGAAGCAGGCAAGAGAGGGCATAGGTAGCACTCTTGCACCCTCTTTGTCTTATCTTTCAAAATTGAATGTGACCCTCACAATCACTCAGCGTATATGCTAAAAATCTCATAGGCTATTGGCATAGTCGTGATAGTCAAGACTGGTAGTGACAGTAATTCATAATCAGCATAGGGCATTAGGTGGCGCAGATGAAGATGATGTATGGGACGATGAGCAGAAGCAAGCAAGAGAGAACTTAGAGGTCTCTCACTTGCACTCTGCATTCTTATTGTAGGCTCACATGAAACTATAGGTAATAGGTTCACGGAACATAGGATATTTGAAGAATTCTCACATACAGATAAATTTTATCTAGTAAAAGAAGAACAGAAGCAAGAGAGGGCATAGGTAGCACTCTTGCACCCTCTTTGCCTTGTATATCTATACTCTATTTAAAGAGGAGAGAATATTACAATGAAGTAGCCTTAGACCTCACTGCTTGGACCTTTAAGAAGAAATTGTGCGTAGATTATAGGTGAAAATTGCACTCCTGGCACACCTAGTTTGCATACAACTATAGATGACAATTAAAATACGAAAAACGAACACGATCCCCATATACGCTAGGATCTTTACACTTCGCACGCTTCTCTTCTCTCTCTTTCGTTCTTCAAAGAGGTCAGATATCCGTTGAGAGATGGATGGTCTGTGTCTCTCATTTTGCAATACCCTCTCGTTTCTCTGACAAATGAGAGACTAGACACAATGAGGAGACGAGAAGATTGCTCCGTCGAGAAGAGATCGGGAATGTGCACTTGCTAACTGATGCTGCAGTTCACTTTCACTAAGGAATTAGGAAGAGAACGCGAGAGAAAATTGACTCTATTCATTCCGCGCGCTCTCTAATTGTTGCACATAGCCTCTAAAGAAAAAGTGGGAAATAAGGAACAGAAAGGAACCGGAGACTGAACTGGTTGGGAATATGGTTTATATTGTTGAAGAAAAGCCCCTGGAAGGAAATTAGCCATTAATCGTGCATCAGAAACAGATCCTGAACACAGGTCTTGATCTATATGATTGACATGATGAATATTTCAGGAGCATGTCAATCTCGCGACCAGAGGAGGGCTCACAGCCGTGGGTGTACTCTCCCTCCAACTACTCGACCGCTTACTACAAATAGATAGATCTGCCCGCAATGATCTTTACGCCCCATTACGGTTGCAAGTTCGGGATTACCGACCCTCTAAAAAAAGATGTCTCTCTCACTTTCGCACGCTATTTCTCATCTCAAACCGTCAGAGAGTGTTGACATTACCGATACCGAACCTGCAACCCTACGCCTAATCTCTGCTCAAGGACTATTGAACTAACTTATTATATGTACTGATACATGCTCAATATCACATCAATTCCAATGGCAATCCCGTGATCTTCGCAATAATATCTCTAATAATAATGCTTCTCCCATTCCACCATTCCTTACCCCGTCACCGAAACGAGTCATAAGCTGCTTTGTCTCCTCTGCATATTTGTATGTGTATACGCATGATAAATTATTATTAAACTAATTAGTCTTTTCCATTAACAGCAAAGAAAAGCACTGAACAAGCTCCAGATTGCATTCTAGAAGTCGACATTTATACTTTCTGTTCCGATTCGCATCAGAGATGGATAAAATACATACTCATCGCAAGTAGTGATCGATATAAAAAAAAGCAATCAAAATTTCTAGGATTTCAAAGGTGTCGAGATAAAAAAACGAAAATGGCAATGAATTCCTGGATTCTCGCTATCATGTAGTACTCATAATATGAATGAATTGTGCCCGAAATTCCGATATTCTCAAGTCTTTGTCTTAATTTCATGGAAGCACGAGGGGATAGAAATCACGAGGATGATGATAATCCCGATATTCTTCAGCTTTCCCTATCACCGTTTCGAACACAGTGCACAAATTAGCATTCCTTCCTCTCTCATTTTCCCTTTCTTCCCTCTCATTCCCATAAGTAGGTGGACGCGATAGACAAAGGGTCAGGAGAGATCAGATAAGGAGGAAAGACTACCTACTCAAGAGAGGGTACAGTGCTGATCGAGAGTGTTAGAGAATCCTTGACCCATGATAGATCGGGTAGATCGGGGAGAGGGGGAAGAGAGTCGAGAGAGTCTCCGAGGATCGCATCCTTATTGGGAGAGGGGGAGGAGTGAATGGACTCCCAACTCTCCACTCCTTTCTCCTTTCTCCTCCTGAGATCGGTCGTCTCAATTCACTCTCGATTAGTGCTATCCATTCCACTTTCTTGGATACTCGGGTCTTAGCTTAGCTTCCCCCTTTTCCAGGGTATGAATCTCCTACTAATCGCTGCCCTTGTGGGAGCCGCGTCTGCTTTCTGCCCCGACATCTTCCAGAATCAGGTACTTTTAATTTCCCATTTATCTAAGATCAAGCCTTTCCTGTACAGAATTTTACAGAATTTTAATTCTTTGCTGTAGGTAAATAATTAAATCCCTCTTCTCAGACCGCGTGCACATGCTCCGACTACTTCGATGGCGCCGTCGTCAAGTGCTCCGGACCCGACGGACCGATGATCGTCGAGAAACTGAAGAACACCCACGTCGAAATTCGCGAACTCGTCCTCGAGAAGGCCAATATCGTTGAGGTAGGTGATCAGTCAAGAGGCATTGACCCTCTATCTTATCCTGGCATCTGACCTTCGATAGCCATCTCTGATCCATAATTGGTAGCCTCTTGAGACAGTTATGGGCATCTCTTTGCCGCTAGCCTCGAGGTCATACGGTTCCCAAATTACTCAAGGATCGTAGTTGTTACCTAAGGTGCGAGGGATCTGCAGATACCGTAATCCTTGCAAACGCCGCCAAAATGACACTCGAGGATCGCTTTTATTTCCTGTGTGGAATCAGCCAATACCGTACCCTAACGTAATATTCTGATTACAGATCGGTCCCCGCGCCTTCAAGAACCTGCGTATCAAGAAACTCGTGTTGGACAAGAACCGTATCAAGGGATTCCACAAGAATGCCTTCGATGGCCTGCAGAATGTCCTTCAGGATCTCTCTATTCAGCACAACAGACTCACCAAGGTAGGTATCAAAGGGAATTTCAGTAAATATGGCTTTTAACGTAGCAACTCAAGTACAGAAGATCTTAGTACACCAGCACAAGCGCAATCTTGAGCTTATCCTCATCCGAAATACGATCCCGGAAATCGCCTGTTTCAAATGACAGCTAAACCCCAACTCTTCTCGATCCCTTGCTCATTTCCCGTCTCTGATCTCCCCAATTCACTCTCCAATCAGTTCATTTCGCTGGATCTCTCACCTACTTTCCCGAGGCTCTTTCACTTCATATCCCTTCCATATTGGATTCCCCGCCTCAATGAAGAAGGAAGAAAGCTGACCAAATCCGAGTCAAGGACGCTAAAAAGCCGCTAAAAAGTAGAGAGAAGGAGAGATGCGCAAGAGATTTGAAGCGATCAACCGATAAGAAGAACCCCCTCTAGTAGTCCATTCCCGAGATAGAGAGAGAGGGGGAAGATCATGATCTAGGCCGACACTAGAAAGTGCAGGGAGAAACGTGGATAGAGTACACAAACGAACAGGACCTTGTGTTTCTTTACTGTACTCAACCACTTCAGAGCCCGATAGATCTATGAGTTGATACTTGTAAGTTCGGGAGATCTATGAGAACGACAATAGAGTAGAAGCGACGATTTATCAACGAAATATTCCTTTCAGATTCCCACCGATGCGCTCAACGGTCTCAAAGCACTTAACGTGCTCAACCTCCGCTGCAACAGAATCCAGGACCTCGAGGGACCAGTGTTCGAAAACGTGACCTCCATCATGGACATCAATCTGTCTTGCAACCAGGTAATTAGTAGTAATTAACTAATTAATATTTAATATTTAATATCATTAATTAAGATCTGCTCGATCAACGGAACTGCCTTCGAGAGCATCCGGTCCTCCATCCAGTCTCTTACGCTCGACAACAACTGCTTGACTGAGTTCCCTGCTGCGGCCGTGGCCAACATGGAGAACCTCATTGCCTTCCACGCCAAGACCAATCTGGTGAGCTACTGGGTATCGAATACTCACAAGGAATCGAGACTGCCGATCCACTTATGGCATAGAGTCTTGTATTGCTTATCGATCCCAAACCTATTGCAAAACATGAGAATCGCAAGTGACACAAAAACCATCACAATGGGAAAGTGAAAGTGGTTTTCGATTGACTTTCTCACTAACTCGCTCACGATTTGACGCATTTTCTCTTATAAGTAGGACAGAAAGTAACTCAACTATGCGAAATTGAAAAGTGAAAGGGGGTCTCGATTTGCGACGAGTTTTCGCATTTGCAAAAAGTAGCACAGGAAATTCATCATCTCAATTCATGTTTCTTGTTCATATCTGAGCAATCACAATTATTCATAAATTGAGCGCGTATGACATCGAAAATTGAGACTGTACGATATGCCTTTTCAGATCAACGAGCTTGCCGCCAATGACGTGACCAACCTCACCTCCCTCTCTATGCTCGTGCTCACCGGCAACAATATCTCGCTCGTCCACCCTGAGGCCGTCCATGGATGCCCTAACCTTCGATACGTGTACCTCGCTGAGAACGCCCTGACTACGTTTGAGGCCGGAGCGATGACCCAGTTCGAGCAGGCTCAGGTAGGTTACCTTTTATCAGCTATTGCGAATAAAATCAATAATCGAAAATCAAAAACTCGATATAGGTGGTCGACCTCTCCTTCAACTACATCAAGAGCGTCGACGCAGTTACTTTCGCCGGTCTCGAGTCCCTCCAGCACATCAACCTTGAGAGCAACCAAGTCTCGGTAAGGAATGACTCGTTCCGAGAATACAGCCGCTCTGCTCCAAAGTATACCTAAGGAATGACTTGCAGGAAATCGCATCGGGCGCCTTCTCCGGCACGCCCCTTCTCCTGCTGTGGCTGCCGAACAACTGTATCAGCAACGTGACAGCATCGATGTTCCACGGAGCGCCTTTCCTTAGACAAGTCTCCCTCGCCAACAACAACATCGAGGATATCGAGGTGGGTCTTTCATCAATTTTACCCTCAGTGTTATAAGAAAAGCAAAATATTGGGACAATATTGTTCAGCCCCTTTCCTTCGCGCATCTCGCCAACCTCCACACCCTGGACTTGACCTTCAACCGTATCACCGAGCTGAGAAACAACGCCATCTCCGGATCCGACTACCTCAACGTTAGACTTCAGGGTAAGACCATCTCAAATATAATGATACCAGCCGAGTCCGCGCGCCTACGGCGCGCTTCTCGGCTGGATATCGCCGGGTAGTGTGTCCCCGTAATTTCGAACATTCTAGAAGCCGCTGGACCTATCCCAGTCATTTCGAATATTCTAGAAGCCGCTGGACCTAACCCAGTGATTTCGAACATTCTAGAACCTTCCGGGCCTGTCCCCGTCATTTCTAACATTCTAGAAGGGTCCGGTAGTCTCCGGAAGTTTGGTTACTGTAGGAGTACGGTAGCCGGGGTTACGGTAGTCAGGGTTACGGTAAGTATACAGTAGTCATGGTTACGGTACTTGGGGGGGGGAGGCGCACGACTTGTTTACACTTGTTTACTCTCTGCGTCTCTGCCCAAGAGAGTTTCTCTGCCGCTCTCGCCGGTACAAACATACACACATACACAGGGAGGACATTCTCCTTTATTTAGGAGTAATGATCTTAACCCTTTTAAACCCTAAAGTATGACTTAAACCATTATAAAGTCTTTTTTATGACCTTATATTCTTCAGAGAACCCTATGGTGTGCACCGGCGAGGACGCATATCACGTGGTCAATGGAAACGAGCTCATCTTCATCTCCAAGGAGCCGAATCTCATCTGCAAGACCAACTGGAAGCAGTTGCCCAAGGCCGTCTGCCCCAAGGTAAAGAGGAGCTCTCCCCACCACAATCGGCATGAAATTCTGCTCATGTTACCCGAACTTCTGCACATGTGCATGTTCTCACATCAAAAAGGCCACACTAGTTGTAGGTATAGTATTCAACCAACTAATTGAATTGATGATTCCAGGACGTGCCCCGGCCTCTTCCCTCGCCCTGCTGTCAGAAGGACCAAGGCCGTGCCTCCAAGCTGCCCACCACCACCACCACTCTGGCTCCCGAATCCGAGGAACTCCTGGACTACGGAGAGGAGGAGGGATCGGGCGAAGCCGAGCACAAGGTGGTCAAGGGAGCCATGCCCGTTGCCGATGTGCCCGTGGTCAAGGCCACCAAGGCAACACCCTCGACCGCCGCCCCTACCACTCCTGCCCCGACTACCACTGCCGCTAAGGAGATCAAGACCTCGCCCAAGCCCATGCATAGAAAGGTAAGAGCATTTGATGCCGAAACCTCTTTCTGTATTCTGCCCGCCTATCGCCTAGCTCGTTACCTAAGAGGATCATAGTAGACCGAAAATGGTACAATAAGAAGCCATTACAGGTCGTCGAAGAGGAAGTCCTCGAAGATGACGATGAGGAAGAGGTCGTGTCCGGGGAGGAGGAGGAAGAGGAGGAGGACGAGACCGAGTCGCCCGTGACCACCACTGTCGCCGCTACCACTGCCCAGGCAACGACTGCCTCGACCATTCCCTCGGTTGCGTCGCAGAAGTCGCGAAGGGTGAGTTTAGCAACCCTTCCACCATTGAAATATTGTTGCCAATTTTCACAATGGCCATAGATAGTGTAGATGACAATGAATTAACTAATGTGTTCCATTTAAGGTGAACATGGAGCGTTTCTGGAGACTGGCCAATAAGGGAGCATTCGAGGACGGAAACAAGAAGAAGTCGCGCTTCTCCCTTCCCGCCTCTGAGACGAACAAACTCAGCGGATCCATCGCCCCCAAGAAGCTCGAGGCAGTCGAGGAAGAGGAGGAGGAAGAAGAGGAGGAGGCGGATGAGAAGAAGATTGGGCAGGAGCTAGAGTTCAGCGAGGATCCCAGGAAGGAGGAGGAGGAGGTTGAGGTAAGATTCATAACTCTAAAAATTCGCGAAAAATGAACTTTTTAAATGGAGACTTTTAAAAAGTTACTGTATCTAAGAAATAGAGTTTGTTAATTGAAAAATTGACTTTCTAGTACGAGGAAGGCGAGGCGGAGGGTGAGGAGTACGAAGAGGATGAGAGCACCACTCCCGCGCCTACTACTACCACAACCACCACTACCACGGTTGCGCCGAGACGTATTCCCGCGAGGCTCATGCAGAACCGACAGAAGATGCTCCCGCCCTGGATGAGACGGACCGCGCCTAAGGTAGGGTTAAGGTTGCCTAAGGCACTAATTAGGCTAATTAACGCAATAATTAGTAACTTATTTTCAGCCCAAGCAATTGGCGCCCGTCGAGTCCGCTGAGTTCTCGCACGACAGCCAAGTACAGACAGTCCAAGTGGCCGAACGAATTCCCATCGTCTAATAACCTCTCAATCCTCTACCCCTAATAATTCTCGTCCTTCTGAACCGATCTCACGAACAACCCTCTGTCCTTAAGCCTTTTTGTTCAGTTTTCTTCGCGTTCGTATCGGTACTTTTTTCCAACAAAAACATTCCTTGATAGTTCAAATCGCGCCTTTCATTTCAGTCCATTTTCCCCGCACTCTTTCTCCCCCTCTGCTCATTACGTGTCAATATTCTGTTAATTGCAATGCATCATCGTTCCCTCGAATGACCCATAATGCTGATATCCATCGATGATAAAGCCTGAAATAATAATAGCTACCTGAAATCTATATACACAATTGTGCTAGGGAGGCATTTTCAACACAATTTTACGCAAAATCTGAAATATCACTTTGATTTTGAGACATACCTGAGTACGAATTAGTGTCGATAGTGTTGATAGCCTCGTTGATCGCGGGGCAGGCCTCGTAGGGAGACGGCATTGGACCGTGAGTGAGCAGCAGGTGCACTTTGGCCTGAAAGATCAAAGATCAACAATCGAGTCTCACCAATCGAGATCAATATCATTCCTATCCAACCGAGGCAATGTGTCATTGAATGAGTTGAATAGGAATGTCAATTACCTGTGCCAGTGCAGCCACTAGTAGCACAGTCGGCGCTGGCGTGTCCGAGGTCTTGCCCTTGCTCAGGAACTTCTGATCCGTTGAGAGAAGATCGGCGAATTTGGAGATGTCATCGGACAGCCGTAGTAGTTGCAGCAACTGGAAGTGATCGACGATGGCAGAGAGCGTTGTTTGAGGTTCCACGAAGATGTTCAGTTGGTCCTGAAGGGAGATTGGGATTACGGTAGTCGATTGTTTTAGTCTATCGGAAATCTATTACAGATTCTGTTAATCCTAAATTTGGATTAAGGTATGCAATATGTAATAAATTCAGTCAACTAATACCTTTCTGATCGTAAGAGATCCCTTCAATGGCACATCCGTAATCAGCAGTAGACCCTTGGTTTCCGGCCCGTGATCAGTCTCAACCCACATGGGAGACGACGAAAGCCACAGTTGGTCGCCCTCTGAAATAATTGATCTTTGATCTCTAGAAAATGTTAGGATCGAGTTGTTTTCACTTTCGTCGAACTTGCTCGTTAGCTCCAATCTCGGATCGGCTTAGCTAATTAGCGCATAGCCCCCATAATCGCCCTATCACTCTCGCTAAGCACACGCAATCAATGCAGGTCAATGGGGCGAAGTGAAAGGATGAGCTGATAGCGGGATAAGCTGCGAATTAAGTTTGAGCAAATTTGCGGATGAGGGGTTTACTAAACAGGTACTTTTTCTAAAACTAAACTGGTTTCGTCAGTAGATCCCCAGCTTCACATCACCGGGAGAGATTGAGAAAGAGGGGAGAAGGAGACAGTGGAAAGAACACCGGAAAAGTTTCATCCAGAGAGGAGCATGACCGATTATATTCAAATTGCCTCATTCAATCCACGATACAAGTCTTGTATAACATTTTGAAGCGATCTCTCATATTGTCGCATTCAATCAACGACACAAATTTTGTATAAAAAGCAATTCTCACCTTCCAACCCGGATACGGTCATGTTCGAGTTCAACTGCAATAGGTCACTACGTAGAATGTCCTTGCCCGCAGGAAGTGCCAACCCGTGTAGATAATCCATGAGATGAGTATCGAGGAGCGTGAAATGGTTCTGAAACACATATCTCATTCATCTAAAAATATCTACCTTTCATTCATCATAATATTCGTCATGGAAAAGAGCCTATAAATGATTATATTTTTTCTGGCATATAAAATGGATATTTTCAATTAATAAATGATTGTCTCTCTTGTAGAGATCGGTGAAATCACCTGTTCTTCCGTAGACCGGTTGCTGATGGTGAGCGTGGATAGAGATACAGTAAGACGGTGTGGAAGCCGACTGTCGGAGGAGGGATCAGGCAGACGGAGGATCACCTGGGATAAAATAATTTAATATATAAAGGTAAAAGGTAAAGTCATCTCGTTAAACTTCGGTCCTGAGAGAGATCACTGCTACGCCAGAGATTAGTAAGATCTTTTAATCAATTGATGAATTAATCACCTTAGGCATGAGGAGGTCGAGCTTGAAATCGGTAACGGGAAGAGGCTCCATGTCGGGAGCTTCGACCTGACTCTGCAAAGAATGGTTTGCAAAAGTTTGCAAAAGAAAACGTAATCACTTCATATTGGAAACGGATGGTAGCATTTCCTAGATGGTAATATGAAAAATAAGATAATACTCACAAGTGCAACAGTGAGATGATGGGCTACGTAGAGGATCCATCTGATCGTCCTCTTATCGAAGAGAAGAGAGAAGGGCCCGAATTGAACATGCGTGAGGGGTGGAGGCACTGAAATTTGAACTTGAGACTCTCCACACTTTGATTCTTCACAGCCTCAAATATTGAACTACGGGTGTATGATTTTTTTAAATTATTGGAGTTTATGTTGATAGTTTGAATGATCACAAAAAGCCATCACTGATACTAAAGTCAGTAATCAATTCCCTCACCTGGCAAGGAGTCGCTCATAGGGTGGAAGAAGTTCGCAAACTCTGCGTGCAGCACGAACTGCTCCCCGGGGAATTTCCTCTTGGCCTCAGAATCCGATTCGAAGAGATTGAAGAGTGAATCCCTCTTAGTTTGCATGTCAGAGACGCATTGGACTGACATGTCAAGAACCTGAGAGAAGTATGAATAGATTAGTTTTGAGAGAGTCGCCGGAAGTAATGCAGAACTAAGTGAAAAGAGGTTTTGCTACTTGAGGTAAATGCGTGTTCGAATACCAGTCCAGTTTTATAAAGTTTTCAAAAAATCTAGAAAATTTTACAATATTGCTGCGAATTGTAAAGATAAGGTAAAGGTGTATCCACATCAAGCGATTTTAAGTCGTAAGACAACGCTAGGTGGGACCCGTTGATAAGGCCAGCTGTTAGTTGTTAGGCCAGCCAATTGTATGGAAATATAAAGAAATACTGTAATTTCCGATCATTCCCTTACCCTGAATACGACATTGAAGCTCATCAGTTGTGGCCAGATTCTTGTCAATCGCACTCGAGTAGTTTCATCAACGGTATTCTCGATTAATCGAGCAAAGTGATGCTTCAAATTCTGTTCCAGGAATGTTGTCACGGGATTGGGCGAGGCGTATCGCACCCATTTCGACCTGGAATTTTTTTTAATATATAGTTTTACTTATTTTATAATTATTTCATACTATTTTTTGCCTTAAATGTTCGCAACATACGTGTCATAAATCTCGCATCGACTACATGTTAATTACTCAAGAATTCCTTGTAACAAGGGAATGAGGATGTATGGTAGCTCAATTCCGCATTCTTTAGATTGTTCCCTCGTTTTGTCTTCTTCATTCGAAGACGAGGAAGGAATCGGAATGAGCTCTGCTCTTAGTGAGATTGGCTCATCAATTATTCGAGAAAGAGATGTACTACCCACTCTTCCTTCTTCCTCTTTTTGCAGTCTATTCCGAGAAGAGAGCAAAGTAATGAGGTCGAGAGCTCATCTTAGACTACCGTATGCCCTCCTAGGCTGAGCGAAAATTTGATGGTATTTTTGGGATTTCAAAAAGCTCCATGCCGGTCAAAAATATTGAGTGAGCATTGTGAAATCACAAACTCTAATGTTTCCGCACAACCCAAAACCCATTGAAGTCCCTAAACAGTTCTAACCAGTCACTTTCGAAAATTACCGATTACAAACGAGTTTTCTGCCAACGTCAGCTAACTACCGTATCCAAGGCATCTATTTCGAAAATTGTCTCCTGATTACTAGTCTTTTTGTGCCTTACAGACAACGCCAGTGAGTACGAACAACAATGTTATTTTGGGCAAAAATATAATTTCTGGCACAAAAGTGGCACTGAAATGTCTGGATTAAACATCGCCTGTATTGCATAGTTCCATATACTTTTCAGCGATAGAACGGAATCAAATAGCAGTTACCTGTCTGCGGCAGCAGGCGTTTTCGGGTACACGTCAATCAGCAGAGTATGGAGAGTGACTTGCATCGCACCGCTTTCGATATCCCATTGAGGTGGATAGACTGAAGAATATTAGCAAACTTAGATTATCACTAATTTCGAGCCTCGGGAGTTGATAAATTATTATTATAATCCCGTCAACTTCAGAATGTTAATGAAAACTTGCACAGACCACTGAATGGCTCATAATGTTAAAACTATCGTCAACCGGAACTATTAATGAAGGAGAAACGTGAATAACAAATACAAAAATATGAATAAATGTAAACCTTCGGGACTATGGGCGTCATCGCACAGGTGCAGGTCGATCTTCTTCACATTCAGATGGTAGGAAGTCTGATTGAAGTCGAAGACTGCAAAGTTCTTGTTCGGAGCGAGTCCAGTCCCCTCGGATGCGTGATTGTTCGGAGCGAGAGAGGATGGCGTTCGGGCAGGTAAGAGGACTTCCTGGAATTATTTTTAATTATTTTGTTTATTTTATAAATGCTAACAAAAAATTTGTTTTATAATGTGTGAAGCATATTATGCACAAGCCCTTTCCCTTAGAGAACTCTTACATTTTATTTTATAGTCTTTACTGTTCAATATCTTCCTCTTTCTCTTGCATTCACTCACAATATTTCCGAATCCCTGCGATGCCTTCACAAGCTTCATTATGTGCGAGTAGAAGGCTATGGCAGATTGCAGTTGGGGAAGGGTCGCAACCCAAAGAATGTCCTCGAGAATCATCATTATCCGAGCGTGAATGACGTTTCCGTCTGAAAATAACTATCGTTTCTTCTATTCTTCTAACAATCGTTTCTTCGATTCTTCCATATTAAAAAAATATCAGTACACGATTATATCTATCATAACAGCCAATTACACAATTATATTTAATGGAGAGGAATTGCATACACAGATAAGCTTCTATTCTCTTCCAACTCTGATTAATACCCCTTCACAAAATCCCATACAAATTTTAAGTTATACTACGTGCTTTCTTCATTGTTTTCCTCCTTCCCCACTCATTTTCTATTCCCACCTTCTTCCTAAATCTCCCCTTCTTCTCCTTACCTCCCCCATACTCAGCTTTTCCCTATTCCCAAGTACATTCTCCATTCCGCGTCCCTTCTTTCCCGTGTCCCACAAAGCAATAACTCGTGTGCCAATGCACATATTGGGAGATGGAATGGGAAATGGAGACGAGGAAAAAAGTCTGTCCCATCAAATGTGTGCTCGTTTACGCATGGAAATGGAGCTGGGCAAGGAGGATTCATTATTCGAGGCATGAGATGAATGGGCTATGGGATATTCAGGCTTGAGTAAGAAGAGTATGTACCGTAGAGAGCCTTCAGTAAGAGGCACACATTTTCAGAAATGCCTCTCAACCATCAAAAGTGTGGCCCGTCAAATGTGGACTGCTCGTTTATGCATGTAAATGGAGCTAGGATTCAATTCTACATGATTATTTCTTCACTACGACTTATAAACCACCAAAAATTCCTCTAACCTGTGGAATTCTTCTTGAGTGCGATGCGTATTCGTCCATTGGAGGTGATAAGTCGGAGGGGCGCATTGATGACGTTCCGTTGTGCACTCTCACCCTCATTGTGGGCCGATGCCTCGATGCGGAGCAGTTGCCAGGAGATCTGCAAACAGGTTCGCCTTATGATTCCTATCGTCATGATTGAATGTGCATATGTAATGCAACGATGAGACCTCCTTCACATATACCTTGTCGACTGGCCCGACTCAAGTTCTTTTTATATTCGCTTGATAAAACGCAATTTCGCACTATCGAAAAAAGATATCGCACATGTTAACCACATGTTCGAGAGGGAGTGTAACGAGTTGATCGCACTCACTATGAACCCGCAGTACTATCTCTCTCTCTTTCCCAGTCGATTAACGCTCGCAACTAACTCGATCCCTCTCTCTCACAATACGAATATGTCAGCAAGCGGGTGCTGCGTTTCTTATCAGGACGATACATGCAAAAGTGACAAACGACGAGTGTCCTTATCGGATTCTGAGCACGGAGCAAAACACTAAGTTAAACGGATCAAGAATTGAGCAGTAACCCCTTGTAATTAATTACCCCTGGGAACAACTATTTCGATTTTTGCAGCAATTCAACGCAAAACCTAATATCTAACTAAAAATAAACTGATAACAGTTCTAAATAGTAACTAAACAGGCCTCAGAGATGAGATAGTGAGAAATTCTATCACGAGTACGGTATTCACAACATTCACACTTGTTTGTACGATCTAATATCGTGAGATTATTTTCAACTCGCAGCTGACCTTTGACGAACGTTCGAGGGGGCGGAGAAAGGAACAGGCCGGGAAGAGGCGGTAGATCAAGCGTCCTCCCCCCCCCCTTCCTCTTCCCTTCCTCTCTCCCAGACAATCAATAGCTCGCTAACCAGCACATCTCATTTGCTGAGCATTTCAAACGCACGATAGCAGACTATACAATTTTTAACAGATAATAAACCCAGACGAGTACAGTTTCCCGAGTACTATTTTCACAACATTCACACCTGTTTGTACATAATAGTCCTGTTTGTGTTCGGGCAACTGATTCGAGAGTGCCGCAAGTCATGAGGATGTTGCCATCCGGGCGTCCGAGAATCAACGGAAAGACGGGAGAGCTGGAAAAGGGATACGGTAGGTACACTAACTCCGCATGGAATACTGTTACTACTGGATCTTTTCATGGTACAGGGAATGCCGAGATTACATGGAGAACTTAATTAGAAAGATCTTATGACAGTACGGATACAGAGTTCTCTTTTTTCAATCGCTTCACTATCATGATCCCTATTATGACAACTATTTCTGTAATGATGACAATACTGACCATGTTTTCGACAATCTACAATCGATTCTCTACTGTGAAAACTTTCTCTATTATAATGGCAATACAGACCATGAACGATCCTCCGAATGCGCCCGAATCGAAGTGAATCTCGAGTGTGTTCACGTACAACGACATTCCCTCTACGACTTTGTTCGCGAACCCGTACGATCCAGTGTCCATTGCAGAGAGGGCACTGCAAAGTCATTCCCTTCCTGTATCTCCTTCGGAGTGGTTGTCTTTTTCCCTTTCCCTTCTCCACTACACGCAATTGCCTTATTTGGTATCGGCCAACAAATTCGGGCCTTCTCCGTGAGTTAGGGGGCTGCATTCTGCCAGTAAACAAAGACAAAGCCATATATATTTCTTCGCTGGAGAAAAACAAAGCGACTACGATCTAATAGTGTGCGATTTCCTCGGGGATTTCTAATTGGGGTGTTCGAGATGTTTGGCGGAAAGTGATTCACTGTTGTCATTACATCGGAGATAAAGTGGTTTCACTATCTCATGCCCGACTGCTTATGGCATGTACTAGAAAAGTCGGAAGAAAAGTGTCAGTTACATCGACTAGCTGTTTGATCTCTGTACTTTCCCTGAATAGCAAAGTTGAAGCTATTTTTGACAATTCTAAGCACCGATTATAACTCGTGAGAAACCGCTATTCCCAGGGTGATATTTCAAATTGGCAGTGACATGATCTTTGATCTCCACTCACTTTAGACTGGCTCCCTTCTTCTTGGGTGGTGGCTTCTCCGCAGTGAGGATGATATCGACTTGGATCTCATCGATGAACTGAAAATGACCTCGTTTCCGACTGTTTTAGTGCCATTACGCCCTCGGGAATGGTACGTTTCCACGATTTTTGAGCTTTTTTGTACAGAGAGATCGAGGGGGTTGGAGAGACACGAACAATCGCTCACAAAACAGTAGTACGTGTGCCGAATCGGATTAGCGTCAGCCGATGAGCGGAAGTTGGGGATAAATGAGCGACGACTACGCTATCACGCCCTCTCGATTATGCACACTCCCTCAGTTAGAGAAATAAGTGGATAAGTGACTAACCAACTCGATGGGAGCCGACTTCAACTTCATCCATTGGATTTTGACGGCGACTCGATTGCACGTAGCCTTGCGGATTCGAAGCCATACGGGGAGTTCGAGGACCTGCGATTGGCTTGTTCAACTTCAAGTTGGTTACGTTTTCAACTATTTGAAGAGTCAAACGATGTTTTAGCGATATCAACTTGTGAGTATGAGACAAAAGATGTTCTAGTACATACAGTTAACGGCAATTTCCTTATTATTTGTGTTTCCTAGCGATTTACCGAGAACCCTACCCAAAAACGTCTATTCAATCGTTAGTTACGCTTTTTCGCTGTGATAACAATCACCACAGCTGAGTTGCTCGTCTATTGCTGGCCCAAAGGCACATTCTCATTGTCTGTTTTCGCATCGCTTTCGCTTTTGCCAGGCAGCGCCGGGATATGTGACTGAACAAACACGGAGACGTGCGAGCAAAGCGATTTTCGCGAGATCTTTTCACGGAACCGGGAATTGAGAAGTCCGGGAGCCGCTAATTAGGGCGTGAAACCCGATCACAAACCTCAGTAAGCACTTCCTCATTGAGCACAATGTTCTTCAGCTCGCTCTTCCCTTTGAGCACATCAAGAGAGATCTGGTCGGGAGTGATATTCTTTGCGAACCTGCAAGGTAATCAATCGAGAGGAACTGCCGTGTGCTAACACGATTATGAGTCACTTTTCTCGCGTTTCCGGAGCTAAACCCGCTAAAACGAAGCTAATATCGACTAGACGTGCTAAACACGGCGGCAAACGAGCCAATTTCGGGCAAACACAGCAAAAAGGCAGTTAAACAGCTTGCAAAACGGCATAAATACGTGATAAAATGGTGATAAACTGACTTGGAAAGGTGTTTGACGATCTGATTCTTGATAATACTCGTCATATTGGAAGGGAAATCGCCCCGATGGGCTTCCTGAGTCGAGAAATGGAGTGATGGAAGGGCAGACTGAGCCGGGCACACGTAAAGAAGAGATCAACCCAACGCGCGCTCACGGCTTTGCCCTATCTTGACTCGGCCTCGATCCACTCTCGCTTCCCTATCCCCGCTCCCCCTCGCCTCTCTCGGCAACCGCGACGCGCCTGCCATCGGGACGCGTCGCGGCTCGCCTGTGCCCTAGCGCTCGGGTATGCAAATGAGTGAGCGTGTGCGTGTGTTGGCACCTTGCTATCCAATGGGATGATCGATCCCGGGCGATCTACTCGTGCGTTGCCAGCGGGTGTTGACTAGTTTGTTGCGTGCGCTTGTTTTTGCCTTGTTTTTCGCCCCGCTCTCCTTTTCTCGCTCACTCTTACTCACAGAATACTGATCAAAATCATCGCTCAGTCCGTCGCGCGCCTGTCATATCGTGTAATCGATCGCCGTTTACCATCCCATGACTACTCAAGGCTATTTACCCGCGATAAAATCGATTTGGCATCGCGTAAAGCAAACACATTCAATAATTCCCGACGAAACGCGATGCGTTTGCGAACTTTTTCGATCGAAAGGGAGAGTCAAACAGTGAACTGCCAAAGGGTTAATCAATGTTGCGAGGGAAAACGGTGAGAGGGGAGAAGAGAGAGACAGTAAAAGATGTCCAGACCAGTTTGTGACTTCTTCTTCTTACTTCGAACCCGCTATCGCTATTCAATCGTTCTGTTTTTTGCTCACTTCCTGGTTACAAATAGGTATTTATTTATATAATTTCAGGTTTATGTCCGAGTTCGAGTCCTGGACAGACACCTTACCACGATGTACACAGTCCGGCATTGGCGTGATCCCAAACGCGAGAGACACAGGAGGAATACCGAGGCAAACACACGAATTCATGCATAAATGTCTAAATCTAAGGTGAGCCAACCTTTTTTTACTTGATTTATACATTATTGAAGTGTACTAGCCCCAATTTAGCACAAATTTGGCTCTATTTGAGACGAAATCGTTAAATTCATAACTACCTGCGCCAGATTGCATTATTGCATTCACCGCAAATCCATTATCCTAGGCTTTATGGTCCCGAATTCGCGGGGAATTGCTGTGTCGACATTTTGCGAACTACGAATGGCTTGTCGAGTCGATTTGCTGCGAAGTATCTTGTCCATAGAGAGTATTGATGATTCATAGCGACAGAAGTGGCGATTATAGTTTCACTGGTAAATACTGTATATTAATTATATGAATTTCAGTAAAAACAACATTCAATTCTACGGGATATTCTGCGCATACAATGGCGATCAGCGGGCTGCGAAATACGTTTCGAATCGACTCGCCTATGAAATTTTCGAGGAGAATCCGATCACGGTCGAGATGACGCCAGAACAGGTGATTTTTTACTCAAAATTACATTTATTTATTAATTTTCACCTATAGTTATCTCTTGGGAATATGTTTTAATAGTAGTTTAGCTTTTTTAAATAAAAAAGCTTTTCTAAAATATTATTACGTCATTCCTCGCTTCGCAGCCATTAGTAAACCAATCCTTCACGAGTGTTGACATTTGCACGCGCGCTATGACTCATCGGCCCGTGTAGCAGGGACAACAGTGGTATTTGCAAACTTTATGGGACAACTAACTGGTAAAAACGGAAGTTCTAGAGTATCAATATTAGTAGATGGTAGATAAAGTGGCAATCGGTGACGAGATAAATACAAACACTATCTCTTCAAATTTCGTAAATATTTGCAGATCCAAATCGAGCTCAAAGCGAAGTTCTCCACAGTTGCGATGCTGTACAATCAGGTGATGTATTCATTTGTTCGATGACTTTTATAATTTACAAATTGAATAATTAATAAATTAGGCGCGACTTCAGGATGTGAACGAGTTGCTCGTGCGGAGGTTGCTGCTGAAGGAGCAGCAAACGGATGAAAGCAAGGAGATGGTCTCGAAAATCAATGCCAAGGTTAGTATGAAAAGCAATTATTGGAGGACTGTTCGATGACAATCATATTTTTTTAATGCGCGATCGCGAAAATTTAATTTTGAATAGTCAAATCGTATAGTTGGCTAATACGAGGCCATAAATTAAGAAGACCCCCTTTATGCAAGTATTCTATATTGTGATACATTGCATTGTGCACTGCACATTGATTTTTTATAATTGTTTCGAAAATAAATATTATTCAGCCATAACTAAATAGAACGAAATTGTCACCCGAATCCAGTAGCACAAACATACCTGATAGCAATCCTGATATGAGAGTAATACAATTCTTTCAAGATAAATAAATATATCTTGCCTACTATTGTTTGCGTGCTAAGGCGCCTGTTGGTTTATTCATATGCCATCCATTAACAGGCCGTTTACTTCGACTCGACCTGTATTTTTTAAATTATGTAATGATAAAAATAAGAAAACTACGATCATCTGATATTATATTTTTTCATGAAATAGTCTCCGTTCTAATTGTAGCTCGTGGGAACTTAATCCCATTTCCCCCTACCCAATAAAGTAAATCGCAATTCTGCGAACGAATATTGCGCTGATATTGTGTAGTGCGTGAGAACTATTCATGGAGTTGTTAAAAGATTATACCTGACATTCGTGTAATGCGAAATAGTCAAACAAAACAATTAATTTAATTTTAATATTTAAAACTAAATATTAAATTTCAGTTGCAAGCCGGAACGACGGCGTTGGCCGCAGTTATCGTCGCTGATCACATCTACATTATCAACTGCGGAAACTCGAGGTAAACGCCTAGTTCAAATATAAAAAAATCCACGATAACGATGAAATCCCAGTTTAAAAATCAAGATAAATTGGTAAATATGAATGTATAGTTACGATTTGCGTTTTGCTTGTAATATCATCTAATTTTGATAATAACGCTATTGTGATTTGATCGCTTGCGATATTCATGGGCGTGGATGTTTTGGCAATTATGATGCGTTTGGATGAGGCGAGATGATATTTGAGAACTTTTGTGGGCGCGACTCCTATTCACGGACATACTGACATTGAGATTCAAATATGGAAAGATCTGAGAGGGATATTATACGATTCAAGTAGGCAGGTGTAATATATCAATCAATTATGTTTCCCTTTGTCATGTCGAAATATCGATGCTTTAACATAACCGAAACTTGAAATAACCGAAAAACAGCACGTGTCTCCTTTCGAGGAAAACGATTGAAAGCAATGAAATTGTGCTCCCAAAACAAAATCTGTTCCCTTTTCTTCCTTTGGCTACATCCCACGTGTTCGTGTTTGCCTTCAGGACATCTCACCAAACACGGGGTATATTGTTAATGATGTTCGCGGCTAATAGATCACTCAAATCTCTATTTATTCTGGAGCAATGCCAGAGGGTATTATAGCCAATGTAGCGCAACTTAAGTGCGTGACTATAGCGCTGCAAAAATTGCACGTGTATCTAAAAATATTTTACGGTTGTTTGGCAGTCCGAGATGAGTAGAATTGCAGTGCGATGTCCAGTAAAGAGGAGAATTTTAAATATTATAAATTTGCAGAGTGCTCGCTCTCTTGGTCGACAGTGGCAACAGTGGTGATTGGCAGCTGAATGAGGAACATGACATGGACAATCAAGATGAGATTGAACGATTGAAACAGACTGGAGTGAATGTGAAGGTAGTAATTACATAGAAAAATTATATAATAATTTTAAAAAATAGAAAAAAAATGAAACTGGCGCGGTTGTCCTGAATTTGTGTTTTGTTAAACGGCTTGAAAAAACCTGGATAATATCGTTCTATTGACATATACTGGAGTGCGCTTGAAGGAAACGATAGTTACTATGAACTTCGTTGCAAATCGTTCCTTAGTAGACCTACACATATTCACATGCCCGTTTGCCATTAAAGAACGTACACCTTCTCCGTAATGAATCTGTAATAAATATTAAACAATAATTTAAAGGAAATTTTTTTTAAATCGGAAACGTACAATAATGAGAACACTGTACATTTTCAGAGCTTTGTGAGTCCAACGCGAGCCGTAGGTGACTGCTTTCGAGGGTTGTGCTACACTGATAATGAAGACTACAAAGGAGCGACAGGACCGCCGTTGATAAGCACACCTGATGTGTATGTGTACCCGGTACGTGAATGCAAGCAAGTAGACGACGAATCGAAGACTGTCAATCTAATGAAACAACTGATGGCATGGCAACTTCTCTCGATTTTCATAGAAATATCGTACTTTACTGAAAACAAATTGCAGGTCGACGAATTCCAATGCTCCCATCTCTTGATCTGTTCCGAATCCGTCGTGAAGGTTATACAGGAAATTGGCATCGAACCTTCCCACGTGAATCAGTGAGTTTTTTTCTGGCTTTTTTGAACGTTATTTTTTCAGATTTATATTTTTCAGATCATTAAACATTTAACTGCAGGTTCCTCTTGTCCGAGCTCGTACATGAGAAGGATCACTCACAGACGAAGAGCTGCGTTTCCCTTGCTCAGGTAGGTAATAAAAAATAAAGACCAAAGATCAACTAGACGACGGACCTTCACCGAAATCTATCGAATGCTCCTAGCCAATGTGAAAATAATTGCAATTGTAAGATCAAAGCCCAAAGATCAAAGATCATTTCCAGGCGGTTCTCGACTCTCTCACTCGCAAGCATCGTGAATCCGCAACAGAACACGAAGACATGAGTCTGATCCTTGCTTCTCTCAGTGAGATAATGAGTGCAGCTGTGCAGCAATCGAAAGTGACCATGACGACTACGGACGCGACTGTGAGCGACTATAGATTGTAATTTGAATGACAAAAAGAAAAAGAAAAGATTTTTGTATGTGAAACATTTGATAAAGATGACTGCAGAGGGATTATCGAATGGTATCCTTTGGTATACCGTAGTTGAGATTACAGTAGCTTTAGAGTTGTTAGGCCCCGCGGAATTAATGCTGTTGCTACATTACACTTGGGGTTACGGTAGCGATTGTCGTGTGGCCGGAAAGATTACTATAAGGTTGCAAATCGGAAATATTACTATAAGGTTGCAATAGGAGTACGGTAGCAATATCGCAGTTGGGAGTCACGTTAACTTTATTGTAGTTGGAGTAACGGTAGGCACTTCTGCAAAAGATCAAAATATTCGAAATTCACGTTAGACATTGCAGTTAGAGACCTACATAAGCCTGGGAATTCAAGCTCCATATTCCGTGATCAATGTCTTATCGTGCTCCATTGCAGAATTCTCTCTCGATGGAGGATACAATCGACAGCGGAGATGGAACAATCGCCACGAATGATCCCCGTCCCTACGTTGATTGTGATGGATTCAATGAACACCCTCAAGCACAAGAGCTTCGAATTGAATTAGAGCGACTCTTCGTCAAAATATCCAAAAAGAATATCGCTAAGGATTCGATTGAGGAAGAAGGCCCATTCAGTATTGATTTGTAGTGTTTACTCCTTCCCTTTTTTCATATGCTTCCCTAGAATAAGGCCGTTAAGGCAAATGCCCTCTCTGACATTGCGTCCTAATACGAATCAGCGAAACTCCTGCTTAGATATGCGTAGTGCGCTTATGTGTCTCGCTCTCTCGATGTGTACTAATAATGTATGTGCTGTGTCTTCTCACCTCACTCCCTGCAAAAAAACTGACGAGTACCGGGCGAATTCCCTCCTCACTTTAACCTAGCGAACTACAGAGACATGTTTCCCCCCTCCTGACAAGCTGTTGTTGTTGTTAACCCAGTGCTGTTCCTACCGTACACATTCCATATCCATTATTCTCCCCGCATTGTCATTCGAACAGATAATTGTCGCTGATCACCTCTAAAAAACTGCAATCTGATTCTAAGCTCAGCTCAATAATCATGTAACAGACTTTTGCTAAATAAGCTTTCTGGTAATTTACTCACGAGTTTTCTGTACAGCTTTGTATTGTATTGTGCGAAATGATGCAATGTGATAATAATGTTCATTAGTGGCCAAATAAAGGACTTTGTCATAAACATAAAATCTATCTGGTACCTACCTACTATGTATGTTGCATTGCCATCATCGATCGATGTACTGGTTGATGTCGTGCGTTGGTTCAATGTTGTGGATATAATATTATATTATTATAATAGTATTACATATTATATAATAATATTGTGATAACAGGGAATAAGTTAATGGGAATACTCGCAGCTAACATGTGGAAGCAGATCTAATTCTGAGCAACGTCTAAACACTGATTGCGTTGTGAGTAAATTTCATTTTTTCACCCTTTTCTTTCCTATTCAATTGGAAAGCAAAACAATTAGGAGGTACTTGACTTGCGCTGATGATATTCACTATGGTTGCTGGTTCAATACAAGCAGTATTGTAATATATACTTTCCCTCACAATATGTTTGTAGCGAACGAATCACGATTTAGGCTAACCCTAATATGTTGAGATGAGTTTCACTAACTATAATAAAAATATTCTCAATTGCAGACTGCAGAATGGCAAGCGGCGATCCTCGGGCCGCTCTCTATCGAGGTAAATACTTTATTGCCATCGGGATAACGAGCAAATCCCCCTCGATCTTCATTTGTTCCCTCGGTCAGTTAGAACGAGCATGCAAAAGGCGTACGGAAATCGTTTTTTGCACACCTTGCTCACACAACAACAGCAAATCACAACAGCTTTCACAACATGCCACAGATGTAGTCTTAGCCACCAAGCTTGATCGTTAACGACTGTAAAATCACTTTGTTTCTTGATGCAACGTTATTTTTATTGTCAGAACAACTTTTTTCAGTCCGTCGCCCGACGGGAATGAGCGACAAGCAGGAGTTCCTCTCAATTCTCTTCAATCCGCAGCGAACCCCTTCCCAGATGTCCGATATGTTCCATGCCATATTCAGAATGGATGAGGCCGGCGAAAAGCTACAATTGAGTGATCTCACCAATCGAACCACATTGACTGAGCAACAACTTCGTGATCTCTGTTCGCATGCGCAAGGGGCCATATTCCCAATCATGTTCGATACGCGAAAAGAGTTCTTCCAAGGCCTTTCGGAATTTCGAATGAGCGCGCTTCCGATCATCTTAATGCACATGCACCCAAACATTCCTCAAGTTCACTTTATGAGGCTCTTTATTGCTTCTGAGGAGGCCATATTAAAACGTTTGGCCCTTCGTCGAGATCCATGGGAGCAAATACACTGGATGTCCGTTATCAAGCAGAGAACTGATAGTAGAAATATGGTAGACGAGTACAAACTCACCGATTAACTTGCCATCGCTTGTATATTACAGTTTTTTTAAAAAATTATTATGGCGGAGTTAACGCCGATTGACTTCTCATCGGCTTGTGCATTAAGATTTGCTTTAAATTATTATTACGGTATTAGCAAATGTTCTGTATGATAAATAATGCGTCTTAAAGAGCTATTGTTAAATACGTCATAATCAGACAACTCGCTGAGAAAGAACGTAAGCAATTTTTTGACTATTTTATGAATCCGTCAGAAAAGAGCTCATCCTTGAATTGATTTCTCGATGTGTCTACGTTCGTGGGTTTTCGTGATTTATTGATGTTGGGTTAACAATAGCAACAGCTCTCTCTGTGGTTCATGAGGAGTGAATTCGCTCGCTACTCGTCAGGGTTGCAGGGAGTGAGGTGAGAAGACACCTCACATACATTATTAGTACACATCAAGACAACGAGACACAAAAGCTCACTACATACACATCTAACAATAAGCAGAAGTTTCGTTCATATTCGAATTCAGGGAACACTGTTGAAGGAGAGATGGAGGCCTTAGTCTAGGGAAGCAGATCGGGTTTTTGGAAAAAAGGAGGAGTGAACACTACACATCGATACTGAATGGGCCTTCTTCCTCAATGGAATCCTTAGCGATATTCTTCTTGGATATTTTGACGAAGAGTCGTTCTAATTCAATTAGAAGCTCTTGTGCACGTGGATGTTCATTGAATCCATTACAATCAACGTAAGGACGCGGATCATTCGTGGCGATTGTCCCATCACCACTATCGATTGTATCCTCCATCGAGGGAGAATTCTGCAATTGAGCACGATCAGAAATGGTGCTCGGAATATGCCGAATGCAATATATCTAGTGCGTTAACGTTTATATACTATCAAGCGAGTGGGATAAAGTCCATGTTGGCGGAATTAATTGAGGCAGTGATGATTCACTGAACAATATTCCTGCCTTAACCATACCGAAAACCTAACAAATTCCATACCCTTACGACAGTTTGAACGACTTTATCTTCTAAATGTATACATTGAATAGTGCACAAACCATAACCTTATTGTGCCACGCCCTAGGGTATAACAACTCGAAGGATCCAAAAATTTAACAAAGACACGGTAGCCATCCCGTAGATACCGACTAAATACAATGTAGCTATCGTAACCCCAACCACAGTACATTGTATGTAAGCTAAGGTTACAGCAGTCCCTAACTATTGCGTATATTATGTAATTTCTAACAATTAGCTCCAGTTTGCTTTTTTTACAATTTAAAAAAACTAAGGATTTGTTTCATTTGTATAATTTTATAGGGAATTAAAATTATAAATAATATATTTTCACTCACAGTCGCATCCGTAGTCGTCATGGTCACTTTCGATTGCTGCACAGCAGCACTCATTATCTCACTGAGAGAAGCGAGGATCAGACTCATGTCTTCGTGTTCTGTTGCCGATTCTCGATGCATGCGAGTCAGAGAGTCGAGAACCGCCTGGAAATGATTTTTTGATCTTTGGTATTTGATCTCTGAACTTTTATTTATATTGCCTACCTGCGCAAGGGAAACGCAGCTCTTCGTTTGCGAGTGCTTTTTCTCATGAATTAGCTCGGACAACAGGAACCTGCTATTATTATTTTTTTTTAAATCATTAATTGATTAGTTAGTAATTAATTACTAATTTTTTTTTACAATGAAAGGGCCTAGAAAACTCACTGATTGACGTGAGAAGGTTCGATGCCAATTTGTTGTATAACCTTCACGACGGATTCGGAACACATCAAGAGATGCGAACATTGGAGTTTGTCGATCTCTAATCAATTGATATACAAAAATATTGGCTCTGTCGGAATAGGGGGGTCCCATGCCAATAGGGGGGTCCCAAAAAAATCTGTCGGAATAGGGGGGTCCCATGACAATAGGGGGGTCCCAAAATAATAGGGGCAAATTAGCTCTTTTTTGTTCGTATACTTGTTCTTGAGTTGTATTTCCTATAATTTCACACATAAAACGATTCATTCAGTTGTTTGCAGATAGGAGACGAAAAATGGAAAACTACTTGGGTAGTTTGTTCTCTAAAGGTCTAAAGGCTCTCTAAAGGTCACTCACCTCGTGACAGCTAGGGTGATCGGCGTTCAAGATGTGTTTGCAAGGAAGGGATAGGGAAGGTATATCACGTTATCCCCGCTTTGCTCCTTCGCTTCTTTCTCTAACCGATTAACTACGTGACCCCTAGTACAGAGAAACCGAGCTCTGGCTCCGAATTGGCCTTCTCATAGTCTTTTCCACGCCAAGTCATCACATCACATCATTCTCAGTGACACATTGTGCGCCGTTAGGAACATTTTCTTGCCGTCCGATTTCGAGGTTTGGCCGCTTGCATGCTCGAATTACGCCGCCAAACTCTTCTTCGTTCCGCTGATCAGTAAATCAGCAATTACTACTCACGATTAAATGATCTGATATGGGACCCCCCTATTGTCATGGGACCCCCCTATTGTCATGGGACCCCCCCCCCTATTATATGGGACCCCCCTATTGTCATGGGACCCCCCTATTGGCATGGGACCCCCCTATTCCGACAGAGCCAAAATATTTATATAGTGGAGCGGCAACAGAGCGAGTGATTTCCACCATTAAGGTATATTCACATACCGGGTACACATACACATCAGGTGTGCTTATCAACGGCGGCCCTGTCGCTCCTTTGTAGTCTTCATTATCAGTGTAGCACAACCCTCGAAAGCAGTCACCAATAGCTCGCGTCGGGCTAACGAAGTTCTGAAATATTGTGAGTCAGTCCATAAATGATAATGAGTTATGGACTGAGTGTATTTCAAATATTTCGAGGACTATCGGACAGGTGGATTTGTCAAGCCTTCTCGAGAATGAAATTGTTGCTCGTGATTGGTAATTTTGAATACCTGCACGCTTACTCCAGTCCGCTTCAATCGTTCAATCTCATTTTGATTGTCCATGTCATGTTCCTTATTTAACTGCCAAACAGCGCTGTTCCCTCCATCGACCATAAGAGCGAGTACTCTAGAAAAAGACTGAAATCGCCTGCATTTGGACCTACATAACCCACAGCCGGCCAACAGGGCTGCCATTTCATTGCTTCAGAGAAAATAACGATTGGAGAGTCAATTTAGCCTTGAAAATCGCAAACTAATCATCCCCGTGGTTGATGAGAAGTCCTGAGTCCCCGTGCGCGTCCGATTTTGTTTACGGGAGCAATATTTGGTAGCCTAATCATTGTTTTCTTTGAAAATGGGGATTATTAGATTTGCGATCATGTAGTATTATCAGTTTATTAATGTCAAAAGACAATAGGAAGATTAGTTGCTCTACAGTCTAATTGAATCTCTTTCTTCCCCTGACAATAGATTCATGTTTACGTCCATTCTCAATGTGTACGTTAGAGTAGCGCACTCTATGCTTCTAAAATATCATCACGCATCATCAGTGCGTCTTGATTGAGCAAACATTTCACATATACTCAGTGAATCCATTTGAATCGCTAGCCATCTCCGAAGGAAATCACTGCCGCATTATAATGGAAATTGAGTATAATTTCAAACATATATGGTGTGCTACTGTGCTATCATATTTGTATTTGTAATTTTTAAGCTGGAATGTTTTGACGAGTATCCTAAATCCTTATCAAGTATATTTAATATGATTTGAAATACACAATGACCTCGAATTTCCACAGTTGATAATATATATGTGATCTGCTACAATGACCGTGGCCAACACCGTTGTTCCAGCTTGCAACTGAAATAAATAGATAAATAATTAATAATTATTTTTTTCAAATATTATAACCATGACCGTTAGATATACAATTTTTACATTTCCATGAATGGTTCTCAGGTACTACAAAATTGCAATTCAATATCCGTTCATAGAACTATTATTTACTCCCTGGTTGGATACGAAGAAAAGGCTGGAGTTACACACGATCTACAAATAGAAGGGAGACTATTCCATGAAAGTTTAGAGCGAAATAGTGCACATTATTACCTAATTTAATAAAGCAACAGAGATTGACCAATAACAAAATACTCATTTATCTTTCGAGATACCATGGCTTCGTTCCCATATCAGGTATGCTATCAATGCTTGTGTGACAGAATGGAAATCGGTAACTACCAAAATTATGCCATCCTACTTCATATTGCTGATAATGTTTATCATTTCGGTCAAACTCCAAGATTGTAATTTTCATGTTATGAAAAGAAGCTACTGGGCACAATCGCCCAAGTACTACTACCTCACATAATCATGTCAATGTTTAACTACCAAATTAACAGTTACCCTCAAGCTTTGTTTGCATAAGTTCATCCGCTATTGTTATCCGGTTATCATTGAACTACGATACAAACGATTACACTTACCTTGGCATTGATTTTCAAGACCTCATTGTTTTCCAACTGCTCGTTCAGCAGAAACCTCTGCGTGAGTAACAACTCGATATCCTGAAATCTTGCCTCATTAATCAATTTATTTATCAATAATATAATTTATCGAGCACATGTTACCTTTCTGTACATCGTCGCGACCGTAGCGAAGTTCGCTTTGAGTGCGAGTACGATCTGGAATATGTTAATAAATTGAAGGGCTTTTTGGTGGTTTCTATAATTGATCGAATGATTTTCACCTTAAAAATGCAAACACTACATTAATGCGATTTTGTCGATTTTATCTTAAAAATTTTCCCTTAAAATTCCCAAATTGTTGTCCCTGCTACTCGAGTCGATGAGTCATCGCGCGCGGGCAAATGCCAACACTCGTGGAGGATTGGTTTACTAATGGCTGCGACACAAGGAATGGTGTCATAGCAATGAGTTTTAGTCACATTTGTGATAAAACTAATCGAGCTGGGTACCCTGTGGTATCAAAATCGAATATTAACGGAGTTTGCTTTATCACTATCATAATTGAAAAATAAATAAATAAGAAAATTTGAGTAATAATCTCACATCTTCTGGCTTCATCCCAACCGTGATCGGATTCTCATTGAATATTTCAAACGCGAGTCGATTCGAGACATATTTCGCGGCCCGCTGATCGCCATTGCACGCGCAGAAGATTCCGTAGAATTTAATATTATTTTCACTGAAAGTATTCTCAATAAATATATAATTTGCCAGCGAAACCCAACTCAAGTAAGAAGATGAATTATTAACTATAGTATCGAATTAATTTCATAATAAATGTAGCTCTGAATCATCACAGACGACATGATCAGAGTCGACAAGTTATTCCTAGTTAGATAAAATAATCGGTAAATCATTTCTCGACACTTCGGGGGCAATGAAGTCAAAGATACTGGCTTAGCGGAGAGTGTAATCATGCAATCTGGTGGCGGTAGTTCTTGATTTTACGATTCTACCGCAGCAATTTGATAAATTCATTCACGCCGTTAATCAAAGTATTATGTAAAAAAAGTGCGCTCACCATAAATTGAGGCATTTGTGCATGAATTCGTGTGTTTGTTCCGGAATTCCGCCTGTATTTCTGGCGTTCAGGATCACGCCTATTCCGGATGTTGTACATCGTGTTATGGAGTCTGTCCAGGACTTGAACTCGGGCATAAACCTGAAATTATATAAATGAACACAAATTTTTAACCAGGAAGTGAGCAAAAACACGCGCGAAACGAGCAGTATTAGCGATAGAATAGCGATAGCGGTTTGAAGTAAGAAGAAGAAGTCACAAACGGTGCTGGACAGCTTTTACAGTCTCTCGCTTCTCCCCTCTCACCGTTGGCGCGCCGGACTGAGCGATGATTTTGATCGGCTATTTCGTGGGTAGGAGTGAGCGAGAAAAGGAGAGGGGCCGAAAAACAAGTCAAAAACAAGCGCGAGCAAAGAGCTGCTCACTACTCGCGATCGATCTTCCAAAGGGTTTGCAAGGTGTCAACACTCGCACACTTACTCATTTCCCCCCTTCCAATTTTTAGTCTGGATTTTCCGGTCCTGCTTCACACGTTCTTTCATAATGAAAACCCACGAACGGGGAGTTAACGCTGAATGACTTGTCATTGGTTTGTGCATTCAGATTTTACTGTAAATTATTATGATGAAGTATTAAATTATTATGATGAAGTAGCCCGTCAGATAAGCTTTCATCCTTTTAGGGTTTCACTATGTGCGTTCGCTGGTTTTCTGGATCGAACAGATAGATGAACACCAACGACGAGAGATGGACTCTGAGAACACGAAAAGATCGGCATAGAGTGATGCCCTCTGTTTTTTCTCAATGGATTAATATCTCACTCCTCAATGAGAAATGATCTAAGGGGCCTCTAGGAAACAAGAGAGAATTCACTGGGAAACCACTGAGTTTTTGGATTGTTCAATGGTCTCACAGGCTATTTGTCACTAGTTTCGCAGCGGCACCTTTGATGTTTCTCTCATTGAGGAGTGAGGTATGATCCTACTCAAATTCCCTAGGAACTCACTGAAAAAAAACTAGTGTCATTTATGAATCTACTGCTTCTCGAATGAAAACGAAAAGGAGATCGGATAGAAGTGAATGTCGATTTCTCTTTCGTCTTCTACTCCCTTCAAATCACTCATATTTCGAGTAGTTGAAAATCATCTTTCCTTTGAGTTCATCTCTAGATCATACCTCCAAGTTCCCTTCATACTTCCTCTTCTCTCTACCTTTCTTTCTGACTCACTCATCGTCTGCCCTGAGGAAAGAGAAGAGGTTGGGGAGAGGAACAGGCGCATCAATTAATCAAAGAAGACCGGACACTCACCTAATTTCTGCCGAAATGTTCAGATTCAAGCGCTACCGATTGATCCACATGGACTCGAGAATAGCAAGATATTAGGAAAGTAAATGATAGAGAGAAGTTCAACGGAGATCTCTAGATGTCACAGTATTCTGTAGCATTCGCAATAGTATTCTAGTTCTGGGAGTCCGCACTCATACACTCGTGTGTTTTAATCTTAACCAGTTGTTCCCGCCTCCAACTCTATTTATAATCATGCTACCTGAAAGTTCCGCAAGCATTTGAAATAAAATAATTAAGAGACAACTGAAAGGACCTCTAATATCTGTTACAGTTTAATTATGACTTCACTTTTAGGATGATTCCTTGTGAGGTCTCCTCCGTGCTATGCATGTGTTCTGGTTCCTTGCAGTGAATTAGTATGTGGATCAACCTATTCTCTTCTCTCATCTCCTCTCCTGCGAAAGAGAGAAACCTAAGAGAAGATCTCTCTTACTGGCATTCCACTGATAAAAAGAATGATGGATAGAAGGAAGGAAAGGATGGATGAAAGTCTGGCAATTTCAACGGAGGGTTAGACCTCATTCTCAGTGTGATCTCCACTTGAGTCTCCACTCACACTCTTTTTTGATTTTTGCTCTTTCTACGGAATAGCGCTTGTCTATCCCACTTTAGCTACCGTACCTATCTGTTTACAGGAAAATCTTTGTACTGAACCTCTTAGGGCCAAGTAGCTTTCTACCTCATTGACCTTTTTCAACGATCGTGTGAGGCAAGTAAAGACCGTCATGAGCTCATGTAGGAAATGTAGCAAGTGACCTCATTTTCGAAACCCACATGCGAATCCCTCTTGCTAACCCAACCCTATCTCTTTCTTCTCTGTTATGTCTCGCACATGTTGAGAATGCTTTGATCTCTTTCCCACCGTGACTGATATGCAAGAAAAAGATGATGGATGAGGATACGGGGAGGGGGGATACATCGACAACTCTAAAGCTTAGCGCAAACTCCCCACTCATGCTGATCATTAATTTGTACTTGAAAATGGTGCAATAATCAATACGTACGGTTTTTCAAAAGAAGGGCACATCCACACATAACATTTTGCGTACAAACTAAATTGGCTCCTATATATGGTTTCACTCGAATTTTGAAGAAAAACCTCTCCCAGACCAAAAATTGGTTCCGTTCACAATATATCACTGTAACTGCGAACTTAGATTATTTGAGAGTGAATATAGAGGGTAATTTGGAGGGAACTTCTCCATAAAAGGCAGACGGTTCCATGAATTTGTAGGCTCTGCATTCATATGATACGACTCTTCTAATTTCTGAATCCCCGTTTGTCTCCTCGCTCCTCATCTCACTCTTTTCAGATGGTTTCTTTCATCGCAAAGTTGGGTGCCTTCTTCATTCTCTCCGTTGTGGCAGTAGCCTGTGAGGATGTGCAAGCGTTCGACGCCCATCTCGGACTGTACAGGGACTTCGAAGAGAGTGGCCTGCTATACGGAATGGATCCTTACGGATTGAACCCCTACGGTGTGTATGGAGACTACAGAAATCACGGAGGTTACGGAAGAGAGCACCTGAAGAAGCCTTCCCCCAAGACCAACTACAAGATTTCAAAGAAGCGATTCAACAAGTTCGCTCCCTGGCGTCAAGCTCTGATCGACCCTAAGACCGTCGAGGGATACGTAGAGCCTTCGCCTTCTCCCAATGCCGCCACTGAGACGTCCAATGGAATCGTGGTTACCTCCCCTACTCATGATATCTTCAAGGAGCCCATCATTGCATCTACTAGTCGTTCGAAAGAGAGCCACGAATGGGATCATCCCATGCTGAAGAAAGGAGCTACTGCAACAAAGGAAGTGGAAAAATCGACCATCCCGGATCCCACTAGCCCCACCACGTCCTCTCCCTCTCAGAATGGCACGGACATCAAGGAAGAGAAGACGACCATTCCCGTTCCCACCATCACTTCCACAGCCTCTCCTTCCTACCTCACCGAGCAGCCCATCAAAAAGTGCGGAGCAGCGCTACTCCAGTACATCATCGATCGCAATCTCTGCAATCCATCCGACTGTGCTGGAGTGACAAGTGAGTGTTACTTGTGATTAATCTATTGAGTTGGCGATTTTTCATTTATTCATGATGTTTAAAATCTAAAAATATTCACTGAAATTGGTCGCGAGAAAGTATAGTTTGGGGTGGGAAAAATATGAAGAATACGTTGTATGTCTGAGTAAGGATTTGTGACGAGAAAGTATAGTTTGGGGTGGGAATAATACGAAGATTACGTTGTATGTCTGAGTAAGGATTTGTGACGAGAAAGTATAGTTTGGGGTGGGAATAATATGAAGAATACGTTGTATGTCTGAGTAATTGCCGTACTTGCAGGATCCCCTGTTCTGGCTGGATGGCAGTCCCACTCTCCTTCCATCTCCGATCGAACCAATAATATCTCCGCACATTGTTGTGATAACTACTGCTACCCTTCTACCATTAAAGCCATCTGCTGTTCTTTGTAAAGGGAAGGGTAGCAGTAGTTTAACAGAGAGAGAGAGAATCACGAACGACAGAGTCATCGTCCCTCGTTCACCAACCCATCCCCCACTTCTTCTCTCTCTCTCTCGCTCCTTCTCCTCTTCCTCCTCTTAGTTTCTATTCCTGTGATCATCATCGAATTTTCTGCTCTCCCTTCTTCAATGCCGTTTCAATTTCACGTGTTTCCAATGAGCTGAAGTAACGAATTAGCATCAGATGCATAAATAATGTTTTCTGTACACACATTATCCATATTCAATCTCGTACTTGGAGCGTCGGTGATGGTAGGATTCTGATGATTACTTGTCAATGTAAGCAGTCCGTCAACCAAACCCTCGAAGTCTCACACAATCTTTCAACCGATTTAGTCATGATAGTTGACGAAAAGCATGTGAAATGAAGAATAGTAAAAGTTGCTGGAATGGAATGGAATGGATGATGAAATGGCTTTTACGACTGTATTACGTGAGAAGTCGAGAAGAGTATTTGACAGGAAAGAGTAGGGGGATACGATTCATGGTGAGCTCGATATCTATAGTAACGATATTTCTGGATATCGATATATCTCTATTCCGAGCTGGGAGACGTAAGGAAGAATGTGCTTGAATGTTGTTTGTATGTTTGTCTTGTTGCAAAGCCTACACAAAATCGAAACACGATGAAAAATATAAAAAAATATGCTAAAATCTCCGTATACGACCTTCTATTGAATGAAAGGGTCTCCAACCTGCAGAGACAAAAGAGCAAATACGAAGCATGAAGATGCCGAAGCATGAATATGCTTCATTCATTAAATGTAATAGACAATCAGCAAAAGAATAAGTTCACTGGCAGTCAATTCATTGATTATCTAATATCCTGCTGCTGCATTTAGCTTTCTCCGCAATGTTACCCTGCTCTGAATCCGCTGCCATCAGAAAATATATTCCGCCCATCAGAAAATGTATATTCGTCTTTCGCCATCATATGTTCCATGCAACGAGGTGAACACACTCGACTGAGCACCTACCGGAAATGAGTCCGATGAAGCAGGGGCCAAGTCAGCCCCCTTCCTTTCCCCGCTCGTCTAAGTACGTGATCCACTCAAGTGCACGGAAATCGTTCTAGCGAGGCGAGGCTCACTCCTTCACCTTCATTACTTGATGCGTTTCCTCGTTTTTTTGGTTCCTAAGCTTATTTACGGCTTATTGGTCTCGTGTAACTTTTTGTACCATCACTGTTATGATGCATGTTCGTCCCTGATTCTGGATCCGAAAAGCTCATGAGGATATGTCAGGCTAGTATCTCGCCTATGCAGCGCTCGTTGCGTCCCTCGACGAGCGAGCCAAATCTGAGCAGGTATAATCACATTAATGCGAAGAATTCCTCTAATTGTAAGTGGTGACGAGGAAACTATGAAGCTCTTGAAGTAGCATTTGCCTATTTTCTTGTTGTGGTTATTTGCGGCTGTTTTTTAATCGATTTGTTATCCTTGTCTAGGAAGAAGCGGGAACCAGTGAAGAACGCAGCGAGAACTCCCGTGCCTCCAACTAGGCAGAAGAAACCACTGAGCAAAAAGGTAATACTATCTATCAGTAAGTATTTCGTAATTTCGCATTTCTCTTTGCAACATTATATGATTGAACAAACTACTGAAATATTGTCACGAGGAAGAAAATGGCACATAGCTAGAAGGTTAATTGTTGTTTAGTCTCGTAAAATTTGTAAATCGAGAGTCAGATAAAATTGTTTATCTCACTCTCCAGAATTCGAAAACCCTCGAGGACAAGCGTTCCTCGTCCTCCGATCACGAGAGTGACAACGAGGGAAGCATCAAATTCCTGCAAGCGGATCTGATCAAAAAGGTCAAGAAGTACGACAAGGCCTGGTTTGAGGTAGGGTTTCTTTTATTTCCATTCACTCTCCAGGGTATCTTTTTGGATGTTTTCCTATTCATCTAATAACATCATGATTTAGAACGCTAAAAATAAAAATAAACATATCGAACTTACAGCACACAGCCGAGCACGATCCGGGCGTCTTCGTAGACACAAAGCAGTATGCATTCTTCGAAAGAATTCGCAAATAGGAGTCAGGTGAGCGTTGTTATCAATACTACTTTAGTGAAATAGGGCTGGATTGGCAAAAAAAATGTTGCATGATATTTCAGTCAATTCGCGGATTCTCCTCGGCCACTTTCGGCTTGAGCTCCACTGTCTTCTATTCAAATGCCGATTGTCTCCACTACATAGACATCGATGGAGACAATCCAAAAGTGGAGTTCATGAAACAGAGCGGGGAGGTAGGCCAGTCACATAAACTTTCTTGGACTATTACAACATATATCTTGATAGCCTACTTTTCGTTAGTATCATCTAGCCTCTATGGATTGTTTGAAAGGGAAAATGGATTTTTCAGGTAACTTGTCTGACCTCCTCTCCCGATCATTCCTTCGTCGCCTTTGGTATCAACGAGCACTCGAATGAGGGCGGAGCAGCGATTCGAGTGCTAGATGCGAGTACGATGGAAGCAGTGATTGATGTATCGCATCCGAATAAGTCAGTTTTCGCTTGGTCGATTACGCTTTCCATCAACTGCAGCCTAAATGCTCCTGAAGAAACTGACATCCTTGTACCACAGTAATGTTGTATTATGTTTCCCAAGTGTGAATTTACAATAGAGTAACTCATGGCGTATGCGAATAAGTAAATTACATTTTATAGAACAACATCAAAAACTTGCCCTTGAAAAGCTGATGGCCAATCACGTGATGTATCATGTTCTGTGTGGCATCCATTGTTGAAAAGAATAACAAAATCGACTTTAATCTTTCAGAGTAACATCAATGTGCATCTCGCAAGGATCCGAATCACTCGTCGCCCTTTCCGAAGCGAGTTCAGACATGATCAAACTGACAGTGTTCGATATGAAACAGCTCAAACAGAGCGCGATCGGAGAACTCGTGCCGAATACGGACTCGGAACGATGGGAGGTAGGAGAGCCCTCTTTTTCTAAAATTGAATATTTATTATTGGAAAATTGATTAACTTTGGCATCTTATTGGAAAATTGAATGTTGTTTGGAATGAAAATAGACTCTCAATAATACACGAACATGATAGTCATGACAATGGTTCACTCACGCGGCTCAAACAATGAACTACAATTAGAGTCGATTTCACGGATAACAGGAACCCATATCTTCATCTTTTTTTCCATTTGAGATCTCTTTCTGCCCCGCAGACGAGGGAATCGTGTGCGTCTTTGGCGGAGATTACGCCTATCTACTGAGAGTTCTGAATGGATATGTCGACAAATTCTCCCAGATTCATGTATGTTTTATTCGCTTTATTTGAAATTGATTGTTTTTTTCGGAGAGAGCATTTTAAACTGGAGTGAAGAATAGGGTATCATAAAAGTAAAAGTAGTCGCGCGTATCTTCTCATTTTTCTGAACGTAATTAGTATTTTTATTCATGAAATTTTCTCTTTTGAAGCTATTTCCTAGCATGAATTCGGTTTCAGTAGGATTTGGATCACTTTATGAAAACCACTATCTAAGAAGAAAAAATAAATGAGTTATTTTATAGTTCGATGACGTCACTTGTCACAGTTGGGCGTCAGATGTGACGATGGCCTTTGGTACCACCAGGTCTTCCATTCGTCTCTACCGAGAAACCCTTCCGTTACAGATCGTTGATCTTTCAGAGTCCTATGGAGCGTAAGTAATGTGTTCCACAAAAGTACTCAGCTAGCGTTACCATTCTCGGTTAGATAAAATTCGGAATCGACGCAGATCGATCCTTCATATTGGATAAAATACGTAATGTTTCTCAACAGATTCTCGGATGAATTCAACCGATGTAACGATGAAGAAGTCATATGCTTTTCAGTTTTGTCAACAGTGAGATTCCCGAGTGCAGAGTGGTCGCGATGACGTTCACCATTAGAAAATTCGCAGTGGCAACTCAGAACGGAATCCTCCTCGTATTCCCCATGCACGAGGGGAATCCCCAGTGGGAGGAAGCCATTTCTATTGTGGTGAGAAGTATAATGTCTTAAGATGCAATCAACGGCACGATTCTATAAAACACAGAATCTTGAAACTTGAATAAAATTGTTCTAATTTTTATCATGCTTAGGAATCCATTTAGACTGTTCTCAGAGTTTCTCAATATATTCCTTCCACTTGAGTGAATGACCAATGAGAAATTAAAGCGTGTATTGCAGTATTCCCCATACCTATTCTACGAGTCTGTTTTTTCCAGTTGAGTGAATGCCGACTCGACTCCGGAAACGCGCGCATTCTCTCATTCGACCAGACGGAAGAGAATCTCGTGTACACTAATGGAAAGCAGTTGCTGGTCAGCTGTCTGAGGTGAGGGGAACTACAAAAATAAGTTAATTGAAACTACAAGAAAAAGTATCCAAACTGAAAACCCGAGAAAACTGAAGAACCGGACTGATATCCGAAGAGAACCAATGTATAGAAGAAGGTCGTGAGAATCGGGAATAAAGTGTACCGAACAGAGATCTTCCGGAGCATCGAATACAAATCTGCAGTAATATCAGGAAAACGTTTGAAAATAATAAATTCCAGACACATCAATGGTACAATGAAGGACGGTGGTCGGATAGTCACTGTGAAGCACCTCAAAGAAGTAACGAATGCATCGATATCCAATGAGTTCATAGCAACACTCGATGGAGATGGAGATATTATCATTTCGGCGAGGAATACTGGGTATGATCTTTCAATGTGTTTAATTGGCACTTTTCTTGGTCCATATAAAGAAATTAAGGATGCTTTTAAAAGAATGTCTGGAATAAAAACATAAATCTAGAATAAAATTGCAGTCGAATTGTCAGCTACTCTCAAATCAAAGAAGTTCTCGGGATATTCTTCACCAATCAACTCTATCAGCTGATTGTCGTCACTAAAATAGGAGTCACTGCATTCGAAGTGGCCTTTCACGCTCTTGAGCCAAGAGAGGATCTGATAGTGCAGCCGTTCGTTTATGTGAGTGATTTTCGAAATGCTAGAACTATAAATAATTGTTTGCCTAGCCAGGGACTACCTTCAACATTCTGTTCATTATTGAGAAAAAGTATGATAAAAGTAAATTTTCAGTGCTGCTCGAACCACTCTCGATCGCTCGTTGCACTCTTCCAGTCTCATCGATTCGATATTTACAATACGACTGACTTCTCGAAAGTCTGTGGGTACAGCACGAACTTGAAGAAGGTAAATTTACTATGTCAGATGATTAGTGGTGATCCCCGGAGACGGTATTCGTTGTGTGCGGTCTCACGTCGATTAGAGAAAGCAAGCGAGTGTGTGAAAATGAGAGAGTCAGTCAATATCCTCTTCAGGGAATCTCGAAGGCAATCTTTGCCGACAATGATGACTTTCTTACCGTGCTCGGCGTTAATGACCAAGTGAGCTAATACACAGCATTACTCTAAAGAAAACAAAGTTATTTTCAAAAACGTATATTAACCAACAATTGTTCACCCTCAATCACACCGGGAACTGTGACTACATTTGTTGTAGCAATGTGGAGATATACCGCAATTGTATATTTGCCAAATTTGAATCTTGGGCGACAAATGTGGGGTTGTGCAGAGAAATGTATATAATTATTAGAAAAAAAGAACATTTGCAGATATTCGTGTATGACTGTCGCACGGGAGATCTCGTTTGGTGCGTCGAGACGAAACTTCAGTTCTACGCGGACATTCTTCATGTCGGCAACAATGTATTCGTGTTGAACAAGCGATTCGCCGTTACGAGATTCAGAAATGGAAAGGTGATTGGTGTGTATTTGCGAGGTGGTGTTTTTGGTGTACATCAGGCTATATTTTATTTAAAACCCACACAGTTTTCTCATCAATGAATCCCAACACAATTATTATGCAACCATGCTCGCGGTTGTATGACTCATTATTCCATTTATATTTGGCACCTCTTGCAAAACCTCGGGCATGCATATATAACTGTGAGATAAAGAATTGTGATCTTTGATCTTCGATATTACAGGACCTCGGCCAGCTCAGCATGCACACTTCCACTCTTGGCTATCAATCAAGCTCCCATCTTTTAGCCGGAAGAGGGGAACTGACCTTTCTGGGCACTGCATGTGGACAGTTACTCGTGTCGAGAACAGCTGATATAGAAGACCCGGAATTGTTCATGCAGCACTGCCATTACCCGTTGTCTTATGTGAGTAAACTTACTGACGCTTCTTATTCTCATTTTCTCGGTTGAAGTAGAGCTATCGGTTTAGTCGGGGAAGTAGAGCTATCGGTTTAGTCGAGGACACACAACAAAATTTTTGAAGATCCCCGAACGTCATATTTACAGTTGTCGATTCACAACGACAACCTCATCATTGGAAGTCGTACTGGTTGTGTTGTCCTCGTATCCCTCGAGGCTTCAGCCTACGCGCCTCTTCACGATGACGATTACGTACTATGGCCACATAGGAGGATCTATAACTTTGTAAGTGATGATACATCAAGCGATAGTTGGACATATCGGTTTGAACCCACCAAAGGCGGGTGGAAGTAGCATAAAAAGGCTAGGTGAACAACTAATGGCTAGACATTGATCGAATCTATTTATATTTTTGGTCCTCTTATTGTTGATATTCACCCATTCCAGACCTATCTCATTCAAGAGATCGATCTCGAGAGGAATATAATACGCAAGGAGACCGACTCGTTTGTCAAGGCATACACGAAGAGGAGAGATGAAGAAGTGGAGAAATTGAGGGAGGAATGCGATAGGAGTGTTAAGGGAATGAAGGAGAGAGTAAAGGTGAGGCAAGTAGGACAATGATGTCACTCTCGTTCCTCATTGTTTTGATAGTGAACTCGAGTATAGATCACATGAACGTGGAAGATTTTCTAAAGAAGACTTTTGAAGTAAATATTGAGAATCGTATTGTTTCATCACCTTCGAGATTCGAAGCTATTCAAATTGTAGTAGACTTGAATGTAATACAATGAACAGATGAAAAAGCTGCTAAATTTCAGAAAATCGAGGAAGCCTTCGAGATGAGCGAGCAAGAAAAACAAGCGACTATCGCCAATCTGAAGAAACTATATGAAGACGAGTTCGCTGCTCAGGTCACACTTTATTCATTTTAGTTTAGTTTTCAGTGATCATTTTGGGAAATTACAGCTCTTTACAAATCTTGAAAATGAGATTTCAGGAAAATCGTCACGATACAATGATTCGGGAGCACATCTCGATGGCGTTGAAGTGAGGTTTTCTGTGGATAAAAAAACTTCCTAATCTCACATTGCGTGAACTTTTTTTTTGAATCATTCAATTTATCGTTTCAAGAAATATTTATTAGATGAGGATCACAATTCTTCATAGGTTGAATTCCACCAGTTACCAACAGCTCGGCCCAAATCATCTCCCCAGCGTGCTCTAAGCTTGCAATCTTAATAAATCTCAGGGCAGCCGTCGATCATGCTGAACTAGTGAAGCAGATGGATGAATCATTCGAAGGCCAGAGATCCGAGATGATAGCGAGTTTCCACGAGACAGAACACAGAATTGTTGTGCAGAAAAAGAAGTTTGAGGATGATTTGAAACAGGTAATCAGCTTTCTTCTATTCTATATTGTTGGATTTTCTTTTCATATACGCAGAATATATGAAAAACATAATTGTTGTAGCTCATGACGGTCTTGTTATTTGTGCAGTTAGAAATGTTGTAGTTGCTACGATTTGGGACATATGTAGACACGCATTTGTATAACACGCATTAGAAAGGAGTGGTAATGTTTGAGTCCAAAGCCCTCTTATTCTGGAAAGAAAACATGATGTTTCGAGTGACGTTATTTAGAGACGATGACATATTCATGAACAGAGTGAGGGAGGGTTCACTGATTAGCTCGTTCTCAAATATTCTCATCGTTCCGGGCGGTTGATTTCGGACGCATAAACGAGAAAAGTAAAATACCTACTTGAACTAGTTCTATGGTTCTGTGAGTAGGCAAGACAACTTAATCCTGCAAGTAAGAGGGCGTCGTATTCCTTCGAAGGTCAGGGAGGCTAATACCACGTAATTAGGTGTAGATGAAATGGGAGATTACTCCATACAGAGCTAGCTAGGAGAGCAGCGATGCCAGTAGGCAGGTATGTTTGCCATTTTTAGATATTATTATATTGGCGGGAATTAAAATGAGATTCGTTTCAGAAGCAACTCGAGCTCGAAGAGGAGCGGAGACGACTCGAGAAGGCCCGACTTCAAATGAAAGAACTACGGAATGAACACTCGTGCAGAGAAGAGAATATGAATCAGAAGAGAAGGGAGGAGATTAGAATACTCGAGAATGAATTATGGAACGAGAAAGCGACGGTGACTTGACTTCGAATTTTTATCTATTATTTTTTTTGTTTTGTTGAACATGCTATAGAATCCATTAAACAGACCTTGTGCTCACTATGAAATGAACTGCTTCTTTGGTCTATTTTTGTCTCTTGAGATTACGTTTTTGATGACTGAAAGCTCTTTTAGACTGTTCAACTGGCCGAGCAGCGCGATCGTGCTCAAAACGAGTGCAGCAAGGAGAAAACGGCCGTTTTAGTGAGAGATGAGAAGATAACTGAGATACAGGATGATCTGACAACGACCACGGCAAAGTGTGGAGCGGTGCGTGGTTCGCTCTGTTCTCTCTGTTCTCGATTTGTTCTCGACATTATGTCTCTGTTGACTCACCTGCGCAGCTTGTAAATATTTCTAATTCAAATTTTGCCTATTCATTACGCAGTTGTGTTCACTTAAAATATATCTCCGATGTAGACCCTATTCTTGTCCCAATTAGTAACATTTCGTGACTTCCCTTCAGTTGATGGCTGAACTCGATGTTGCGCGCAAGACGGAATTCCAACTGAGACTCGCAAACAAGAACATCACTGCGTCTCTCAATAGCAAGAGTGAGGAATTGGAGAAGACCAAAGTGATGGTGAGACTATTGGCTAACCTTTTTCCATACTAATCTTTGTTTCACCTTTTTTTCGAACTGCCTATCCTTATTTGCAGGGTTCATCTCGATCAAGAGATCAAATTAGACAAACGAAAAATTAGTCATGTGGAAAGTAGCGTTGAAATTGACACGACATTGCACGGGTCACCACGCAATAGGAAGGAAACAACACGAGCGTGAAGAATAGTACATATTGCCTTTGTTCCTCGGAATGATGCTAGAGACATATTTCTCACATTGCAAGGACACCCGGATTCCGTTTGATTTCGTAGCGGGATTCTATCCCGAAACAAAAATGCGTATTCCGTCTCATGATACAAGTAGTAGAGAATCAGAGAGGTAAAAGTAAAGGTAAAGTTGCTTCCACAATCAAGGCGATTTTACAGTGACAACAACTACACAATGAGAACATGGAAGGTAAAGCTTCTTAATCCAGGCGCATCGTTACGAGCGTCATCTTCGAGAGGTTGAAGCGCGTCTCGACGATATCTCCAAGTGCGTCTACAATGCGCGAGTTCTGGAGCACAAGGTAATAATTGTATGGAGGAGTCAATTCCAAACTCGTTTTGAGAAACAAGTAGCCATTGTGTGGGCACTATGTGGGATGAGAACTATGAACTAGGTTCTCATCCGACATAGCCCCATTCTGTGCTCAATGTCAATATATAATCTTGACCATGTTTCCCGAAGTAGGGTGTGATAACTTCTTCTCACGTTTGTTTAATGTTGTCGGCAGTCCAAAGGATACTCCGTATTTCAGGTTCTCGGTCTACTCGCATACGTCAACGAGCACCCACATCACACGTGAGCCAGGAAAGCACTCATCTACCGATCTGACAAACACTTGATGCTCTGTAAAGTGGAGTCTGTCGTCACTATCAGATTCACTGGATAACTACTTTTGCCTATCCACCTGTCATCCCTCCATCACTTTATAATACCTCTTTATCCACCCCCATACATCGATATGAATCAGTGATTTTTGGAGGAAACAAATTTGATTTGAATAAAGCGAAAGGCAAACGTCATAACATAAGAATTTTATCTGACACACTGAAATCCCAAATTAATTCCTTCGTATCCAATCATAGACTCATCCAGACAACCACTCGTATCGAGCTCCTTGCAGTTTTTCTACAGGAAAGTACGCGAGCCATGCAAGATCCTACAAAAAAAGATTTGTTTCTCATCCTATCAACACTCAATGGACCGTGCCTATCACGCCAGTGAAAGAAATCACTTTTCTTCTCATTACGTCAATAAGATTGACAAGTAATATATTAGATCTTAAAAAGAGCAAAAAGAAGACTCACCTTCTTATACTCCTCTTTAGTCTTATCGCCAATGTACACTAAAAATACATTTGTATTTGAAAGTTAAAAAGAAAATAACTGAATGAAAACGAACGTCTTCGGTCGATGTGGGCTCTTTTCATTAGTTTGAGCAGATTGTTGTTGATAGAATAACCAGAGGTAGAGGAAGAGAGAAGAAAGGAAAGGAAGAGAATAGAGAGCATACGAGACATCTCGTCGAGAAAATGAATAAGGGAGAATATAATAAGGTTGATATGGAAAGGAGGAGGAGTTAGGGAGGAGTCAGGCCAACAGAGAAAAAAGGGAATATAAGAGTGAGTCTCATGAGAAAGTATTGCAGAAAATATAAATAAACGTTCGTACCTAAATTTGTGTGACTTTCTTGTATTCGACGAGATCTGCAATATCATAGGTTTGTAGCCCTATTTGCGAAATTGTTCTTACCCCTTGCGTAAAGCGTGTTATATGATATCAGGGGTTATAGATACGGCATTCTAAGGTCGATTCTCGAGATCTACGTGCAAAAGTACCCCTAGGGTAACTTTTACTTTTTTTTCAGCATAGGTTCCCAAATCATTGTCAATCATTCTCGCAGATTCCTTCATATAAGTTGCAAAAAAGTCGAACGTCACCCTTTCTCAGAAGATACGTATTCTTCTGAAACTCCTAATTTAAATACAAAATAAATACCGCGTTTGCACCGGACAAATGGCCATACCACAACTAAAGTGTACAAAACAATGAATAACTTTATCGAATAACTGAACGAACAATCAAGGTTTGTCAACTGAGAACCAAGCAGTAGGAGGCAATCTTCTTACTTCGTAATCAGTATCAATGACGAAGCGAAGATGATCCATCGCAGCTGCATTCACGGGATTACTGTACCAGTCGGGGATGGCGAGCAAGTTGTGGAACATCGTATCCGCCAGCGCCCTCACACTTGGAGATGAGACCTCGACGAACACAAGTGATTCGTGGAGGGCTTTGTAGTAGGCTGCTAGCTGAGGAGTTGCCATCTGAAATGATTTCTATTAGCTGAATCGATGACACAACTGATCATTAACAGCGCGCCACGAGGTGAGCAAATGTGAGCAAATGTCATGGGGCGGCCGGAATCGAACCAACGACCTTGTGATTAGAACGCGAACGCTCTAGCCACTAGGCTATGACCCCCATGGGGAGGGGTCATCGGATTTGCACTCTTATGATTGGAACGAGGTCACAATGGAAAGGTCGCCCTGGAGAGGTCATGGTCACCCACTTAAAATGCAGAATTTCGGGAAAATAAAGACCCTCAGTAGGTAATCGATGGCGCTGATTTCATTTCCGATGGTCGCGAGGTCGTCCGACAAGCTGCACCGAGTATGCAGCCAATATCGAAATGCGGAATTTTGGAAATGTAAAGACCCCAGTAGATAATCGAGGTTGCAAATTTGGGACTTTTTTACATCCGTGCCGGGCCCCGCCCCCCTTGACTCCACCCCCTCCAAGGAGGGTGGGAGGGGCGGGCTTTCCCTACCTTCAGGAGGAGGAGATGGGGAAAGCCCTTCCACAAATGTGCCGAGAGGTTTCCCTCTCGAGCAGAGGTTCCCCTCTAGAGAGCAGCAGCAAGGCGCTCTTTTGAGAGCGTGAGATAGGGATCTTGTAGGGAGAGCGCGTGCTAGACGCGACGGGTTAGAGACAGCGGGGAGAGGCGAGAGAGCACGGCGGCCGAGGGGGACGCTCTCCCTCCTCTCTGGATGACGCAAGAGAGGAGGGGAGAGGGGAGGGAAGTAGGGGGAAGGGGCAAGAGGCTTGAGAGAGAGTGTTGAGAGAGTGAGGGGCGGGGCCCGGCACGGATGTAAAAAAGTGCAGCAGATGCTGCTGCGAATCTGCAGCTAATGTCTAAGCATAAAATTTTTCCCAAATTCGGGCATGTTAAATAATAAGCCTAGCTGTCATCAATACGACATTGAATAGTTTCTAAGTATTGAGAGGCCAATTCGCCTAAGTTAACGAGGATCCACATCACATCTGAGCCATAGGCGGATTCAATTACCTATCTGACAAATGTTTGTTGGTGTCGCATTTGTTCGTTGGATAAATACTTTTGTTTACCTACATGTTTTGAACAAACACTATATTGATAACATCACTATTGATTTCTGCAACTGCCTCCTTTTTTCGATATGAGTTCGATTCGATAGGAGCCACACTATACTTGATCAAAGATAGGACAACTAGACATAACGTAAGAATTTTATTGCACAGACAGTCATATCCGATCACAGCTTCATCCCGACTGCCTTTTTATCGAGCTCCTTGCAGTTTTCCACGCGAGATCCTGTAATACTCGATTGAATTCATCCATGTATACCGTGACCAACGTCCACAATAGTCACTAAATGCGAGAAATCGCTGCAAAGCTCTCAGTGTCACATCAATTACGCAATAGTTTTCGTGAACGTATATAACGAAAATAGATAGGAATCAAATTTAGAGTTTGATAAATATATTCTTGTACTCTTTCTTGGTCTTGTCGCCGATGAATACTAAATTTATGTTTGAAAATGCTAAAAATAATGAAGGAGAACGAAGATCGTCGGACGGCGAGGGTTCTTTTCGTCAGTTTAGATAAAAATCGGAATAATTAATTATTATATGCCGTTTACAACAAGGCCAACTCTGAGAACGAAGGAAAGCTCTCTTGAACAAAGGAAACCTCGATGCTCTCTCTCTCTCTCTCACTAACTAACTCAATGAGTAAACGTGAATTAATAGCGGCCTAATGCGAAGCGGACAGTGAAGAATGGTACCATTAAAAATCATTAAAAACTGTTTTAAAAAATGCAGTAAGGCAATGACAGACAGCCACACTCCGCGTCCCCACCAATTTTGAAAATTTGAAAATCTTGAGAGGTTTTGTAACTTTTCGTTTTTTATTATTACATAGAGGCAAGATAAATCGAGTATTCGATAACTCCCTGAGATTTTTTTGGGATAAAAATTTGAAATGTATTTTAAAAAAATAATGTGATTGCGACCGGGAATTGCCGCAGCCTTATGTCCGACCTCATGAAACCTGCGGTTGTCACATACCTACTTAGCTAGGTATGCGTGGTGCGGTGTGAATGGGTGAGGGATTTACACTCATTGTAATGCAGTGTCTGTCGATACTGAGAGAATTTTTAGATGAGAACTTTATCTTCGAGAAATAAGTCATGATAAGTTTACGAGTGAAAAAATAACGAGCGATAATTAGAACGGGTTAAGGAGCTGCACGTATGCATATGCTGGTATATCCGAATTAGGATAGAGGTAGAAGTAGAAAGAGAGGATTGAGGTGAAACGATGTGATTACACATGAGGAAATGAGATAGAGGGACTGAGGTATTAGGGTTGATATCTCGTTAGCCATAGAGGATCCATTGTGTGGTGCATTTTGAACGGTTGATGAGGTAGGAATCGAGTGAAAGAGAAGAGATGTAGGACAGAAAAGTAGAAGGGAAAGGGGACGATCACAGAAGTGTCAAGTGAAGAAAGAATGAGAATAAGGAAGAGATGAGTATAAAAAAGAGTGTACATGGGTATTGATCAAACAAGAGAAGGTAAGGGATGAGAAAACAATGTAATTATTTTGCGCTTCTTCCTCTTCGTGTTACCGTTTGTTTCTTGATGGCAGATCTAGTCTTGATTATCTTCTCAGACGTTCTTCTTGCTGCGACTGGTTGTCTTCTGAAGATAATACTCACTATATGAGCCCGTTCGCGTAAGAATCGGACAAGGTCCGGCACAGTCAAAAAATGTCGAATCTCTCAAACTTTGGGTTTTGGGGTTCTAAAGGGTGCTGAACACAATGGGAATATTGGTTTTTGCCGTTGAGCTTCCGTTGGCTCCAGACGACGTCACGTCGATATCGGTTTTTGCACTTTTTCTCAGCTGTAAATAGTGCTAATTTTACGAAAGTATGGTACCCGGACCAGAATTTCATGGCGAATACGCCTATTTAGTTCATTTTTCATAATTTTCAAAAACAATTTTTAAAAATCGATTTTTTGACTCGTTGAAATGCAGGCTTAACTTTATACATGGTTCGAACCGCATTGACGAGAGGATTTGAAATCTATAATTTGAGCCAAATCGGCATAGCCGTTTTTGGGGGTGCACGCGATTTGTACTGAAAAAAATGGACTGAGAACGGTGCTCCGTCCCTTGATCTACCCTCTTCCTCCGTGACCCCGCCCCTGTCTAGGTGATAGAGTGTGTAGAAGTGAGAGAGCGCAGAGAGAAAGGGAAGAGGCCACGAGGAAAGAGGGTAGATCAAGGGACGGAGCACCGTTCTCAGTCCATTTTTTCAGTACAAATCGCGTGCACCCCCAAAAACGGCTATGCCGATTTGGCTCAAATTATAGATTTCGAATTCTCTCGTCAATGCGGTTCGAACCATGTATAAAGTTAAGCCTGCATTTCAACGAGTCAAAAAATCGATTTTTAAAAATTGTTTTTGAAAATTATGAAAAATGAACTAAATAGGCGTAATCGCCATGAAATTCTGGTCCGGGTACCATACTTTCGTAAAATTAGCACTATTTACAGCTGAGAAAAAGTGCAAAAACCGATATCGACGTGACGTCGTCTGGAGCCAACGGAAGCTCAACGGCAAAAACCAATATGCCCATTGTGTTCAGCACCCTTTAGAACCCCAAAACCCAAAGTTTGAGAGATTCAACATTTTTTGACTGTGCCGAACCTCTCTCGATTTGTCCGATTCTTATGCGAACGGGCTCATATGTTGGAAGAACGAAAGCGCGATGGAAAGATGAGATGGTGAAAGCTCTCGGCAATAACTGGGCATGCGTGTATATCATGACCTTTGGCATGGCATGATCTATTCACTATACCTCAGCATGTTCACCTTTATTTTTCGGTTATCCAAAACTTCCACTTATCTCTTACCCTCTAATACTTTGACAGCCTTACAGATTTCTTTTCCTTCTTGTCATTCTTCGTGTCTTTCTTCGCAGGTCTACCACGCTTCTTCTTCTCGGCTCCCTTCGCCACTCGTCCCTTTCCTCCTCCTGCCCTCTTCACAACTTCACCAGTAGCCATTGCATCCCTGCAAAACATGGTTACCAGTGAAAATCTGACTGATTTCAAACGATTATGTTATGTATTGGGTGGTGCCACACAGTCTCGGACTGCTTTCCCCCTTTTTCTTCAAAGAGTTTGGACATACTTTCAATTGTAGCTTATAGAAATAGTGAGCCTTACAGAGAACCTTATACCCTAAAAATATATAAACTCACCGTTCAATCTGTCGCCATTTTCTGATCGTCCTGAAGTGGACAGAGTAGAGGCGAGCGGCCGCCTTGTTCCCGTGCTTCTACAAATCACACTCTCGCTTAACCCTTATCTCAACCCTTTCGCTCTATCCTTTCCTTAACCCGTTTCTTAACCGTTCCTTAACCCCGGTTCCGGATCTAATTACCAACAGTGATGATTCTCAGAGGGTTCTGAGCTTCAACTGTCCTTTTTTCGAAAATAAAATATTTATTTTAAACTAGCCGAGCTGCGCTCGCTAGGGGTAAACCGTAAGATTTTAGTATAATTGCACACTTTTCCTGATTTTTCTGAACTTGTCTAGCGGAGATGCGGCCCATTTTTAGCTATTTTTGAGCTTGCGCGCTAGATGCGCCGGGTTTGACGGTTTCGGTACTCGAGTGCATCTCTTCACCCTCCCACGGTATGCTAAAATAGTAGCAAATACGTGGACACCGGCCGGGAGTCGAACCCTCAACCTCTTGCTCGCTAGATCGCCCTCTTACCGCCTGAGCCACGAATTACACTTTCCAATGCTTCCCTACTACTCCCCAGCACAACCCCCTTCATGGCAAATGACTTTGCACCGGCCGGGACTCGAACCCCCAACCTCTTGCTTGCAAGACCACCCTCTTACCGCCTGAGCCACGAATTACACTTTAAAACACTCCCCGACCACTCCCCTCCAGCATCCAGCTAAAAATCGGGCAAAACATCTGCCCTCAGTTGGAGTCGAACCTAGGTCGGCTGCATGCTAGGCAAACCTCGTAGCCACAACACCACAATTACAACTCGGCTGTATGTAAATATTTTTTCTCACTTTAAATTCCCAGCGACGCGTCTCGGCGAGCTCTACATTCCCCTTTCAGATCGCTAAGCCGTAGCTGCACGCGCTCGCGAGTTACAGGGCAAAAACGAAAACGATCGAATTTTCAAGTTGATCTTTGATCTCTCAGATGACGTCCTAGGAAAAAGTTGTCAAGAGAGAAAAGATGCGCCAGGGTCGACTACATACCACCCTGGTATTTCCCGAATCTTGCCGGGGGCGCTTTATCACTTCCCATGCACTTTGCTTTGAGCGGTCAAATTTCGGACATGCAATCGTTTATCTAAGGGAGAATCCATATATTAGCTTCCCAACTCCCTAGATGCGAACAGTACAGTGAGATACTGTTCGCATCTAGGGAGTTGAGAAGTAACTTGAACTACGAAAAAATATAGAAAATTTTCCTTAAAAGAAACTTACGTCGGCATATGCGACGATTGCCTTCCTCTCCGCATTGGAGAATGGCTGCAATTATTTTCGAAATTATTCCATGGGTGAGAGATCTCATCAATTTTTCTTTTTTCTTTTCATCCTAAAATAACATAAAAATATTATTCCATTCACTGACCTTTCGCGTCTCCTTCACTTCGACATTGTCCTCCGTCTTCTCCTCCTCTCCTCCATCGTCCATTCCTTCGTCCCTTTCCTCGCAGATGGTCGCATCCGCCTGAAATACCTCGTTAAACTATGGTCACTGCTCCTCCGAAAAAAACATAACAAGTGACCCGATCCTCCTCTAAGAAACCTGTTTCATCGTTTCAAATGAGCCATTCAAATAACAGGTATAATAGCGAGACACTTTGACTTAGCCCTCTTTCTAAATGTTCTTTCTAATCCGATTCATCCCTCTCTTGCGCCAACTAACTTTTATCTGCCTCTAACTGTCTAACTACCATTGCTAAAATGATTGTGTGAACTCTCCCTGGAGAGACGGCAACATTTTTTTTTCAGTCCTATACAACCATGATGAGTAGAAAATATTGCAATTCATAAGGATATGTATCCGCTAGAATATTTTTCTGCCAAGGTACGTTAACTTACATTCTCAGTTTCCATCTCCTCCCCTCTGTTTTCTTCCTCCTTCTCTTCTTGTTGAAGCGCATTAAGTCTCTGAGACCTGCGCATACCAACTGCCGAGACGGTTGACTTCGCCTTCTTCTTCTCTCCTTCCTTCTCCGTTGCCGGCACCTTAACCAAAGATATAAAATGCAGAACGAATGTTTTCCTCGCTCCTCACTTATTGGAAAATCGATTTTATCTCCTATTTGATTCCATAACACTTTCACTTACGCTGCCTTTCTCGGTTCCCTCCTTCCGTTTCATCTCTTCCTCCTCCCTCTTCTCGATATCTTCTTTCTTCTTTCTCTCTTCCTCTTCTTCCTTCTTTCTCTCCTCCTCTTCTTTCTTCTTTCTCTCTTCCTCTTCTTCCTTCTTTCTCTCCTCCTCTTCTTTCTTCTTTCTCTCTTCCTCTTCTTTCATTTTTCTCTCTTCCTCAGCCTTCTTCTTCTCTGCCTCCATGCGAGAGCTCTCAAGATTCGAGGGCGCCTGAAAGAATTGGAAAAACCTCATTTCTTCAATATTTCGCCCGAGTCCCAAATATGACTAATCATATTTATAATCTCACCGATGGCATCATGGCATTCGACGGGCGAGGTGCGGCGACCTGGGAGGGCTTGAGAACCTAGTAATATACGTTATATTATGCTTTTCACGAGAATAAACCTGCAACAATTTGTTTCGCTTTAATTCGAAAGCCCACAACCCTTAAATTTGTCAAATTTCCTTTTTTAGATCGAATTACATCGAATTTTAAAATTTTGGAATTTAACAAAGTTAATAGGGCTAGGAAGGATCGTTTTTGTCAGTTTGTTTCACGATAATTGAAAAAAATCGCAGACTTTCATCAAACATTCAAAAGCATTACAATCAAACAATCGTGGTACTGACTGATTTTCCAACAGACTGAGAATTCGACTACGACTGAGAAACAGGTGCTCTTTTATATATTTTTAAATAAAAAATATTATGATCATTTGAAAAAGAATGCATACAAAAATGCACAGTGACTGACTTCCCAACAGAGATCTACGACTACCACTGAGAAACAGGTGCTCTTATATACATTTTATAAAAAAATTGATTTTTATAAAATGCATAAAACAAACATTTGACAAAAGAATTGAAAGCCGCGAATGGTTACCCTCAGGGCCATTTTTGTGATCATAGAGCAAAAAAGTCATTGCACGGACCTCTAACTGAATTCCCTCGGATATTGTATGTTAAGAAACGATTCATGATGGCACTTCTCCAATGCCCTATTTCTCACCTGCCGATCCTGCCCTTTCTTCTTCAGTTGCTCTTCGAGCTGCTTGATTTTCTGCAATGTATTTTCGTTAGCACTATAGAAGGATTTGCTCCGCGTCGTCATTAGGAATCACTAGGTCGGATGAGAACATTCGGAACATAACCAACTGGATGAGAACGAAAAATGTTATTGAGGGTTGTTATATTTTGCCAGGATGTTGTCATTCTCAACGAAAAATTTTGGTCCTCATCCAGTAGGTAAACTGTTCTCATCCAACCTAGTGCCCTAGGAGGATTTGTTCCGCGCCTAGATTACGACTGCGGAAGGCAGCGCCGCAAGAGGCGCGCGACCACGAATGAGGGGGCTAATAGGATTGAAATCTCCGAGTTTTGACCACAAGAAATTCGAAATTCCCCTAGTTGTAATAGATTTGTCCAAGGATACGAGATATATGTACCTGATCCTTCCTATCGAATTCTCTCTCGAATCGCTCGAGCGCTTTCATCGAATATCGCTCGAGCTTTTCTGCAACGAATACATTTGTCATAGAGAAAATTCAATAGAAAAAGGCGGAACATACCCAAGCCATGACGCTTGCTCGCGAAAAGCTCCATTCCGTCCTCTTCGTTCCACTTTTCGCCGGTGACTTTCATACGGAGCCTCGTGGCTGCGACGGTGGCTTTGAGGAGAATCTGATCATTTTCAGCTAAATATTAAGCAGAGAAGCTTGAATTCAAATGAGTATATCCACTCAATCACCTCATATGCTTCGTTGACAGTCGATGAGGGAGGGGGAGTAGGGACGAGTTGATTGACGCTCATTCTCACTCAACAGATTCGACTCTAGACGGTTAAAGTACCAAATATGCGACATATATAGAAGAACTGTAAACAGTCTAATTCGGATCCATTTAGGAGAAATTCATTTAGAAGTGGCTAATTTGTGATTTCTCTAAAGCCAGAATAAATAGAGGATGATTCGGAGCGAGATTTTCCGCCTAAAAACGCGCCAACGAAGAGTCTCACAGTCCTGAGGAGAGGGGAGAGGAGGAGAGGGAGGGACTGAGTCCAACAAGCGGCTAACAAATGTGTCAAGGTCACTCTCGAAGGCGGGAAGAAGGAATACCCACTGGGTAAGGCCTATGATATGATAGGAAGAAGAAAGGAGAAGAAGCGTGAAGAAACGCCGTGAAAAGGATCACTCTCGAAGGCGAGAAAACGAATACTCTCTAGGTCAGACCTATGACCTGACCTAGGGATATAAAAAAAGAAGTGTATTCGAAAGAATTTGAAAAAGTGGCGGAAAACTACAGTCGCGCGCGAATTTTGAGTGTTTCAAAATATCGCAGTGGATTTAATTCACTTTACGACAATCATTGCAACCCGAAACTGATAAGCAATGAGAAGGAATCAGTTAGTCACTGAAAAAGGAATACGTTTAAGGAGACGCTCCCTTTTGGCGCCAAATGCTTTCCGTAGTGCACCCTTTCTAAATGTCGGCGGGCGAGGACACACGCTGACCCAGACGCGTGGACAATTTCTTCGTATTCAGCAGTAATTATTGGGATATTTAGAATATATTAATTAAGCTTTATCTTATTATTATTAATGACAAGATTTGCGTCATCATCATATTCATCGACTGATTCATTTTATCAAAGGAAGGTTATTGAAAGGGGCGAATGGAGTCTAAATAAGGACACCAATTCAACTTGTTATGGTCGCATCGCGAAATGACTGCATTTGATGGAATCGATATCCGCGACGCGTCAACATTAAAACAAATTTAAATATGAAGAGAATTTTTGATTTCATGAGCTCTGAAGAGAACTATGAAATCTTGACGTGGATTGTGTAGACTGTTTATTCGACCAAGCGAATATTTTTTTGTGAAATTAGGGAAATGGAAATACAAAAAATTAAAGTGATTTGTGGCAGACGGGACTACAATGCCATCCAACATATTCTCACGGTCAAACAACAGCTCGTAAATTGTCGACTGCAATATTTGCCTAACGGAAGGAAGACTATCGGAAGACTAATGTAGGATGTTTGTTTTTCCAATGCAGAGAACTGTTTTGAACCAATTACTTTATCCGAAATAATGATTATCTATGACGATATGACGGTGCGCGAGTGAAAATAGAACTGAAACATGAGGAAAATTAATGCAAAAAGGGGCGTTGTTTACTTAGAAAGTACTGACATTCGTGACATTGGCGGAGAAGGTCACGGTCATTTCCCGTCGATTGTGCAGCGGAGTTCCGTTGAGAATCGTTCGTCTGATAAAGTTGATTTACGGGAGCACTGGGGTTTATAGCATAGGTAAGGAATCAACGGCATTAGTGTATGTTTCAATGTGTATTAGGCTGCATATATGCTGGTAAGTTTCCAGTCCGTGATCACTTGGGCGTATTGTGCACGCTTTGTGAGAATATTCTTTGGTTTTGGGACTTATGAACGATGTTGCTGCACGATTCTGACATGGTTTCTAAGCAAAACAGGTGATAATGTTTTACTCTCCCTCAAGTTGTGACGCGCGAGCGAAACCGCCATCCAATCAATTCCACTAGGCCACTAGGTCGGAGACCATTGGGATGAGAACTATGTGATACAATCTCTTGTAGGATTGTGTCACTATTAGCACATATTCGTCCGTATGTTCTCACCGAAACGAATACTCAACCGAATCACCTCAGTGAATGCGCAAAGCCTATGAGTGTCCAGAAGGGAACTGTTGTGGCGAGTGTAATGAGAAGAGGAATGGATAGAGTAAGCAGAAAGTGGGGAGCGAATGGATGAATTATCTGAACAATACTCATCGTAAATGCTTTCAAAGGACCAAACCAGAAGAATCGTCTGTACAAGATGAATGAGAAACATTAGAATTGATGAGATGAGCAATCCTGAAACAGAATATTAGTGATTGAGAAGAAACCTTACTTACCATGCTCCGGTTTCCCCTTCATCTTGCTGTTTTCGCCGATATCCTGTCTCAGTTCATTGAATTTAATCACTATTAGCACGTTGATAATCAGCGTTACAAAAGAGATGAAATTTTGATGATATGTGGCCGGGATTTCGAGATACTGTAATGTTATCCGTATCCGTCGGAAATGAAATGCTGCGAACAGTGTTGACGTCTAGACGAATATGAGGGAGACGATCCTTCTCATTATAACCACTCATTGACGAAAAGAGTGTGGTGAATGAGGGGGATGGTCTCCTTCGTTTTTGTCTAGGCGTGTTCTCTGCATATGTGAGTAATCGCAAACTTGTTTGTTCTTGTATGTGGGATAATGGGCGAGTTGACCGTCACCGAGTTCTATCTGAACAAATGACAGGGTTGGCTCCGTTCCGCAGAAGAAGTGTCAAATAGGAAGTCAGAAGGAACAACTCGTCTCTCCATTCCACGTGCTCTCTCGTTACTCTAATCGGTGAACGAGCAGGAGGAATGAAGATACGCATTCTTCATCCCGGCATCCCTTGCCTCAAACCTCTTTATAAGTGAAACCACTGAAGAAAAGCGGAAACGCTACCACAGCAGCGATAATAAATGAAACACTATATGCGAAGGTGAAGTATTTTATTGCATTCTGGAACATAAAATTCTTTGTCGGAACTTAGTAAGGAGGCAGACCCGTTTCATCACGCGAATATACTGTATGCACAAATATCGATTCAACGATATGAAAAATGTCGTTTGCCACATAAGAGAATATGAGAAATCCTGACACATTAGTGTACAAAAAATAGTTTCGATACTCGTACCTGCATAAATCGAAAGAATAACGGAATGGGAGTATCTCGTAACCACTTGTAAATGTAATAGGTCGAAGGCCAGTTTATGAACTGCATCTCGAGAATGTTGATGATGTATATGAGAAAATTCTGAAGCCGATGCTGTGACCTCATCTTTGAGGTAAAATAACTCACTGCGATCCCATTTAGCACAAACAACTTTAACAGAAACTCGTTTTTGAAGTCGGGGACCGTGAGGACCCTGCCAATTCTTGTTTATTGTGCGTTTAATTGATTTGTTCACCTAAAATAGGTGAAAAGCGCGGGCGGAAAGGTTATTACTCCTGCAGCAATCATTATTGCCGTATTAGCCTGATCGAGACGATAGAGAAGTTCGGACTGGAAAAAATATAGATGTTCTCAAAATTCATTATTGGGCGTCTATGTGATACTCGAACATGTATACTGTCAAACGCACCAAATACGCGAGAAATTACGCGAAATTGCTGGAGTTTACTAGCATACGTTATGAAAAAATACCTGCTGGTAACCATCGAAGGATTCGCTAGAGTTCTGCATCGATGGGGCTCTCTGCGGCGAGTTTTCACAAGAAAAGAGTCGATATTTACATCCGTCGGAGACAGGTGAATTGGGGTGTTAACGTGAGAGTTGGTTCGACGTTTCCCAAGAGATTAATTTTGGGGCTTTCTACTGGGAAAGCAGCTGAAAGCGGTTGGATAATTTGAGTCCCTTTGAGCATAAGTAATGGTTGCCTAACAGTTAAAGGATGTGGCTGTTCTAGCGAAATTGCACTTCCTAGTCAATGCGTTGTGATTGGAGGGAGAATGAAAGCGAAGTGGAGTAGTGCATGTTCAAATAAAAGATAGTGATGAATGTAGTGACTGATGTAGATGTGGTCTAGACAACATAATCGCAACCGCTCATTTGAGGAGGCAAATTATCAGTCGTTACAAGAAAGCGAAAGGTTTTTGGTGTCTAGCGAGAAGTGGGGACTCTTATTGAACAAATCTTTTCGAAAATGAATTCACTGTCTGTTCCTAATAAATCTTAATGTTCTTCATGGTTTGATTGATCAAGTTAGTGTTATTTCTCGTTAATACAATTATGAAATACTCACAATAACAGTACTCCATAGTGAATAAGTAAATCACCACATCCTGGTTTCATGCAAATTTCTATAATCCGCTCGATATATTCTCGACAATTCATGGAACATCCTACACTAAATTACTCCACAGTACAAATTCGCGAATGATAAAGATCTGCGATTATCAATACATCATATCTTTTTTTTTGACAAAGTTGTTAATCCCTCTGAAATCTCGATAACTCATGTAACATCCCACACACACATCTTCCCTCATCCTCAACGCATTCACTTTCTCAAGCTGCCAGATAGAGAATGTCTGTTTGTATCCACTCTCAAGTATGAGCAGAGAAGAGATGAGGGAGATCCAGGAGATCCATCGGAAGAGTCAATGGAAAGAGAGGAGAGACAGGACAGGGATGTGTGTGGGAGGGGGATAAGGAGGGAGGGGATAGTGTCTCATCCCAAACTTCTCGCGCCATTCTCTGAGAGGGAATCAGTCGACTCGACAATGTGCGACTTCAACAGGTGAGTAGTATCATTGTTGTTCACTAGGTACTGTAGATGACTGTGCTTGTTGTTTCAAGCTAATTGAGACAGGGTTTTGAGACTAGGGCTTCTACTTCTAGTTTAGCTTCTCTTTGACTATGGTAGGCTTAAAAGAATATTGTGAGTGATGGCGTTGCCTAGGACTTACTCAGTATTTTGGTTGCTAGGACAAGACTAATCATTTTCTACAATTGTTAATGGTGGAGGAGTGCGATTCTATTATCCAACTAACCGGTAGAATACAATGATACGCGAGAGGCGAAATAGTATTCATCCAGCAATCGTGCATTCCTGCTAGTTGCGCAATATTGATCATTCTTGTCTAAATTGCAAAGTGAGGTTGAATGAAAATCTCTATAGTTCATTGACTCAGAGATAAGAGATTAATGAGTCCCTTCTCACTCCTCTCAACCAGGATTGGCGAGATATTTCTCGCTTGTCACATCCTCACTTCTTTCCTTGGACAAACAGTAGCGACTGTGGGGAGAGGAGGGACGGGAGGGAGAGAAGAAGGAGACGAGAGAAGGAGAGGAGGGAGAGGGAGCCGTTTTACACTGCGTGTGGGGAATGCGTAGAGGTGTTCTGAGAGAGAAGAGAGTAGACTCTGCTTGCACAACTTGTTGAGAGGAAGTACCATGGGAAGATCGGATTGAATGGAATGATTTACTGATCTTCGCGACTAGAACTTATATTTCGCATCACGTAGTTCAGAAACTTTCTGTAAAAGTAGAGAAGGTGATATATTGTCTCTACCATGATTAGCACTATTATCGGTAAGTGAACCCGAGGAGCGGCTTGGACCATATTTTTACCATGATCTAACTTCAGACTCGACTCCGATGAGGAGGACTTCACTGTGGCTCAGGAAGAGGAGAAGCTGAGATACGGCGGTGCTCTCGCCGCTCTCTCCGATGAGGAAGAAGAGGAGGAAGAGGGAGGAGATGAGCCGGAGGAGGATGATGAGGAGGCTAGTTATTCTTGACTTTAGGAAATCTGGAGCGATTTCTACAAATGAGGAGTCTAGATTCGAGAATAGTTGGAGAAAATAGCTTACTCTATGTGAGAAGGGGGATCATGAGGAGGTTTGACCTTACTATCCATGAGCCTAGAGTCTGAGAAAATATGAATAAATATGAACACAAATAAGGATGATATTTTCAATGTTATGTTTTGAATTGCACATTCAAATGAGAGAAAATCCGAGGAAGAATGGGATGATGATTATTGTTGAGCAAATATATTATTAATTGCATAATTTTTCAGGCCCGCAAGGTCAAGGAGCGCGAACGTAAGAAGGCTGAGGTAATTATTTTCATTTATTTTTTTATCTTCAATTACAATTTTCAACAATTTAGTACCGTTTTTGAATAGAATCGGGATATGTTTAGATTCTAATTTCGAGAATAGAATCAAATCTCAAAAATAGAACCCTATTTTCTCCCTTGACAGGTGCGTCGCCGTCTCGAGGAGGCCGGCCGTGCGAAGAAGGCCAAGAAGGGATTCTTGACGCCCGAGAGAAAGAAGAAGCTCAGAGTAAGCACATTATCACATAGTGTAAACTTGTACAAGTAAAAACGACGTTGAAAACGCAACGAAACGCACGTAATAGTGCACAAATAAGGCATTAGGTAGATCGTGTCCAAAGTTAATGGACAGTTGATCTGAGATGGGACTTCGAGGCGTGTAAGTATGCACTACATTAATACTTGATGGGAAGATTTCGTATTTTTTTACAAAAGCAACAACGGTTAATGCGGTAGCAGAAGCAGTGTCTCCCGTAAAGTCAAACAAGGATTCATAGATCGGGAAAAAACAACAAACCTTTACGCTTCCCGCTTGCAGAAGCTGCTGATGATGAAGGCAGCTGAGGATCTCAAGGAGAAGCAGAGACAGCTCGAGCTGGAGAGATCCCGCATTCTCAATGAGAGAATCATCCCCCTCCCCGACCTCGACTCGGGTACGGTACTTGTCCTTTCGAGCTCTCAAGTTGCTTGGAAACTGTAGTTCATCGTGGAAGCAGTTCTATAGGTTATACAGAGTAGTTGAGTGATGTAAAAGAAAATAAGCCGATAACTAAAAGCTGTGCGAAATTAGTGCAAAGTTGTTAAATGTTGAGTAAGTAAATTTCAATTCCAAATATTTATTTGCCCATTCCAGTCGATGACCTCGAAGCCGTATTCGAGGAGATGAAGAGACACGTGCTCAAACTCGAGGCCGACACCTACGACATCAACTACACCGTGAGACAGAAGGACTTCGAGATCAACGAGCTCACCATTGCCGTCAACGATCTCAGAGGCAAATTGTGAGTTTGAAAACGTGAACTATATTTTGAAATTCGGATTCGAGCTTGTAAGGCCGGAAAACGAGTTCCAATGAACAGGGACCGGGGAAAGACCAATCCACCACTTCAAACACATAATTCTGATAGAGTTGATATGCTGAATATATTGAATATATATACGCATTTTGTTACCGGAAATGGGGTTTGAGTAAACTATCGCCATTACACTTATCATTACAGCGTGAAGCCGACCCTCAAGAAGGTGTCCAAGACGGAGAACCGCTTCGACAAGCTCAAGAAGAAGGAGTCCACCAAGGCAAGTCGACTCATTTCCGTAGATTTCCGGAATCTATTGCCTCACCTTTCCTATGAACACCACCAAGCATGGTCGTCACCGCTGACTGTAAATGCGCGTTGATTGAGAAAACAACTTTTTCTTTTTTATGAATGAAAATTAAATTCCAGGTTGACTTCCGCTCGAACCTCAAGATCGTCGAGAAGTCCGCCGGCATCGAGGAGGTACGGTATTTCGAAATGAATTATCGCTGACGTAGGTCTAAATATTCCCAAAAATGTAAATTTTACTACAGGGACGATTTTCACTGACGTAGGTCCAAAATTTATGAAAACTAGTGATTTCAGGAGCCCGAGAAGGAGAAGAAGGCCGAATGGGCAAAATAAACGTCGCACTCGTCGCACCGTGTCACGCCACCTACCCCACACCATCATCCTATTTTGCGGTTTCCCGAATCAATACCCACCCTGTTCTTGTATATCGTCCTATTTTGTGTGTGAACCATATGCAAATTGTAGTGTCTGACCGGCAAATTGATAAAGAACTACTCTGAGGGTGTTTGAACGAGATAAAGATAGGGAACAGACATGTTTACGAAGATTCGCACCCAGTTTCCCCTTGTCTTCTTCTCTCGTCGAAGCAGGCAAACGAGGCAGAGACACAACGATAACCTGTTCCACTTCCCCTCATCTCTCTCCCCTAGAGGAATGAGAGAGGCGAGCGCTAGCATCGGCTGAGTGGTCTAGTGGTATGATTCTCGCTTAGGGTGCGAGAGGTCCCGGGTTCAATCCCCGGCTCAGCCCGAATTTTGCTTTTTGGTCCGGATACACTTCCAAGGTAGCAGCACAGCATGAGGGGACTAATGTTTTGCAAGTTAATCACGAGTCAGAATGGTGGACCTTATTGATGGTGCGCAGATTCTGAGGAATGCCCCCATCAACACCCTGTTTACCGAGGGAATATCTCTGAACATTAGAAGGAAACACGGACCTTCTCGAAGATTCGGCATGTTTATGTCGTGAGATGTTGGTAGATCACTATTCTCTTGTTTCCTCCTTTCCCTTCCCTCATCTCATTCTCGCTCACTCTCATATTCTTTTCTACTGCAAGAGGGGCGCAGTTGTTGTTTCCGTCCCGTCGTCTTTCGAGTCCTTCCCATGCTTTTCTCTTCTCTCATCTCATCTTCTTCACCTTTCCCTTGTCTCTTCATCCCCCTCGCTTTATTGATATCGGAGAAGAGTTGTCGTATGTCTGAATCAATGCTCGATTCGACAGCTATGATTGATCGCTTATTATTACTTCCGCTAATCGCCGTTGATTGAATCATTCCCTCTTTGCACTACACTCATTAGCCAGTGATTAATGAGATATACCCCCAGGACAGTGATGATGCATGAATAGCAACCACCATTGAAATAGTAGATCCTCCAAATTCTCCGATTCCCCACTTTATAGCCATCCGTCAATCGTGAAATCGAATCGAGATCCTTCCTCATGCTTCTCCAATTCCCATTCCATGGACCATTCCCCCATCTCTTCTCCTCCAATTCTATTACAACCGACCACGTGTGATCCCTCTGCGATCGGGAGAGAGTTTCTCGCTCGAATATCGAGAGAGAGAGAGAAAATGCGTGTAAATAACGTTGAATGGCGTGTAAAAAGTCAAAATTTATGTTGAAAATCGAGAAATTCTTTCCAAACACCTTACTAGTTGGTCCCATTATAGCTATGTCTTACGACTTCGCTTGACGTGGATACAACTTTTACCTTGTGCTGTATGTAATATGAGAACACACCATGTAACTTTCCAGGGTGTAAGCCATGTCTCTCGGAGACGAACTCAACATAGACACCACGGTTAGTTTTCTGCGGTCGAACTGTAAAAGTTCACTATCAGAACGAAAGATGGACACATTTCAGAACAAGCTGGTGGTCAATGGTGTCGACCTTGTGAATCGGGCCGAGCTCTCGCCTTCGCAGAATCGAGAACTACAGCGGTTCATCGACCTTAACAAGCATCTTCTGCAGTATAAGGACAGGGAACTGCCGCCGGGTGAGTCTGATATTGGTTCCCCTCATACCCCTCATCTCGCGACCTTCCCCTCATCTTGCGCGTACACTTGCTCTACTAATAAGACTCCTCAGTTATCCTCAACCATGCCGAGAATTACCGAGTATCATATTGATATTGGTTCGTGATCATGCTCATCTTGATAGTGGATCTTCCACATGCATAAAACAATTGTATTGAATTGATATCCACTGAGAATCATGTACCTAATAGTAATGGAAATTGCAAAAAAAAATCGTATCAGGCACCAGGTCACAGGTGAATGTGATTAGAATACGCATTTTATTCTTCTGTGTAGGCTGATCGTGAATCATCAGCATCGTTTCCAGAGCCTCCCACTCGTCTCGCATCTAATTCCAACTACACCGCTCTGAGCAAGAAGATCGGCGATGGAACGCCTCTAGGAGGGTACAACCCGAATCCGAACCAGTACTTGGACGATGGGTCGAGGGGAAGAATGACTGTGAGTTGTGCAGATAAATTCTATCACCTTAAACTTGTATCACGTTCCCGGTTCCACAGGCTGTCTTATCACTGTAAAATCGCTGGCTACTAGAGATCACACTACGTCTAAAGCCATTCATCTTGATATTTTTCGTTAGTGTTTGGGCGCCAGGACATTTATCTGATAAGATAATTTCTAGAATCGTCAGAACTCTCGCTCGGTCTCACCCGAAAAGAGGATGAACGGTGGACCGGACGGGCCGTGGTTGAGCCACAGTGAGTGTTATTTTTATGCTTCTAGACTCTCTCTCTCTCTCTTCAAAACGGGAGGTATAGCCTCACGCATAGGTCGCCGAAAGGGACAGACTGAACGCTGAATTGGCTTGGGGTAGCAGAGCCCGCACTAGCGAGGAAAACGCCTAACACCTTTAACACCTTTAGACTCTGATATATATCGGACTTTCTCGATCAGTGTTCAACATTTTCATAATGCAAAACCATTTTTTCTAGCTAAGGTAACTATTCTTGGCAAGAGCACCATTAGACTGAATAGCATGTGGGATTTATGAGTGCCCATATTACCGTAGTCCAGCACGTTTCCGAATCGCATTATCAAGTATCGGCAGGAGTCCCTTCCCCACACGGTCGTAAAACGTGTCACCGCCAAACGACATAGTGGAAATGTAATGACAATTTCCGAGCGCGCTCTCATGCTTGAACACTGCCCCTCCTTCCTAGGGCCGTTCCGAGACCATGAAGAATAGAGAGACAATATCCATGTACGGGGGAGCGATTATGGTCTGATCCTCGTAAAACGTGTCACTACTGAACGAGATTCGGGAAAGGAGACGGAATGTCTAATCTAAGCTCACTCTCTCGTTTCGCCTACCGGCCAGTGAACATTAGGAACAGAGAGAGATCTTCCGTCGTCACAACTCGTTACGCGATTCTGTCACATTCATGCATGCTTGGCGTTGAGGAATGGGGTACTCTCCGGATTCCGAGTGCTCCCTCTCTAGATAGAGAATATTTGTTGGGAAGCCTATAAAACCGGTGCTCTGAGCCCCGGCTCCCTCATTCTTTATGGTCTTTCTGAGTAGCTGAACATTGTTCAGACCTCTTCAGTATTCCATGGACGTCGCGTTATACATCGCTTTGAGTAACGTTTCTCCCTTTTTCTTATGTCTGAATTGGGAAGACCCGTCGCTTCCAGCCTTCCCCCGCTCGCAAGACGACAACTACATGCAGTACGGCAGCATGGGAGGCAGAAACCAGCTGAGCAGCCCGAATGCTGACACCCTCAAGAGGTATGTATTCACAATTACAGATACAATTATTTTATCCACCAGGGGGTAGGCATAATAGCTAGAAGTCCTCGATAGATTTCGGTGAAGGTCCGAGTTACCAATATGAACTTCAAAAATGATTTTTTTGTTTTCGATTGTGAGAAAAGTAGCGCGATTGTTGCGTCATTAGTCGAAAAGCCTCAAGTTGTTTCTCTGAACCGGAAGTTGGTGACTGATTTTGACCTGGAGAACGCGCGAAATTTCACGCATTCCTTACTGCAAACGCTGGAATTCTCTGACTCCTTTGCACTTCCGTCTGGTAAGATCAGAGAGACAGATATCGCTTCCTCCTCTCTATTTCCGATCCATTCTATCACACTGTGCCCTCGCCTGCCTCCTATTTCATCGTCTCAACTGACCCCTCTTAAGGCCCCCTCCCTCAGGGCACCACAGACAACAGGCGCTCCATTCCACAATTCCGATCGGTTGACTCTCTCCAGTTCCCACATTATCTCTCTTCTCTGACTATACCTCTATTGATAGGCCTAGGCCCACTCCGCCCGAACACTATCTCACGTGCTCAGGACCCTCTAGAGAGAGTGTAATCACAGGAGGGATAGATCCCAACCGCTCGTGGACTATACCTCTATTGATAGGTCTAGATTCTCTTCATCCCGAACACTATATCGCCTGTTCCAGACCACTAGAGAGAGTGTAATCAGGAGGGATAGATCCCAACCGCTGGCCGTTGTTTTCGTATATTGTAGGAAAGGCGTCAGTTGGTCTGATCTCGTTGGAGGCGGGGATTTGGAGCATCAGCAGCAGCAGGCGAACCGTGGTTATCATCATCAGCCGTCCCACGACTCGAGAGACTCCCGACGATCTCACTCACCCGACCACTACAACAGACACGTAAGTTACCGTAATCTGAGATTTCCAGTCAGGACCATTTCGAAATTGTTTCCTAAGGGCCGTTCTTATGCTGATTCATCATTGAAAACAGAGAATTTCTCAAATCACCCGATCTAATCTTCCTTCTCATTCTCCCCTCTCTCATTCCACGTCGAAGAGACGGATCACTTCTCTCTGCTCCTCCCCCTCCTCTCCTCTCCCTCCCCCCTCTCCTCCCTCATTCCTCCCACACAAATCCTCCCCGTCTCTTCTCTTTCTCTAGATCTTCTCCGACTCTTCCCAGCTATTCTTAGATCTTTGCCCCCTCACCGCCCCGGGCTGTGCACTTTCCAACGACAAGTAGATCTCATTTCAATGACCCGTTCGGCGTTATTGACGCTCCATAACTTTGATCACTACCCTAAACTCTCCCAAATATGGTATTTTTTTCATCGATGCGTACTTTTATCGTAATTTTATCCATGAATGCTAAAATTCTAACATTTTGACTGTATTTCCCTCTTTTTCTTGAACATTCCCTTTCAATTTTGAACGATTATGATCGAAACTCCCTTTGATCCGTCCTTTTTATCGTTGTTCCCTCTACAACTATCAAGCGTGTTTCGTCCTTCTCGAATACGAACCTGATCTTTGATCGCCTAATATCTATCGACCTTTGCAGCGCGGCACAAAGATTGATCTTTGATCTTTCCATCTGACCTTTGATCTCTTCTTATCTGAACTCTTTGCAGCGCGACGCGAGAATGTCGCAGTACGGCAGTCTCGGCAGCGTCTCACGCGAGTACAACATGAGCCCCGCCTACTCGACCATGAGCAAGGGACGGGTAAGGATTGATTTAATAAATGATTAGGATTATTGATTTATTGATTTATTGATTGCGGGAAACGCCGCTTGACAAAGGGGTAATAGACTGATCGTATCTTGAAGAGTAGTTATGAGATGCTAGTGTAATAAAGCATGAACAAAATTTATTATTAATTTATCGATAGATTAGGAATATTAATTTGCCGACTCTTATCATAACTTGAGCAAGGGTAGAGTGAGGGGGTTAAGCTGCTAAAAAGATCATTATCGAATCATTATCGACAAGCATTATCGAATAATTTATTTATTGGATAATTGAGTTATCGATTGATCACGGGGGATAACCCTGATTGATACCATGGATATAAACTTGGTCCATGAAAACGAACATGAACACAGGAAGATACTGGGATTTAAATTATAGCTCAACTATTGATTGATGCTTGACGAGTAGAATATTATTTATTTGCAAACCAAATCGGGTCATGAGTGTGATATCGATTTATCGGGGTTTGGGACTCGATTGCAAAATGATAATAAATTGTTTTATAATATTCAGAATATTTCTACTCATAATGGTTTTTTAAATGTTTTTTCGGGATCACGCTTCACAGTGAGCGATAGCCACATGATTGCTTGGATAGGTGCCGAGTTTTCAAGGCTGAGCGCGTCCTCACTAACTAACTTTCATGTTTTATTGCAGTAGTTGTTCAATTTGGATAATACTTTACCATAGGGAAATGGGGTTTCTTTATATTTCTTCATGATCGTTCTATCGTTAGTGTTATGTATCTTGATGCCGTGCGATAGTGGTAACTCCGGTTGTAGCGATATCCGTTTATTACGATAAGGAGAGTAGAAATATGGATGAATAAATAGAAGGCCGTCAGCAATTAACAGGGGAGAGAGAGAAGAACAGAAGAACCCAGTTACGGAAATATTTAGGCCACGTGAAATATTGCAGTCCGACTACGGTATTGCACTTGAAGGGATTTCCGTGTGAGAGTCAACACGTTTGAATATTTAGAGTTGGGTTGGGTCAGGGTTGTTGGGTCAGACTTATTACTTCTAGTCTCATATACAACACCTCCCGTCTAAGATACGAACTTGGGAGAATCTGATAATAACAGAAAACGACGAAGAAATAAGATGACATTGGGCCACGATTGCAACAGAAAGTGGTCAATAGGACTGGCATTGCGCGACAGTTTACTGGCATTGCGCGTCAGTGTCTCTCTTCTTCTTGCACTCGCTAGATTGGGCTCGTATCAGTCGGTGATGACTAGTAGTCGAAGGCTCATCTCTAGACGGAGTACGGTAGTCGAATCTTCTCGAGGCGTCGCTGCTTGACGATTTCAGTCTTCTCGGGGCGCCGTTGATCGATGAAGTTGCCGTTCCGTTCTCAGGAACCTCAGGAGGTATCTCTCCTGCTCCCATCTGGTCACATTCTCGAAGTCCGGAGTGTGAACCGGTCACAACTCGCTCTTTCAGCTCGTACATGAGCGAACTTCCTCTCTCAGACTCAGATGTGAGGATCTTTTGATCCTTTTCTTTTGCACAGTTCTCTACTGCGCCTTTCTCGGTAGAGATAAAATGGGATGCCGTCGGAAGATCTCTTCCCATTGACGCCACATCTCCGATTTTCTCCTCTTCCGACTTCTGTGAGTCGTCTCTCATTGTCAGACTCGATCTGAAGATCTCTCGATCTTCCTTATTTGCACAGTTCTGTACTGTGCCTGCTTCGGTATAAATCAAATGGAATGCCGTTGGGATGTTTCTTCCCATTGATACAGTATCTCCAAATGTCTCTTCTTCCGAATGGCTGGAATCGTCTTCCAGATTCGATCTGAAGATCACTCGATCCTCAGTTGCACAGCTCAAGACTGCGTCTTCTTCGGTGGAAGTCAAATTGAATGCCGTCGGGAGTTCTCTTCCCATAGACGCCGCATCTCCAATTACTTTCTCTTCCATCCCGGGTGAGTCCTCTTTCAGACTCGATCTCGTCAATGACGGCAATGACGTAGATCCTCCCGATCTGTCCAGTCCTCTTTCAACTGCCTTCAGATCGTGATGGTCGTACCACAGACCATTTTTAGAAACGGATTCTCTTTCCATTTCTCTGCCCTCGATTGCGTGAATCGAGTGATACCTGGATTTGTCCGGGACTAGTCCAGTTCCAGAGTGGAATCCTCCATCCACATCTGTGACCTCGATGCTACTGATCGAGTTATCGAGTTGAGCCTGCGGCCTCTTGGGCATCAGTGTGAAGAAGAATTGCATGAAATCTTTTCCAAGCACATTCGTCTCTTCTGTGATGTACACTTCTCCGAAAATAATAGTGCCGTACAACTCCAAATTAACTTCGCACTTTCCAGACACAGCAAAAGTCGAGCCATTTGTGCACACTGGAGTGACGTTGGTACGCCTTGCTATCGGCGAGCCAACCAATATCCACGTGCGCTTCGAGATGTACGTGATATCGGAACCTGAGTCTACGCTCATTTCCACCTCTTTACCATTCATTTTCATCGAAACATCGAACTCTCTTGTAGAGTTCCCTGATTGCTCACTCGTGATCTTATTGATCCTGGGTCTCCTTCCCCTTTTCCTGTCTCGGCACATCACCTTAAGATGGCCAGTCTTGCCGCAATTGTGGCAGATCGCGCTCACAAAAGGGCATCTGTCATCCTCATGATCTCGACCACACCTTTCGCACTCATGCTCTGCATCGTCAGAACTCGGGGACACACTCCGTTCTCTTGGGTGTTTCTCCTTCCCTCTTCCTTTTTGATGCTTAACTGCATTCACTTGAGTACGAGAATCAGAAGGGGAGGAGAGGGAGGGGAAGAGACTGGGCATGCAGCTGTCTCTGTGCTCAGTCCTACCTTTCCTATCTCTAACTCTCTCCTATTCCCGTGCTCTCTCGTCTTCTCTGCCTCGTATCAGCCGCTTTTCCTTCTCTCTCAATCACTCTCTCGTGAGTGATCACCCACCCACTCACGTACCCCCGCGAGAGACGAGAGCAGAGTATTGATCGAGAGGGGGTTCGGAGAACACGTTCACACAGAAACGATTGAAAATAGTCCAATCTAGACAGCAGCTCATTGATTGAGATTGTTATCGTTGAACTCGGGTATCGCCCGATCAACGAAGGGAATGCATGGACTTAGAAATCAACCACAAAGAGCAATGGGTACAAATCAGAGACCAGTACATGTACTAGTTTCAGCGTGCATCTTCGACTTTGAATACGATCCATGAGATTTACTATAATCCTATTGCTGAATCACCCAGCATACTACCAATTCCCCCTTGGCCACCTCGCCACTAGCTTTTAAGTCGCATTGTGTTCGGTAATCAGTCAATATTTCATCGGGAATAGCGTGGAGTATTCTGCCGTCTACAGCCTATATCCTCCATATCGCCTTCCTCTCCACCAACTCCTCGCAGTAAACGGCGGTGAATGCACTGCCCTTAGTGGCAGTAATCCCTCACTCCTTCCCCTCGCAACATCCCATTCTCTCCATTTCCCATGCTCTCTCGTCTTCTCTACTTTGAGAAAGATTAGGCGGAATCGAGAGCCTGACCCAACATCTGGATCCTAACATCGTTGCGGCTTCGCGCAAGAAAAAAACGCGCGATAAGACGGATCGAATTAGTGGAAGAGCAGCTACTAGCTGCTTTTTCGAGCGTGCGGGGGCCAGATGTGGACAATTGCGCGAGTGAGTCATCGAGAAACATATTTGAATTCAGAAATTAGAGCTGAGCAGCTTGGGTCATAAGAAAGATGCAGAAGAGATAATGAGATATCAATCAATCAATGTGCTATGTCAACAAGAGAAAATTCACAGCGCATGACTAACTGTTGTATATGAGACTAGAAGTAATAAGTCTGACCCAACAACCCTGACCCAACCCAACTCTAAATATTCAAACGTGTTGACTCTCACACGGAAATCCCTTCAAGTGCAATACCGTAGTCGGACTGCAATATTTCACGTGGCCTAAATATTTCCGTAACTGGGAAATATTTAGGCCACGTGAAATATTGCAGTCCGACTACGGTATTGCACTTGAAGGGATTTCCGTGTGAGAGTCAACACGTTTGAATATTTAGAGTTGGGTTGGGTCAGGGTTGTTGGGTCAGACTTATTACTTCTAGTCTCATATACAACAGTTAGTCATGCGCTGTGAATTTTCTCTTGTTGACATAGCACATTGATTGATTGATATCTCATTATCTCTTCTGCATCTTTCTTATGACCCAAGCTGCTCAGCTCTAATTTCTGAATTCAAATATGTTTCTCGATGACTCACTCGCGCAATTGTCCACATCTGGCCCCCGCACGCTCGAAAAAGCAGCTAGTAGCTGCTCTTCCACTAATTCGATCCGTCTTATCGCGCGTTTTTTTCTTGCGCGAAGCCGCAACGATGTTAGGATCCAGATGTTGGGTCAGGCTCTCGATTCCGCCTAATCTTTCTCAAAGTAGAGAAGACGAGAGAGCATGGGAAATGGAGAGAATGGGATGTTGCGAGGGGAAGGAGTGAGGGATTACTGCCACTAAGGGCAGTGCATTCACCGCCGTTTACTGCGAGGAGTTGGTGGAGAGGAAGGCGATATGGAGGATATAGGCTGTAGACGGCAGAATACTCCACGCTATTCCCGATGAAATATTGACTGATTACCGAACACAATGCGACTTAAAAGCTAGTGGCGAGGTGGCCAAGGGGGAATTGGTAGTATGCTGGGTGATTCAGCAATAGGATTATAGTAAATCTCATGGATCGTATTCAAAGTCGAAGATGCACGCTGAAACTAGTACATGTACTGGTCTCTGATTTGTACCCATTGCTCTTTGTGGTTGATTTCTAAGTCCATGCATTCCCTTCGTTGATCGGGCGATACCCGAGTTCAACGATAACAATCTCAATCAATGAGCTGCTGTCTAGATTGGACTATTTTCAATCGTTTCTGTGTGAACGTGTTCTCCGAACCCCCTCTCGATCAATACTCTGCTCTCGTCTCTCGCGGGGGTACGTGAGTGGGTGGGTGATCACTCACGAGAGAGTGATTGAGAGAGAAGGAAAAGCGGCTGATACGAGGCAGAGAAGACGAGAGAGCACGGGAATAGGAGAGAGTTAGAGATAGGAAAGGTAGGACTGAGCACAGAGACAGCTGCATGCCCAGTCTCTTCCCCTCCCTCTCCTCCCCTTCTGATTCCCTTCCCCCCATTCCACAGCCTGCCGGTTGTAATAGATAGAGAGAGAAGAAGAAAGAAGATAAAATGAGTAGGAGAGAGAAAGAATCGCTGGGAAGGATGGGGAGGGAAGAAGCAACATTCGAGGGTGGGGGATTATTGATTGAGCGCTTGTTTTGAGGGATTTAGATGTGAGTGAAAACAAGAGACTTTGACTATATACCAAGCATAGTTTACTAAACCCAGAAGAACGGAAAATTGGTTCTTTAAAAAAGGTGTCCCACGAATATCTGGCTAACTAAGTTCTCGATGTGAGCTTGTGGGTACCCGATAACACTTTCGAAACTCCCATGTTTTCAATTTTCGTTTGAACTGAGATACGAGCAGTTGGCTGTGTTCCAAGTGACCTTGCGCGCGCAGGCAACGAGCTAGAGAGCGTGCGAAATGAGGAGAACTCGCCCTCTCATTCCTCACTTTGCATAGTCGTTCGCGCGGTTCGTGGGACGCCTTCTTTAATATTGTCACAGAAGTGTCAAATTGATTGAAAATCGACAAGGAAGGGAGATATACAGTACAAAAGAAAGGCATAAAACCATTCCAGGACAACTACAATCGTTTCAGGCGCAAAAGATCACAAATAAGTTATTAGAACATTTATTGAATTTGGGTTGAAAATGGTTTAAATTCAACAAGAAAAAAACGATTTCAATTATTTTGGAACATTTGTAGGACAACTACAATCGTTCCCCAAAAAAAAAGCCTGCATGAAGTGACTTTTAGAATGTTTCCTGAAATTAGTGTCAACTTGGTTGAAAATCTGTCATTCTGAGATAAATCGAGTAATAAAAAGATTTTATAAAATTGCAGGACAACTACAATCGTTTCGAGACGGAAGCGCACAAGGGCGCCCGTCAGAGAATGGTCGAGGAAGACGTAAGAGTGCGTGATCATCGCTTTTCGATGCACTAACAGAGAGTTTCAGGCCCCGACCAAAGATCAAAGATCAGATTCAGACTACCATTCCAGGCCGGCAGCAAGTTCTCGGGCTTTGGCGACCGACCGGGCAGTGGAGTCGAGCTAACGAAGCACACTTGGGCTGGAGGAGAGGTGATTTATTTCCATTTTAACATTATTTGGGTGACTCACAATTGGTAAAACACCAAAATAAGAAATAAATTGCATATTATATTTGTGGCGAATGCAAGAGCTGACTAACCGCACTCGTTCAAAAGTTTTGACAAGGTGATAGCGGAATCTGAATAATTCTGCATTTTCAGATCATCTCTGACCCCACTCGTCTGCCTGCCGGGCCCAAGCCTCGTCGCATGTACTACTCCCCAATCGGAGATGGAACCGTTGCAGCTGATGGAATCGAGCTCAAGAGGTTCGTTTTCGCCCTTTCCAATAGTGTTTCTGAAATTGTCCTTTTCTGACTCAAAGTGATGGAAAATAGACCGATTTTCGAAAATAATGATATACAATTCCAGAAAGCCGGTGGATCTGACTCCCCGAGTGACCGTGACTCAACTGACTCACGTTGAGAGAGGCAGACCGGGACACGATGGACTGAACGAGTACATCAAGGAATGGAACACCGCTGGATGTTAGTGTGTATAACGCAAATTTCGAAAATGACTAAATATAATATCTTTGAGTCAGTATCCATTAGAAGTAACTGGGCAATTTGCGGTCTTAATGACAGTATTGCTCGAAACAATCGATTAGAGCATTCCAATTCAGCCGCACCGGCCAGTGAGTATGGTGGTGGATTGAACCTCGGAGGAGGACCGGGCAGCGACAGAGGACTCGGAGCCATGTCGCCCAACTCGGGCAGAGGAGGTGATTTTACAGCTGTTTAGTCTATTTTGTTGTCCAAATCCCTGTAAAACTCCTCCTTCTATTGATAGTACACATTTCCATGCAATAACTTGTTCCTTACCAAATGGTCAGATTTTGTCCGATTCGAACGTTCTGTACCCTATACTGTAACTCTTTGTCGAAGATTCAAACAAGGTGTTAAACAACATATTCCCTTTTGATCCAGTACCTCTTTCACCGTAATGTTCGATCTATGTCCATACGGACTCCTACCGTACTCTTTCCTATCTAGCTACCGTAACCCCATTCCCCTCGTAATGTCTCAACCAAGGTCCCGGAGATGGAGCTGCTGCCAACAAGGGCAACAATGGTGTCCCGAATACTGGGGCCGGGGCAGGGGACAAAGGTATCGAGTGGTAGATCGATAGCAATCAACGCTTCTCTAAACACTCGACTAACTCCCGCCTAACTATGCCTCTCCATCTAATTCCTAATACCTCGGGTTCCATTCCTTGGTTTACAAGTTTAATGCTCAGAACAGTATCACTGCTTATTGTCATTCTCTCTAGTCAAATTATGCACCTGGAGAATGATACCGGACAGTGGCACTGTTCACAACCTCTAACCCGATCCTCATGTTCCCTCTCTCCCCTTGCAGATCCCTACGGAACCATGTCATCTCGCGGAGCTCCCGACAACGGACTCGGCAACAGAGGATCGCCCTTCGATCGTGGTAACAACGGGGCCGATCCTATCGCTAGAGATCAAAGATCAAATATCAAGACTCGTTTTGTAGACCACGGCCATCCCGACGGCCGCATGTCCAATGCTTCCACGATGTTCTCGGACCCCGGATACCGCTACACCGATATCCAGGTTGGCTTTAGAAACTAATTCCTGACAGACAATGCCTGAAATTTTACCTTTATAAACTAGATTCATCCATATTGAATTTGCGGTTCATGCATTGATGGCATGAAAATGGGAATCGTTGGGTAAGCATATAATTATTAGCACGGTTACGCGATAAAAACTGTTATTCTCATTAGTCTCAACGAGGTTAATTCAACAACTAAATATCACAGGTTTAAAAAATATCCTAGGATGATAAGCAAATTTGCAGCACGGATACGCGATCACGAACCCTCGCGAGCTCATCCACCAGTACGCGACGACCACTCCGATCGCCGTGATGGAGGCGAGTGACAACACTCCCGGTTCGATGACCACGGCAACGTACAAGAAGAAGGTGAGTATATCTAACTATTTTCGCATTAGAAAGTCAGGAAAGTCATCCACACAAGTGGATTATGCGCATAGAAATGGTATAGTAGGTATAGTCTCATCACAAGTATTTTGCTAGTAAAATGACGAATTTTTTGACGAATAAGTTAGGTTATCGTATGGCTTGGGATGTGTTCTGTGAACTGTGAAAGAAAAATAATGAAATCTCAGGTGACGACCCGCATCGAGGAGAGACAGGGTGGCAACGTCACGGGAGAGTCAGTACTTCAATTATTTATGACTATTAAAAAATTCAATCTGAAAGCATTTATCGGCAACAGTCATATTTGACATAGAAAGGTCTCAACGATACAGGTGGAGATAGTAGAGACATTTTTCAGCACATACGCTCCTTATCCTCCGTACCGTGCCTCTTCGCAGACCGTGAACGAAACCCGCACCATGTCCCCCACCAACTTCGTTCGCAGACTCAGAGATGATAGTGAGACTAACTTCCTTCCTTATATCTAGGCTTATTAGCACTCACGTCGAACCATCACTAAGGTTTCACTAAGGTTTAAGGTTAAGGTTTCGAATGCAACTCCATCATTTCAGCAATGACCACCACTCAGCGTGAGGCGAATACGCACCTTGAGCACTTGAACAACAAGGATCCCAATCAGCAGAGCAGAATTCACGAGATCAAACAGGTAGACGAGATTGAATTATTGATCTATTCTTCTGTTTCGGCGATACTTTAGATGGTAATGTGTTAGAGGCGCGCACGCATAATGTGTTCAAGCTCATGATGATCAATCTAATTTACTATTTGTCCCTCGATCGCTAAAGCAGTGTTCTTGAAATTAACTGGGGCCACTATTTATATTCGGGGGCCATTACATTATGATGGCCCGAGTGGGCCACTATATTTATTTTAGGGCCACTATTTATAAGTGGGGCCACCATATCTCCATGGGTGCACTATTTTACACTTCAACCCTAGGAAGTAGGTATACACGACGACACCTATCAGAATCCCCTGCAGAAGTCGAACGTCGGCCGATCACACGACGACATCGACTCGCTCACCAACAAAATGATGGAGGGACTGAGGAACTGCCCGACCCCGTCGCGATACTAGAGAGGTATTACGATAACTTTATTCTGGAATATTAAGAGCGTTGTCTCTTATTCGCTTGTTGGAAATCGTAGGATGTGCTTTCCGGCGTTTGTTGTTGCGATCAGTGTCGATGTCTCCCTATGTTTTGCCATATGAAGGGCGAAATGAGGTAGATGGAAACACTGATCGCAGTAAACAATAGTGTGCATTTGTGATCTCAGTGATGGAATTTCTAGTTCATTATTGACTAAAAGCATTTCAGATCCAACCGACACCAATTTCCGACCATCTTCCAATGATATATTTTTTCCCATTTCTGTATTCGACGCTGAATTGTCATTTGTATCTCTCAGCCGACCATAACTTGCATCTATTTTCCCTGTCACCTACCGTAATCTTGCTTTCCTATATTTGAGTGCAAATGCTTGCCTTCCCTCTCTGATCTATACTCCCCAGCTAGTATTTTCCATATTTTCAAGATTTCCTTCTACCCCTTTCGATTGTCCAAAACCTTCTTCCACTTTCCATGATAAACGATCGATTAGAGAGACATCGTCATTGGAACGAATTGAGTTTATCACACATTTGATACTTGAGGGGATTCACATCTTCGCCGTTCTCTTCCCGTCAAGAATCACTTGAAGCTCCCTCAAGAGTTTGGCATCGCCTTTCACCTGCAAATACCTATTTAGTCAGAATAACTAATTTAAATTTACTTTTATCTTTCCTGACATGATCGCAAGCTCGAAGTTCTCCTTTCCCGAGTGAAGATCGATGAAGATCTGAACACAATTGTTAGTGAATCTTGTTGCATATAGAAGTGATATGATGTGAATATCGGGTCAGGTTAGATCGATGCCTTCGCTGTCTCCACTAAGATGATGCCGTGATGCATTACGCAGCGACGTTGTTCATAAAGTTCTCGAAAGCATGAACAGTTGTACCTGATCCCTAACTGTCGCTGTCACATCTGCATCCCCTCTCTTACAGTCGCCGAAATATACAGCGGGAAGCGTGGACTTGAGATCGATCGCTGAAGAGATTGCGATTAAGTGATCACATAACGTGAGTCTACCGAATACGATACAGAATTTCATGTTCTGGAGCGGTTAGCGATTTGAGAAAGACAGAAACAACAATAAATAGTGTGCACTAGAACACGCAATCGCTCACTGTATTTTCCCAGTACTTTCGCCGTGTCGTCAGTGATAACATAGGTGAATGCCTTCTTGAACTTCGTGAATGCTGTGGGATCCTTCTTCACAATATCAGCGATGCCCTATAAGATTAAATTGTGTGATGTGTCAGCAAAGTCTTTGAGAGCAACCGACCTGGAAAATGGCCGAACTCTGGATGCTAGATGGGAACTCGGGAGCTCGAGGAGGTTTCGGCTTTTGAGGCTCAAATGTGCCTTTCAGGTTCAAAGACGACATCATCTCACTGAATCGATCTGAAATTTGACTTTATTCAGAGTACCACATACACAATATTCCTGAATTATCAGATTAGTAGGTCTAGCCTATTCCATCAATATCCCACTTTCTAGTGATTGCCGAGTGAAGAAAATAAACTCGCCCTTGGAATTGGAAATATGTCTAGCGTTATCCATGCTAGTGATGCTCTTCCAGTTGTCGCGGACTGAATTATTGTTTATTAGTTCAGTGTATTTTCCCAGTACTCATTGAAATTCATTGAAATTAAACAAATATCTGTAAGATCTCACTGCTTTCGACAGTCGCATTCGGAACCACCTTTCCCTGGCTGAGATAATACTTCACTGAAACAGCCCGCATAATTATAATTTCTACGTTGACTCACAAAGATTGTTATCAAATACTAGTGTGATTATTTTCGCACAAAAGTTCTCTGTGCATCCTTTGTTGTGTTATCTTTCTAATTTTTTCGTGTCTGGCAACTAATTTGATAAGAAACATTGTACTCACTCGTTCCGTACCACTGAGCGCCCGCTTCAAACACTTGTCCGGACTCCTTGAAGCTATCGTGAACCATGTATAGGGCTAGAGGAGTAACATACTCGGGTTTGAGGGCTTCCACCATTTGCTGCAAATAATCAAATTCAATTTAAAAATGAGAAAAAATATTATAAATTTGTGGATAAATATCATTAATCTGACGAAAAAAAGTAGTACTAATTTAGACAATGTCTTTATAATTCGAGGCTACTTTTTATAGTCTTACATCATTCATAACCGTCTTGGTGAGCCTCGACCCGGCCGTTGGGATAAGTGTATTCGAAATGATATTACTCTTGGCGCCCTCGAGAGCCAGTGAGTTTGAGAGACCGATCAGGGCGTGTTTGGCTGAACGAATCTGTCATTGTGAAGAATAGGCTAGAAATACTCACCAGCGGAATAGTTGACTTGTCCGAAGTTACCGTAAACTGCAGCGTTGGACGAAGTAACGAGAATTCTGCCGTACTTCTGGTCACGCATGTACGGCCAAGCTGCCTGAAAACAATTTTACTGCCGAATATATCTGATCAAGTTGCTACTATTGCTGGCTCACTGACAACCACCGAATAACTACCAATATATTTAGTGAAATCAAATTGCATTACTTTGGTGACAGAATAGGCTCCCTTCACATGGACTTTGAAGATCAAATCTGTAAGGAGAGCTATATTATTTAGTTTTGAAAGAATGCTAACCCCAGTCAACTTCTTTCATGTTGATAAAGGACACATCGCGAAGGATTCCCGCATTGTTGATGACAATATCTGAAAATTTACTGAGATCATGGATCTAGAGATATCATAATGATCAAATATTGTTAGTAATCAGTTGAAAATCGAATAACATTGAAATCATCCCAATAAGTCTTAGGTTTTTGTGCACTTACCAATTCTTCCCCACGTATCGATGGCCGTCTTGACTATCTTATCTCCATCCTCAACACTGTTGTAGTTGGCAACAGCTTGGCCTCGAGCGGCCTTGATCTCTCCTACCACCTAAACTCGATTGTTATAACACCAATTCACTAACAATAAAGATTACTACTAGATCAAACCGCACCTTATCTGCCATTGAAGTGGAACCGGCAGATCCATGGCCATCTCCACCAAGGTCGTTTACTGATTTAGACATTCATTTTTTGTGAGAGAAATTTTAAAAATTTTTGATAACGTAATAGATATTCCGTCCAAAACCATTTTTGGTCAATTTGGCTTGTGGCTATCGATAGCCTATAAATATTGACCTACCGACAACTTTGCAGCCTCTTCTCGCCAACTCTAGCGCGTAGGTTCTTCCCAGTCCTCCGCCCGCTCCAGTGACGATCGCGACACGATTATCGAAGCGAAGAGACATGATTATTCTGCAATTTATCGATAGGGTGAAGGTACATGAAAACTAGTGAAAGGAATAAATTAAGACAACTCAACAGCGAAACCTGTGAGCCTAAACTGATCCGACCAAGTCGGAGGGGCTCTATAAGAGCAGTGATTGGCGATCACACTACAGAGTACAGAGATGCGGCAGTCGAAACACGCCTTCTTATCGCATGTGCCGCTATTATACTGACAGTGCGTGTGCAACTAGTGTTGTCGTGATCGAGCGATCAACAAAAAAATTCCCTAGTTGTCTTATCGATTGAACAGTCTGAATTCAATTCATTCATTCAATTTAACTCCTCTCTTTCATCCTTCTGCCCGTTTCGCTATGTCTCCAATAACGCTATTACCTTTGAAGAAAAGCTGGAGATGAGAAATGCTGCGAGGATTATTTTTGTAAGAAATTCAAGGTTAATTCAGCTAACTATTGTGGATTCATTTTCTGTTATCTAAATTATAAGCGATCGTAATCTGCGAAATTCAAGGTTATCGCAATCTGTGAGACTTCCCGGCTACCGAAATTTCGATTTCAAGGCTGCCATAATCCCTAAAAATACCGGATATCTCTCTTAACGAAATATATAAGTCGAAGATTATTCACTTCACGCATTTCCTCAATATACGGTATGTGAAAAAGAATGTTCAGTGATAGTAAGTTCCATTTGGTACTACAACTAACGCGTTTATTTGCTCCAAGGAAACGATTATTTATTTATTCCCTCGCCAAGCATTCCGTCTACCTGGGCAACTGTCATCACCATCCCCATTCTTTGTGCTACACATTTTATTATTCGTGTGGCTCGATATGTCTTCATAATAATTAATCTGAACCATTGAATACAATTCTTTATTACTAAAGCTAACCGCATTTACAAATGGAATTTCGATATGGTACAGAGAGGCTAGGGAGGTCGGATCGGTTTTGGAATGTCGGGTGTGTCGATTCGCGGAGTTCTTTACATCTTCGACTTTTTCTTCTGGTCGAGAATCGTTTGGAGCTTCTGGAGCAGCATAATGTTGCCCTTTGCCTGAAATTAATGGTATTACTACAGTGATCGAGTCAATCATTAAAGCCAGGCCCAGAGCCGTCATTTGGCCTAGAACCGGAGCCGTCATTTGCCTTTCCGTACCTTGATCTTGCCGGACATGAATGCCTTCTGCGGGTTCTCCTTGCCGGCGGCCAGGTCCATGAACACCTGCAATATTGTGAATTTTCAAAAAAAGCTTGTCATTCCACTACTGGATCTCATTGCATTGATACCAGCTGAAAGGTCCATTTAAGTCCATTTAGACGTCGTCATTGTTCTCACCTGATCAGCAACGGTGACGGTGACGGCGGCGTTGCCGTTCTTGCAGTCGCCCATGTAGACGGAGGGAGTGGCGGACTTGAAGTCGAGGGCTGAAATTGAATAACCATTATCTAAATCCTCCTCAACTTTTACACAGACATTTTTACACAGACACTAAATATAACTTTTTTAAAGTCTCATTGTAATGACTCAAGAATCAAGCTGAAATATTCCTTGAAACTCACTGAATTTGCCCAATTCCTTGCCAGCATTGTCGGTGATGATGTAGGTGAAGGTCTGCTTCACCTTGGAAACGGACGAGGGATCGGCCTTGATGCCGTCAGCGATCTCCTGCAAGTTCCGAATTAATATATTGTTCCGCGAATGACAACATTCCACTACGAAAAAAAGCAGAAGCGCATTGTAAATTACCTGGAACAGGGCAGAGCTCTGGATGTTGGAGGGGAATCCGCCCGATCCACCTGCAGAGGCTCCTCCGGTAGAGCCAGATGACTTCTCGGCCTCCAGAGAGCCGAGCATGTCCATAAGCATCGCGCTTTGCTCTGAATTTATCATGATTTACAAATTCAGATAAAGTAGATCATTTGAGACTACTTTTCACTTGTAGTCATGAATTAAGCCTAATATTTGGTTCGTGTAATGATCTGGAATTGCCTCAGTCGTATCCCTGACCAACCTGCAATGCTTGCAACGTGCTTGGGCTTGTCCATGCTCGAGACGGCCTTCCAGTTGTCGTGGACTGAATGGAATATTGAGATAATACAGCATTGTGGATCTATGGTTATTTAAGAATATCCTGTAAACAGCCGAATATCATGATTTCAACATTTTTCCATCGGTTCGGTTCACGATATCCGTACAGAACCGAATAGTCACACTGCCGATGCAATAAAACTCACTGGTCTCAACGGTAGCATTCTGGAGAACCTTGCCCTCGCCTCGGTAGTACTGGACTGAAAATTAAATAATTATTATTTCAAATATCGCTCATATTTACGAAATCTACTTGTATCATACTTTGCCATGTTACCAGTTTGTTTGTGTTCCCTTTTGTACCCTCGCACAGTGCCCTTTCATTTATATTATTGTCTCGTTTTAACAATGAATATGGAGAACTAATCAATCAATATTCAACCCGTATCATATTTTGTTGCTCTCTCCTAACAAACCAATGCTCAAAGTATCGCGCTACTCCTTGTATCCAGTCAATCATGCACAGTGCCCTTTCCTTGACATCACTGTCTTGTGCAGATTAGTGTATCAAGGTGCACGTTATCGCACACTACATGCGACTGTTTACGTGATGGATGTCTGCGTCTCTCATTTTCCCATGCTCTCTCGCTTCTCTGCCTAGCGAGAGATCAGGCCAAACGGAGAAAGGAGAACATTGCTCGTTTACGTGGAATGGGCCGAGTGATAACGCTCTCTCATTCTGCACGACTAGAGAGCACTAGAAAACGAGAGAGTCGCCTCAAGATAAGCGGTGAGGGACTGCAAGGGTATCAACGCATGGAGTGTCCAACAGTCCATGAAATCGATACTACGATCGATTGTACTATGTGATGCTCATTGCCACAAGAATAATATATTTTCAGTGAATTTTTTTGCTAAATCTTAATTGCGATATAAGCTAAATTATTGTTAATAATCAATAATTTAATAACGAAAAGTAACTTACGTGCTCCGTACCACTGTGCTCCGGCTTCGAAGAGCTTTCCGGAATCCTTGAAGGAGTCGTGGACCATGTAGCACACGAGGGGAGTAACGTACTCGGGCTTGAGGGCGTCGACCATGAACTGAAAAAAACATACAGGATGTGAATGATGACGTGAATGATGAAATTTCTGACGATCTAATTGCTGGTTAGCGCATATTTATAGGTATTTCGGGTGAAAAAATCTCTTTTTTTCATTCCAGAATTCACCATTTCTCACCTCAGGCATGACCGTCTGCGTGAGTCTGGATCCGGCAGTGGGGATGACTGTGTTGGAGATGATATTGTACTTGGCTCCCTCGAGGGCCAGCGAGTTGGAGAAACCGATCAGGGCGTGCTTGGCTGAAATTCACGGAATTTTCGAAATAAATAGCCACTGTCATCTCACTGATTCCGTATAGCTCAAACCATGAAGCCAAATCTACAGATTCGAAAAAAATATGGCTTCGCGGTGAAAATTATACGGAATCTGATATGCCGATGTTGAAGATGACGTCATCAACTCACCAGCGGAGTAGTTGACCTGGCCGAAGTTGCCGTAGACGGCGGCATTGGATGAAGTGACGACGATACGACCGTACTTCTGATCACGCATGTAAGGCCAGGCCGCCTGAATATGAGGTATTAGATTTGCATGCCCACGACATCCTTACAGCAAAAAAATACAAGAGTCTTATCAAAATTATATTCCAAAGAAGTACTTTATGTGTTGATCCCTCAAAAAGTGCCGTCGAAGCCATTTTAGTGTGTCCCTAACACGACTCACTAATGTTTTTTCGCTATTGTTTCCGATCGCTTCCACTTTAGCGTTTTAGCCCTGAATCGCTAATAGGTTTAGACGCTATTGTTTCGCCCCCTCCTCTTTTCCCTTCCCCCTATCCCCCAGCTTCTTGCTTCACCTTGGTGACGGAGTAGGCTCCCTTGACGTGTACCTTGAAGATGAGATCTGAAAGCGCATGATGTCAGTATCGATTTCACTATTATTCACGATCCCCTTGCTACATTACCGCTTCCCACTTTAACGTTTTAGTGGAGAGAAGTGGTAGTGTAGATGGACGATGAGGGTCGTTGATGACGTCACTCACCCCAGTCGACCTCCTTCATGTTAACGAACGAGGTGTCACGGAGAATGCCAGCGTTGTTGATCACGATGTCTGAATCGCATATTTTAGCAATTAAATCGAGCAACGTTTGAACAAAATTGATCAACAGACTGTTTTTTTATATATTTTTTTTGTCAAATAGTGGTTTAAGAACCAACCGATTCTTCCCCATGTATCAATTGCGGTCTTGACGATCTTGTCTCCGTCCTCAACACTGTTATAGTTGGCAACGGCCTGACCTCCGGCGGCCTTGATCTCGCCGACGACCTTAACAAATCGATAATTGGTCAGTTCTCGATCCATCTACCGCATACCTTATCGGCCATGGAGGTGGATCCGGCGGAGCCGTGACGATCGCCGCCCAGGTCGTTCACTGCAAGGGGAATATTATCGATTAATTGACTGATAAATTTCACGGCTTCACAAAATTAAGGCTCTAGTGCAATTTTGATGTGTTTTCATGTGAAAAGTGCTATAAAGCAGTTTTGATGTATTATTGCATGAAAAGTCGTTGAAATGGGTCTGGGAGCGACCTACCTACGACTTTGCATCCTCTCTTGGCCAATTCAATAGCGTAGGTGCGACCGAGTCCTCCTCCTGCTCCAGTGACGATGGCGACCTTGTTGTCGAAGCGAAGAGCCATTGCTGATCTAATAATTAAAAATAATAAAAAAAAGCTTCACGAAAACTGACAAAACGGAGGATGTAAAGCAGAGAACAATTGATCGATTTTCGGTGCTATTTCTATATCACCCGTGGTGGATTGATTAGGAACAGGTTTGCTGCAGAACAAGAGGGGCTCCTAGAGAAGATATCTGCTATTATTCAATGGACAAGGAACGTCATCTAAGAGGAAACTGCGGAGCGATCGACCGATCAATCGTGCTATCGGCGACGCAAAATGAGCGAGCAACGCGCACCTCTCATAGGGAGAGAATAGACTACGAAGTACCTTGATGGGAATGGAAAGGGGAGGGAGAGGGGAATAACAGCTCCTCTCGTGTCTCAGGTCACTATCACTATCCACCTTTTGCGTGATCTCTCGTTCTTCTTTCTTGTCTGGTCGCGTCCCTCTCACTCATTTGGTTACAAACTACGCTACACCGAGAACAGTCGAGTCTACCCGTGGCAATGCTCTCTCTATGAAAGGTACCAGAGGGATCGATTGGGGGAGCGCGTGGACTCTGTAGATAAAGTTGACACTGCCTACCCACTGGGATTTATTTATTTAAAATTGTGAGGGAAATATAGTGTGATTGAAAAGAGTTTCGTTCTCATTCAATTTCTGAGGGAGAGGAATTGGAAATGCTCTCGATTGATGGTACCAGAGGGATCGATTGAGGGACCGTGTGGACTATATAGGAGTATTTGGTGAAGAAGTATAGTGTGAACAAATTAGTGGAATCTCCTACCCACTGGGGATGGTAAAATGATTCACACGGAACAATTGGCGCTCGAATGAAGGTACGAGCGTGATCGATTGAGGGTCTGAGTGTACTCTGTATATTTATTAGTACAGTTCACCTCTAATGAATCAAATATATCATGCCAACCCACCGAAATATATGAATCATGAGAAATATGTGATTTTGGTGCAAAATCGTTTTCAAATGAACAAGGTTTGCCCATAAACCAAACGTAAAACGCTACAAACGTGAAAAGTCAAGTCTACTCTCTGCTCGTGGCAATGTTCTCGTGATCGTTATTGGATGGATCTATTGATTGATCGCGTGGAATAAACACTGTATTGTCCACTTAGGTCCAAAATGCCCACTGGAGTTGCTCGATTGAGTAGTTCCCAGATCACTTTGCAATATTGCACAGTAAAAAAAAATACAGGGAAAATATATTTCTGTAATTTCAATAAAATGATTAGATCGTGAGTACCCTCTGGCGACTGGCGACTGACTGATGGATACTAAATGTGTGCGAGTTTCATTCATTAGGACAATCTTTCCAATAAATGCTGTGTTCTTGTATACTGCATTGTGATTTCAACACGAACACATGATTTCTGTTTGCTTTTCATTTATTTCTGATACAAGGCGACGAATAAGTAAAAGAGAGTGAATGGATCTGAGAAAGGGTCGAGGGGATACGGCTGATTATCATACTGAGTTCAGGGCTTTGCGAGGTGATCAGTTGTGAGAGTTTAATGAGTAATAATGGCTTAGGTTGGAGAGTAGCTAGTCTCGAGAATATACAACATAGGGGCTTAGGAAGGAATACTAGTGACCAACTACGTTTGCGAATTGTCAGAGGGGCGATAACGAGAATTGGGCGCATAAATAAGCAAAGATCGGTACATAATATTCATCAGAACTGAGAGCAAGGTACTGAGGGGCATCCTACTGAGAGCGGTGAGGGGCGGAACCTGGGTGGGAAAAGAGGAGGAAACACTGAATTGCGGTGATTGCGCCTAGGTTCTGAGGGTGAGAATGAATCCTGAGCGGAGGGCAGAAAGCAAGAAAAGAGAACATTTACGGTAGTGGTTCCTGAGAGAAAAGCGAGAGAATAAGCCTGGTTAAGGGACTGGGAAAGAGAAGGCGGATCTTTGCTAGGGGGACGGTAGATGAATCTGCTTCAGTAGGATACACATGCATGAGTATAGGCAATGATCGGGAACTGGAGGAATACAAGCGAATCTTAGAGAGTGGAGGAAGAATCAAATGGACAGGGATTACAAGTTGAGCCTCTGTTATGGTTGATGGACTGAGGAATAGTGTGGATCTATGGATATATGGAAGGGAAGGAAGATAAGGGGCATGTGGTGTGCTTGAGGTTAGGGGATAGTCGAATCACAGTGGATAGAGAAAGGAAATATCGAATCGAGTCTGAAGGGGAGGAGGAGAGCACGCGGATAGTGTATCTATTGACCTCATCTACGGGAGAGAATCATTTCACATCTGTTCGTCGAATCGACAGTCGACGAATCCCTATTTTCTACTACACAAACCAGAATAATATATGTCGACAATCTGCTAATCAATCTCCTACAGGCTACAATAAATTATTAGCGAGCAATCGGGGACATACAGCTCTGATACAACTCTGGCGCTCTTATTAGGGACTGGGGACGTTTGGGGACAAGGGGATAGGGCGGTTATTAGATTCTGGAGTAAGAGAAAGTGGGGGCAGAATGGGAAATGGTTCTCGGACTATTCGGGGAAGCCTACAGTGAAAGAAGAAGAAGAGATGATGCACTAGACGATAGAGGTCAATGGAAAACTGAACACGGAGCTAGAGGGGGAATAGAATCATTTGGCGATCGGGGAGGATATCCGGAAAACTTGGAGCAATTGATCAGGGTGTGAAGTGAGAGCGGAGATAAACGAATATACGGTTGTTTCACAGTGACACATGGATGATGAAATCAGTGATTGGAGGGGAGTAGATCGAGAGAAGAGAATTTAGAAGGGGACAAAGAGCATATATATGACAACAAAAACATTGTGGTTGAAACATATTTGTACACGAAACGAGTAATCTGGCATAAGATGAGAGAAGGTTCATAGCAGTGACAACGACGATGCAATTTCTTAGTAGGGAGAGATTTGTTCTTCGAGGTATATGAGGCGGGGGGCGTGTCATATGAGTGCTCTGTGTGTGTTCGAGATACGAGGAAGGAAGAGGGGTAGAATGAACGGTTCGGAAAGGGACCAAGAGGGCTGCAAGGCATGGCTGATACACTGCCTCATCGAATTGCACGAATCGAGTCTGAGGTATGAGAGGGGGAGAGCAGCGGCTAGAATGGGGGAGCGTAACCTGGATCGAATCTGTGCTAGAGCAGTCTCATTGTGGCGATGCCAGAGCCTCTGTCCTGAGGTAGATGAGGAGGGGTGTTTTGTGATTCCTAGGGGAGGCGAGTAGCTGAGATAGGAGGGAGGTTTGATGCAAAAGGCGTATTGTGGCATAGGATCTGGGAAGATTTGGCAGAAATTGTGAGGCTCTGGACAGGTTGAGAAGGGTAAAACAGGGGCAGGGCACAATAAAATGGGGGATCGGGTCCGGCTCTGCGGGGCTAAAACAAACGCCGGACCTTCGTGAGATAACAGGCAAATGGTGTACATAAGCGATACTGAGAAATGGGAACGACGAGAGGAAAACTGAATGAGGATTGAGGGTAAAAGCGCTTCCTGAGAGCGATGGTGAATGTCAGTGGCTGTTGCTAGAATCTTCTGAGTGGGGGAGAGAGCACGATAACAGACTGAGGGAAGGCTAAGCCAGCCGAGTGAGGATGAGGTGTCCATCGGATGGAATTGGGGGAGATGGCCCTCGTCTTCACTGGCCATCCTACTACGAATCGATAAAAACAAGTATAGTAACTGTACATAATAAAAAGAAAAATGGGGACGTGACACGGCTAGAGCCAGTCAGGGTCACAGGGAGCGGGCATGTATGATCAAGACGGGGTGGGAGAGGTTTCCGAGAGGGGTGAACTGGGCTGGATGATACGGTAGAAAGCGGTCGGAGGGTGTGGTGATGACACACTGGTGCGAAGAGAAGAAGAAGCGGGTTTGAATGATAAGAGGGGTCTAGATGGAAAACCGGAGTGCGCGGGAAATTAAGAAAGAACTGGTTGCTGGTTGAACGGGGGTTGCGAGGGTCTAAGTGCACTGGGAGCATGTGCCCTACATCTGTAGCAGGAAGCCACAAGAAGAGGACACTTAGGCCGGGTTTGCGGTGTGGGTGAGATGTGGTGTGATTCTAGACGGTATCTATCGGGGTGACAGGGAGGAAACCGAGATGGAAGGGATAATGAAGATGTGATCTATGCTGAGGCGCCCTGGAAGACGTGCTGCAGTGCGGGAGGCATCGACGACTGCATGGGCAGCACGGGTGATGTGGCCGCCGAGTTGGACTGGTTGATCTGCAAGAACAGTATTAGCTGCGGTAGGTCCAAATTACTGTCTAGAATAAGTAAATCGATGCAGTAGGTCTCACCTGGTTCCTGACCCACTCCATGATATCCTCGCCCTTGAAGATGCCACCGTCGGACTGGGAGGTCGAGCTAACGGGCTCCTCGGGACTCTCCGACTTGACCACTGTGCCGTTCTGCGTGAATTGGTGCAGGGCGGACACGAGAGACTGGGGAGGAGAGACGTCCTCGTGCTTGGCAACGTTCTTCTGCAAAGGAATAGGGTTAGGAGTGGGTAGGGTAGGATATGGTAGGGTCAGTTAGGGTACTGTAGGATCGACTAGGGTCTGGTAGGTTACGGTAGGTTACGGTAGGGCCTGCTAGGGTACTGTATGGCTACCGTACCTTGACGTTCTCGAGCCACTGCTCGGAGAAGCCGCCAGCGAGCATCGCAAGCGCGTTCTGCGTCTGGTTTTCGAGCAGAGGAGTGACTCCGTTCTCCTGGAATTGAGAGGTGAGATTCTGTAGGATTTGGTTGAATACTATAGTGTGTTTTGCAGTGTAGGATTTATTGATGGATTATAATAGAATACTGTTGGAGTGCACTGTAGGATGTATTGTGTGATACGGCAGGATACTGTAGGTAGTTCTGTACTATGTATTGTATGATATTGTAGAAACTGTATGAAGTACAGGATTGGGTACTGTAGGAGTATGATAGGGTAGATTACAGTACCTTCATGCTCTTGGTCTTCTTTGCGTGACGCACACGACGACAGCGAGCTGCGAGCTTGCGCATGGCCTGAAATTGAATATTGATCTTTGATCTCTAATCTCTAATCTCTGATCCCTGACCACCTATTCGTGGGTACATCTATATGAGTCGTTGACAATTGAATTGATGTCTTATTTCAATTAAGCAATTACAAAGTAGTAAAAAGGAGTTGATCAATGATTAATTATCCATGCAAACATAGTAGTAAAAAGTAATATTATCTTGTCGCTGGCCAGTCCCTCGAAATGCCCCCGTAATATTGTCCTTTCCCCTTACTCATCATCAAACATGAGCACACACGCGCTTTCATTACATCCCTCCTTGCCTATGTTTCGCAATGAAGTCAATTATAGATGGACAATTATCGAGAGAGAGATGGAGAGAGGCGAGCATTTTCTTCCTGCTCTGAATACATCAGGCTACCGTATACCCAGGGCTGGGTCCTACCACGAAAACAGGGGTACGGTATCTCACCTCTCTGAACACGTCCCAGAACTCCTCCTCACTCTTCAGCTTGTCCTTGAGCACTGTTCGGCACACATCTGAATATATCGATTATGGATTTCTGCTTATACCAATTTGATAAAATGGTCAAGATTTTGAAAATTTTGTGTGGACTACTGTATGTCATGCTCAGCAGAATAGCTTATTCATCAGACTTTTTTGATCTAGGAAGAAGTCTGATGATATATGCATCGTGACTGGGAAGCCAAGTCACTGAACTTTTTCAGGAACTACGCACTTAGGAAGGAAAGCGAGAGACTTCCAGACTTTTCTAGACTAAGATCGGGTTTCACAAGACCCTCTAGGGAAATGTCACGAGACTCCTCTAGTGTTCCGATGTTTGACGTTTTTCGTCATGAGTTTATCCCAAATTATGCCCAATTGGAACGGAAATGGGAGGTGACGCTTTTTGCATTAAAAAGGTCATCAAGCATCATTGGAGCGCATTTAGACCGCCCTAAGTGCTCCTGCTATTTGCCAGGAAGATTCTCTCGAGGCGGCCGAAGAATTCATAATGGAAAGGTCACGCGCTTTTGCAGAGAGCGAACTGCGAGTAATACGAATAATCCAGGTAAAGATCAGATTTCTCGCGACATTATTGAAGCAGGCATGTGAGAACAACACTGACGATGTTGCTCCTAATATGGATGCACAAAGATGTCATATATTGAACGAAAAATCGACGGACAATGGGAAAATTTGGGAATCAAAAATGAGGAAAACCGTACGCTGGATGTAGATGATTCCCTCGTCCGGCAGATTGTTGTAGGTCGAGTGGTTGGGGCCAGCGACGGTTGTCTGAGCCATCAATCTCGGGCCAAAGACGCGCTTCTCCGCGAGCTTCTTGCACAACTGAGTAGTGGCCTCCTGGACGTCCTGAAGAAGGGAATGGATCTTCGCTAGAACGGACTACACAACACAATTGAATTCTACTACTAGACTCATTTTTAAAACTAATTTATAGACGTTCCGAAACATCCTTGAACAGGCTATTAGACTCTGAATAGTTCATAGGGATCAATGAGAGTGGACTCCTTTTAGCCACTTCTAGACATGTTCTATTTATGAGGACACTCCAGTATTTCCAAGAACGTTACGTATGAATGTTGTTTCTGACTAGCTTTATGGGCTCATTCCAGAACACTTCTTATGAATATTTCATTGAGGTCATGGAATTCTGGGAAGAGGGAGGGATCTCCATACCTTGGGGCTGAGCTCATCGAACTTCTTGCTCTGAATGATCTGCTCAACGATTGCCTTCTCTGGAGTTGCGACGAAGGCTGGAAAAATGGATTTATATAATAGAGGGGTTTTCAGTTTTTCTCTAATTCTTCATGTTCAGACTACAAATTTTATGTAGAATGTGGTATTCAGTAATGCTTTTTGTTCAAATTTCAAAAAGTCAGTTTTTCAGTCAAATTAGGTTTTTCGTTTATGTTTCCTCATCATCATCGTCATGCGGCCCCTCTATCGTCATTGGGTTAATCTGTTCCTACTTCCTTCTCCTTCTCTCTCTCTCTTTCCACTTCCTCTTCCCATCGCTTCTCTCCACTCTTTCTCTTCCCTCCCTTTTCTGAACACGAGTGAATAATTCAGTCGTCCGCGAGACGTTGAAACGTTGTGTGCCCTCCCTCCCTCTCCCCCCTCCCTCTCCGCCACGACACATGACTACGAGGGAGAGAAGACTGCCAATAGATGTTTGAGGCAGAGAAGAGGGAGAGAGACAGGAACATTCCAGAAGCGCCCACTCCTCTTCACTCTCCCCTTCAATTAGATCAACAGCAGGTCGCATGACGGGAGAGTCTCGCTAAATATAGGATGCAAACACTAGTCATCTAGTTCCTTGATGACAAATTCTCCGCTTTTAGTTCCCTTTTCAGCTATTATTTCGAAATACTCGGAAGCTGTTCACGAGAATCCCCGTTTCGATGGTTTTCGAGAGCGATAATATCCGATTTCGTCGCATGCGAACCGAACGGCTTCTTCCTTTCCACTCCCGGAAAAGCATTCCCAAACCCTGCTTCCACCCCCCCCCCCACAATTGTGCACCAAAGACTCCGGAAGAACAGCATTTTGTCAAACGTTGCCACTTTGCCGCTGCTGGGGCCATTTGCATAGGAATGAGCAAAGGCGGAGGAGGATAGAAGAGATCAGGAAGCTGAGAGGACTTAAAGACTCCCTTTCTCTCTCTTTCTCGATGTTATCTTCAAGAACATGAGGAACTCGAGACAGAAAGAAGGAGAGTTCAGTCATGCGCGACACGACAAATATTATTCACGAGCTGGGGCCGGAAATAGGACACTCAGAGTATGTCTAATGTCTTAGACTTGGGGTCTAATCGTACACTAAATTGATTATGCGAGAGTGTGTTTTTCGGAAATATCTTCAAAGAGAGACTTGGGACTAATCGTAAATCTAATTGAATTCGAGAGTGTTTATGTTTTTTCCAAAATAAGTCTACATATTGGAAAGGGGGGATCACAGGGATCCTTACAGGGATCGCATTCGAGTGCCTCCGGGACGGGGATCTGAATGTCCGAGATATTCTTGCCACTGAGCTCGTGCTGTTGACGAATCAGCTTCACGTAGTCGTCCGAGATCTGCTTCTGAATCGATAATTGATTACCGTAATCTGGCTACAGTATAGCCGGTCAATCGACAAGTGATTTTTTGAATCCTCCAGCTACCGTAACCCCAAAACTAAAGTATCCCCAGTGAATGAACTGCCTATTGCTGAAACACCGACTATCGTACCCCAGAAAGCTCAAGAAATTCCAAATTTGTTTCATCATTATCGTCGTTCAAAATGCTGAAGTGCATCAGCTAGTATAATAATGATGCACTTTCCACTCTTCCCATCTCTCTCTCTTCATTCATTTCCATATACACAAGGGGCATCGTCCTCTCTGTCTCTTTTCTCCACTGCTATAGTTCATCTCCAGCTCTATCCCATTCCCGCTCCTCCTCCTCTCTTTTCGCCCCTTCTCTTTCGTCTATAATTGAATGAGCAGCTGTATGCAGGAGGAGGAAGAGGGGGAGTCCCGAAGGGAAGAAGGAGGAATAGAGAGGAGCAATGCACTTAGGACGGCAGGGCCCTCTTCCCGTGATGATGCTGATGATAGCCAATTGAATTGCCCCTGTCCCGCAGTCCCTTTTCCCGGAATCCATTTGCGCGCTTCTCGGCTCAAACTTACCCTGGGCTTGCGCTCGTGAACTCCGTTCGGAAGAGGCATCGTCTGCAAAGAAATAAGTCAGTTAGCGATCGAAATAAGTCAGTTAACGATGGAAATAAGTCAGATAGCGATCGGAAAGGTTACGGTACTCACCGAATTCTGGATGGCAGCAGCGGCAAAGGCCAGAGCGTCGGCGGGCGACTGAAATGGACTTAATGAGGGAAGAAGTCACATGGATTTCCCCTGCTTTAACGTCGTTGCCCTTTTCGCACATCATTCGCATTTCATTAGGAAGTTTCATTAGGCAACCTCATGATGCTTTTTTGCGTCCCTCATGGGGCTGCAGCAGTGTTTCAAATAAGAGAATTTTCATTAGATTTCGCGTCCCTCTCTTCTCCGAGAATCTTCTACAAAGCCCCTACTGCTGTGAACAACTGAGCAATGTATGCAATCTCTGCCCTGCTCTTACTCCATGAGGTCTTCGAACTGGCGAGAGAGCGTGCGAAATGGAGAGGGTTCGAACAAGGATTGCGTGTCTCTTTCAGATAAGCTTCTTCTACTGTCCGTCGTCCCTAATTCGACCCCGAAGGAAGTGGGCAATGTTCTCGTCTCTCCATTCTGCCTTAACTCTTGCCTGTCAGAGACGAGAGAGATGAGGGGAATTGAGAGAGAGCGACTCCTCAGGAAGCGCCTTCTCCATCTCTCTTTCCCGGAATGCACGAGAAGGCGAAATGTTCCCGACAATGTTCAGTCTCTCTCAGTAACATCTTTTCTTTAGGAGACTAGAGAATGCTAGAGAGCGAAGGGATGACGAGAACATTCTACTTGCGGATCCCCCAAATCCATTCAGTGCCTCTCTTTCTCATGAATGTGCTGCAAGCGGGGGCTCACGAGATAGAGGCAATTCAGAACATTGCGATTGCCAACAACTGCTCTCTCACTTCCGCACACTCTCTCGCCCCCCCCCCCCCTTGAAA